>CM021110.1:336951126-337390340 GCA_007115665.2 Sequoiadendron giganteum | reverse complement strand
ATAATGAACTTGTGTCCATTAGATGAAGATGGATTTATTTTTCCTACCAGATCTAGGCCCCATTGACAAAAAGGCCATGTTAATGTGAAGGGATGCAGTTCCTGTGCTGGTGCATGAACTAGATTGTTGTGAACCTGACATTTTTGACATTTCTTGACAAATTGATATCATTCTTTCTCCATGCATGGTCAATAATATCCCAAACGGAGGAGTTTCTTAGCTAGAGTTATTCCACTCGAGTGAGTACCACAAATACCTTCATAAACTTCTCGTAGGGCCGTTTCAGATTCGTTGCGTTCTAGACATTGGAGTAGGGTACCATCAAGACCTCGACGATAAAGGACATATGTTATTAAAGTATGTTTGGTGGATTGACAGATAAAGTTTCATTTTTGGTTCCTAGAAAGATCGGGAGGAAGAATATCATCTTTTAGGTAAGCATAGGTTTTTTCGTATATGGAGGTTTCAGTGGTTTCTAGATGGCATATGGTAGCGGATTCCGATTGATAATAGGAAGGACATGATACTTGTTCTACCATAAACTCATAACAAACACGCTTCTCAGGCAATTGTAGTAATGAAGCAATTGTAGCCATAGTGTCTACAGCTTTGTTCTCTGCCCTTGGAATTTGATCAAACTTGATACTGACAAAGGATTGTTTTAGATTATCTATTTGCTGCTTGTAGGGCATCAATTTGTCATCTTTTATTTGATATTCATCATTGACTTGATAAATAACCAGTTGAGAGTCCCCATATACCTGTAAATCTGTGATTTTCCATTGAATTGCTATCTTGACCCCAATAATCAATGCTTCGTATTTTGCCACATTGTTTGTACATTGAAACATGAGTCTATATGACTTCAGAATTGTGTGTCCTTGGGGAGAAATGAACAAGATCCCTGCTCCTGATCTTCGTTGTGTATACGATCCATCAAAATATAGTATCCATTGTTGGGGCATTGCTGTCATAATGTCTGTGTCTGGAAATTCCATTGTCATTAGAAGATCATCTGGTAGAGGAGCTTCAGCTAGCTGTTCAACGATTGCTTGTCCCTTGATTGCCTTTCTCTCGACATATTGAATGTCGAATTCACTTAGGAGCATAACCCATTTCGCCAATCTACCTGTTAAGGCAGCTTTACTTAGTAGATATTTCAAAGGGTCGATCTTTGCAATTAATCTGATTGTATGAGTCAGCATGTAGTGTCTTAGCTGTTGAGTAGCAAACACCACTACTAAGCATGACTTTTCTATGAATGTATAGTTTATTTCATAACCATTTAAAGTTCTACTGATGTAGTAGATGGCACGCTCTTTCCCTTCATAGTCCTCTTGTGCTAATAGTGCCCCCAAAGAGATATATGTCGTGGCAATGTACAAAATGAGAGGCCTTCCTTCTGTTGGTGGCATTAGAATGGGTGGTGACATCAGATATTGCTTGATTTGATTGAATTTTGTTTCACACCCTTCATCCCACCTGAAAACTATATTTTTATGCAATAGATGGTTAAAAGGATGACTTTTGTTTGCCAGTTAGGAGATGAATCTTCTGATTGATTGAAGTCATCCTTGTAGTGATCTGAGCTGACTGATATTCTTAGGAGGCGGCATCTCCATAATCGCTTTGACTTTTGTTGGATCCATCTCAATGCCCTTTTCTGAAACAATGTATCCTAGTAGTTTTGTTGATGTAACCCCGAAGACACACTTCTTAGGGTTTAACCTTACATTGAATTTCTCCATCCGTGTAAAGATTTTGTCTAGGATATGCAGATGTCCTTCCCTTGTAGTAGATTTTTCCAAGATTTCATCCACATAATCCTCCATGAAAGTGTGCATCATATCATGGAAGACTGTTGTCATTGCTCTATGATAAGTGGCTCTTGCATTCTTTAGACCAAATGGCATGACGTTCCAGCAGAAGGCTCCCCATGGACATGTAAAAGTCATATTTTCTTGATCTTCTGGAGCTATTCTTATTTGATTGTACCCAGAGAATCTTTCCATGATTGATAACATGGCATGCCTTGTCGTCAAGTCCACAATGATGTCTATGTTTGGCAGTGGAAAATCATCCTTCGGGCATGCTTTATTGAGGTCCCTGAAATCTGTACAGATTCTGATGCTATTGTCTAGCTTTGAAACAGGTACTATGTTCAATATCCACTCAACATAGTCTATAGACCTTATGAATTTAGCATCCAATAATTTTTTTAATTCTGACTTTACCATTAATGCGATGTGAGGATGCATTTTTCTTAATTTTTGCTTAATAGGCTTGATTCCTGTTGGCAAAGACAAATGATGCATAAGCAGATTTGGATCTAAGCCTGGCATATCAGAATATGACCAAGTGAAGTTGATGCTTCTTGCTTTAAAGAAATTGATAAAGTCCAGTCTTTCTTGATCAATCATTGATTCTGCTAGATGTAGAACCTTTGCCTTCTCTTATGTGCCAATGTCCACCGATTGTGTAGGTTCGACCAGAACTAATGATCACTCATGATAGTGTTCTGGGAGAGTGTCAAATCTTCCATCCTTTAGTGCCTCGGAAAGGTTTTCACCATTGGATGCGTTCTTTATTTTTACTTTTTCCAGATCTAATGCTGTCATAGAATGGTTTTCACCATTAGATCTATTTTCCCTGTCGTCAATTTTGCAACTGGAAGATTTGACACCCTCCTACTGAGTCATTTTGTTATGAGTATTATAGATAGCATTTGTATCAGGTTTGGTATGACATAGGAAATGCATGATGGCATCATCATTTGCAAATTTTGGTATAGTTAAAGGTTCGATAGGTTCCCAATCAATAAGTTCCCGATGGATTAATGGCATGGTCTCATCGGATTGATTTAAGTCAATGGAAGTAAGGGTGGGGACAACAATATCATCATAATTGTCATTTGGGATATCGAGATCCATGATGGTACCCTCTTCGAAATCATCTAGTTCACTCAAATTTTGTTCATCCTCACTAGAGTCATCGATATTTAGTGATCCCGCGATGAATGGTCTAGACCCAGAGCCTTGGCCCTCCTCACGTGTAGGTGTATATTTTTGAACCACATCAATTGGAATATCAATAAAAAATAGATCACAAGGTAATGCCCACTCATATTCATTTGAGCTTGTTTCAGAACCATCTCTAAAGTGAAGGATATTTTCCATAGTTGTCTTTGTTAGCTCCTGCTTCTCTTCTTCAGAGTATCCTAGTCCTGGTTTTTCTTTTGTGTGGAGAGTGAGAGGTGTGATAGGTTCTAAGATTCCCTCCTTTCTTAATCCCACAGGCCCTTGTCCTTCATATCCCATCTTTTCAAGAATAGCCTTTCCTTTTCCATACTTGTCTATGTTGATGCTAATATTTTTGATACCGATCTTTGATGTTGATGTTTCTTCATCCTTGTAAAGCCAATCTAGGATTGCTTTATTGTCTGTTTCTTCTACCATGGTTCCAGATTTTACAAATGTTTCTTGAAGAACTGTGCCAGGTAAAGATGTTGGAGGTTTGATCATTGATGGGTGACCATATTTCCTAGGAGATGGCATTAACTGTGATAAGTTAAGCGATTGCTCCATTGAGTACTGTCCCATTCCTTTATCTGTCAACTGAACTTGCTTTTGAAATTTGTCTGATAGAGAAGTTTGTGTATCTGGATTGTTTGTTTCAACATGACTTGTTTCCTTTTCTTTACCTTTCTTTTGCACCCACTTGGTAGTGATGCTTGGACTTTGTTCGTTCTTGGATGATGATGAACTTGAAGCTTCCCTATTGTGAGGGACAAAAGTGTCTTGAGATATTCTTAATGTGTCACAATGTTGTGGATGATTATAATCAGCAGCTATAGTCACCTCTTGTCCGTTTACTGGAAACTTCAAGCATTGATGGTATGTAGAAGGTACGGCCTGCATTTCATGAATCCAGGGTCGTCCTAAGAGTATGTTGTATGTCAATTCTCTTTCTAATACTTGACATGCTATATGCTTCATCATGGGTCCCACTTGAATGGGTAATACAATTAAACCTTTGGACGATCTTTCCTCCTCATCATATGCTTTGATGGTCATTTTTCGTCGAGCATCAATAGCATCTTCGGAATATCCTAGTGCACGGACTAATTTGAGGGTGCAAATGTTCAGACCAGCTCCCCCATCTATTAGAACTCTTTTAACATGATGATTATGGATACATGCTTCGATATGCAATGTTGTGTTATGCAGATGGTTTAATGAGACATCATCCTGTTGAGAGAATGACAAACAATGTGGGGTAGTCAGATGTCCCACCATAGCTTGGAATTGACAAACATCCAGATTATTTGGTACGATTGTGGCAACTAATGCTTGTTTGAGAACTTCCTTATGTGATGGTGACAACTTAAGGAGTTCCAGTATCGATATTTGTGCGGGGATGTTTTGCAATTGATCGACAATATTATAATGAGATTGAGGCGTAACCGCACTTTGAGATCCTACGCCTTTTAATACTACCTTGGCTTGCCCCCTAGTCATGACATTTGCCGGTTGATGTTCTTGATTCTCTCGGGGGGTGTTTTGCATTTGATTGATAACATCATAATGTGATGGAGGTGGAACTGCATGTGTGGAGCCAATTCCCTTTAACATTACTTTGGATTGTCCCCTAGTTAGCACATTGGCGGGTTGATGTTCTTGATTTTCTCTGATTTTTAAGACATTTATTTGATTATCAGAGTTTTGCACGCTTGGGAGTAAATCCAAAGAGGTAATGTTGGTTTCATTTTCATCAATGTTATCACTAACTGCATGATCATGTTTGACTTCAAATAGACACAGGATTGTTGTGTCATAGACATGATTTGCATTCTTTCCTTTGCTGTTTGAAGATGATGCACCTTTGTCATAATTTGGCAAAGGATCTTTGAAGGCCAAATGATCATTCTTATTTTGAGGTCCTTCCACATACACTTTGTTGTTGTCCACCAAATCTTGTACTGCATGTTTCAATTCCATACAGTCATTTGTTTTATGACCCTTATTATTATGATAGTTGCAATAATCAGCGTCATTCCACCATGATGGTTTGACTTTTGGATCCCATAACCTAGCTTCACATGCAGTGAGAAGGCCTCGGCTAACTAGTTCCTTCATTGTTGATTCCATTGTTTGGCCCAAAGGTGTGAACCTTCACCGATTTGACGGTTTTTGATACGACTGTGGTTTTATGATTTCATTGCTTTGTATGGTATTTGACTTGACATTTTGCTCGTTGCTCTGATTCTTTGATGTGGACGCGGTCAAATTGAAAACTGGTTTGACGTTTTGGGGATCATTTGTTGTCTCATTTGTATTTCGGTTCTTTTGCCAAAATTTTGGCTTCTCACCCCTTGAGTATTGATTTGAGGAGTTACTTGTGTTGTTTGTTTTGTCATTAAAATGCGTGATAACTCCTCTCTTGACTAACACCTCTTCAATCTTAAGACCATTTTCTATCACTTTCCCAAATGTTGGAGGACATTGTAGTTCCAATCTATAACTCATTTCTTCTGTCAAGTTTTCAATGAACAATTCCATCTTTTCCTCTTCAAGAATGGATCTAGGATATCTAGCGAACAAGCGTCACCATCTTTAGAGAAAAGACAAGAATGTTTCTCCCTTGTTTTGTTTTAGATTGTAAAGATCTTTGATAGTAACACCGTGTTGGATGTTGAATGACTATTGAGAGATAAATCTGTTGACGAGTTCCTCAAAAGTTTTGATACCTGGTTTTAACTTCGAAAACCATTCCATGTATGATCCTCCCAAACTCCTTGGGAATAATCTCATTAAATAAGTTTCCTCTTGGGAAAACTCAAGACTCATTGTTTTAAATTCCCTGATATGATCAATTGGATCCGTTCTTCCATTATACTTATCGTATTTTGGAATCTCACAATGTCTAGGAAAAGGTATCAAGCTGACCATTGCATCGAAAGGATAAGGACAAATGTCCTGTATCGCATATGGCTTGGTAGTCCCTTTCGTCATATCTTGTAGTTGTTGTAACATTTGCATCTGTGATGTTAAAGTAGCAATCGGATCTATTGTTTGCGTAGGTTGTAGTATCTCAGTCTCATGCGTTTCCCATGTTTCCTTCAAACGGTTTACATCAAAATTTTTTGGAAATTTTGCCCCTGATTCGGCTAACATTAAAAGATATTTTTCCATGTCTTGTTCTAGAATTTTTTCCATAAATATGTGAAACTTGGGATCTTGTTGAGCCGCTTGGATATCTTCCGGAGTTATTTCATTCTTATCATTGTGATTCAGATTGTTCCAAGGATTTTCTTTTGCCATTTCTTGTGAGTTTAAAATTTCTTTCTCTAAGAGTCTCTATTTTTGGTATCTTGTTAAGATTGGCATACAAATTTTTTCCCTTTCTTCTAAAATGTTGATCTTATGTGTGGGATAGTGTCAATTGAACCTTTTTAAACAAATTCGAATAAGATGACTGATCTTATTGATGAGACAATATTTAAAAAGTTAATTACTATACTTCGTTTCGTGATGAAGGATGATAGTATCCTGATAATGAAACTTCAATGTAGTAATTGATTGTGTATTTGATTTTTGACACTTGTGATTTGCAAGATCTTGTTTCAGTTGATAAGTTTGGAAATTTGTAATAACCTTTCTGACGTTGGTTCCTAGACAGTGATTCTGATAAGAAGAAATTTCATTCTGATGAAAAATATGGATAAAATGACAAACTGATGGACTGGTAAAAATTTTGAACTCTCTATTTTAAAAGCGCTAAAACAGAGACCAGAAGCGTTGGAATAGAGTCCAGAAGCGCTAAAATAGATGACCAAAGCGCTATTTGGACAAAAGCGCTGAAACAGTGCGTGAAAGTGCTGGAGAAAATGATGGAAGCGCTACTTCCCAGAAGCGCCGAAACAGAACCCAGAAGCACTGTAAAAAGTGACAAAAGCACTATTTTTCTAGAAGCGCTAAAATAACGATTGTAAGTGCTAAAACAGATCCCGAAAGCACTATTTCATGAAAGCGCTAGAACAGTGACCCAAAGCGCTGAAACAGGTTTTCCAGAACGCTAAAAATAGGACCTTTTTAAGACTTTCTACTGCAAAATTTGATCGGGTCTTGTGGCATACTGTATTAGAGATTGGGAAAGATAAGAAGGATGAATTTGCTGACTATGGTTGTGGAATTGTGTGAGAGCTCTCCTCTGGAAGAAGGCTCGTGAGTAGATTGGCTCTACTGTGTAATCTAATGTGTGACCCCTAGTAAAATCATGATATTAGTGGATGAAAGTTCTATGTTGCAAAAGGAGTTTCCGATTTTGATATAGAAAACGTTATTTTCTCAATTTGTTTCTATAACCGAGAGGTCTTTGGGGTTTCATGACTTTGATTTTTCTTTTGAGAAACGTGGTGGACTTCCACTTTCACGGCATTGATTTTCTGATTGTTTTTGACTTGACGTTTTCAGGATGATCTTTAAATCTGATTTAAATGAATTTGTGAAAACAGTGCAAGCAATTTTGAATAAGTGTTTTAAAACTAAAAAGATTGTGTATGTTCAAAAATCATGAATGATCTTTATTGATTTTCACGGGTTGTTTTGATATTTGTACACAAATCAAACAGACTCACACTTAAGGACAAGTAGGTCATCATTATACTCACAGCCCACATCTTGAATTATGTTGACTCACACAACAGTGTCGCCCCCTAGAGGGTGCCAGTGTTTTCGTCGTTGCCAGGCACGTACTCAAAGTGACGGAAATAGATACCGAATCCCTTGAGTAAGTCGTCCTTGGTAATTATATGGTGAGTGTCTTGGGGGTAGATTCTTCCCTCCCCTTGCACCGTGAGTATGACAATGTATGGATACTGACTCGGTGAACAACTACTCTATGGTTCGTAGATAAGGTTCCGTTCAGTGTGGCAAATAGATAAACTCCCTCAGGAGACCTCCCAATCTTTAGAACAAAGATTTTGGGGATGGTTATCTTGCCTACTATCGTCAAGTTGGACTTTCATCAACAACTTACATTTTTATTATAGTGGGTTGGAAAACCTAGCTTTGGTTGTTTCCACTTAGGTCATTCCCGTAGGGTGAGTACTTTTTCCCACAACGACAGGCCTGCTAAAGGATTTAATAAAGCGTAAATGACATGAAATAAAAGTGAATCTAGCACTTTGGTCACCCAGTTAAGGGGAGAGCATAAGCCTAATCACCACAAACACAACATATAATTTTGTTCTATTTTAAAAGCCCAAAAAAAAAAATTCTAATCGATGTGAAGATGTTGCTTCATAGAAATCATGATGTTCTTTTTAACTTCAACTGTAAAAATGCGGTGACTATCTTAGGATTGATAGATTTGCTTTAAGAAAAAACAAGAAAGTGACTAACCTAGGATTGATCAATTTTAGAAACTTTGAAGTGGCTATCCTAGATTGATCAATTTTAGATAACTTTGAAGTGACTATCCTAGATTGATACGTTTTAGTCCAACTGTGAAAAAAAATCAAAATCTGGCCACGGATGCATCGAATCCAGACTGATTTTACAAAAGCACTGGAATATTGCACCGAAGCACTAAAACAGTTACCTGAAGCGCTAAAACCCGAAAGCGCCAAAATAGGGTACCGAAGCGCTGAAGTTTTCCATGGAAGCGCTAAATTACCCGATGCGCTAAAATAGTGACCGTAAGTGCTAGAACAGTGACCGAAAGCACTAAAAACTGAAAGTGCTAAAACAGCGACCAAAAGCGCTAAAACTTTTAACAAAAGCGCTAGAAGAAAAACACGCTGAAAACCTGCGTGACACTTTCCAAAAAATTGATAATTTTGATAGAACTGGGGTTAATGCCCCACAGTGGGCGCCAAATTGTAAGTGGTGAATATGTGAATAAAATCAAAACACTTCTTAATAAGACATTATATCAAAGATAACTCAAATTGAATCAATTCAAAACAGTAGTTAATTGAAAGCGTCATATTGTTCTCTATCCTCAAAGATTTATTAAATCTAAATTGCTCTCAGATTGTTTAAGTAAATAAGACTGTTAAAATGACTATTTGAAGAATGAGATAATGATAATGCAATACTAAATGATAAATCAATTAAACTAGCATGATATTGATATGAAACAGATAATTGCAGCTACAGGAGGCAACCATTGATGTGAAAGCTTGATTGCTTGATGCTTGATGTGTGAATGCTTGATGCTTGAAGTCTGGATTCCTGCAGAGTAAGAGTGCAAAAGCTTGATTATCTGGATCCTTTTCTTGGTTCAATGAGGCTTTATTTATAGATTTCCTGGCTATAGAAATGCACAGAAAAAGCTTTGAGAGGCTTGGATTCAATCTGGAGAATTGAATGGTGAGAGATGGAGGAGATTGAGAGAAATATGGAGATTGTCTCTACCCATGAAAACACCAGGCAAGAGAAGAGGAAAGATTGATGGAAGAGGATTGAAAGATTAAATTCCAAATTTGTCTCCAATTTGTCTCCAAAACTTCCCGTGAAATTTCAATCAATTAATTTTGACATATTTTAGACATGATTTAGACATAGAAAATCTAATTCATTTTTGAGAGAATGTAGATTGGAATATTCCTTATGCTCTAATTCAAATATTTTTGATTTATTTAAATTGCGAAAAGGGAGATAAATAATTTAATAAAACGAACTATAGGATAGTTGTTTATTAAATTAAATAGAAGAATGTGGTGATTAATCAATAAAGTGTTTTGATCTTTATTTAATTAATTTAGAATTGATGTGATAGAATAAAATAGGGATTTGATAATTAAATCGAACAAAGTATTTAATTTTTTTTATTTAATTAAGATGAATTTAATGGTGAACTATATAAATAAATATTTCTATTTATTTCAATAGAAGAGGAAATTATGATAATTAATCAAATAATTTGTATTTAATTAATCAGAATTCTCCAGACCAATTTTAGGTGTATATAATAGTAATTAAATAATTTATAATTATTTAATTAACTTACCATTTTCCCTCTAACATTAATTTTTGTCTTCTATAGTTAAATAATTTTTAAAAAATATTTAATTAGCTAACACCCTTCTCAATAATTAAAGAAATTAAAATAATTTATTTAAATTTAAATGATCCTTCCCTCCAAAATAAATAAATTAATATTTTATCTATTTCCCCAACCATGCTTATGAATTAAATAAATTTAATTATTTATTTATTTCAATTATTACACCTCATTAATTTCATTCATTTACTAATTGTAGCTCCCGCCCTATCTCAGTTTTTCTTATCTTTTGATTCTTCTAATTAATCTCCACCATTGATCAAATATCAAGTGAAGCATATAAATATCTTATTCATTCACACATTATCCCTAGTGATCACTATTGAGGGCTAACATTATCAACCAAGAGCAATTATCATTATCAATCAAGCATTTATCAAGATATCATATTTATCTATCTATTATCTTTGAGAAAATATCATTATCTTGGATTGCATACTATCATTGTGCTATCATGGTTACGCTAGTTTGAATAGTTACCCACACATCAAGAATTCAAGCTATTATCAAAGAAACAATAGAGCAAATCAAGGTCTTTGCTATGGTATTATTGTTTACTATTTAATTTTATGCATAGACATTGAGCTTTACTGAGTGATTGTTGAGTGTGAATTTGGTACTTTCATTGTATTGTTACTATTTCACATAATTCACATTTTCATCATCCACAAATGAAATAAGAAGGAAGAGAGAAATGCCAATTTTCATCAAATATTGCAAGGCATTGCTAGAAAATTTGTTTTCTAAAATTATCATAAATAATTTCAACTTAAAAATATTCATAGGAAGTCTAATTAGCTCTATTATATTTGATATGTTAACACTTGATTTTGCATACAATGGTGTTACTTTATGACCATGATACACCAAATAGATGAAATTTAGGTTTGTAATGCCTAATTTTTTTTAGTGTGGCTACCTTAGGAAACAATGATCAATTATAAATTTTTTATTAAGAGGCCATATGATAAGCTTGTATTAATAAAACAAGAGTTGAAGGTGCCCTTTGGGAAATAACCAAAGAAAAATTAAAAAATAAATAATATCACTTAATACCTCCAAATGCTAAATTAAACATTCATTTGTTACATAACTATTGAAAAAAATTGTATTTTTATTGGAAGATCCATGATCTTCTTCAAAAACTAACCCTACACTTTGAAAGCCTTGATAGTGATTTATTTTGATATGGAACTACCATAATGATTTGTAATAGAACTGATTTTGTTGTACCATTGAGTATCATAATTTTTTTAGAAGTAAAATAATATTTATAAACTTGAAGAGTCAAGTAAGTTGATGTGTGCATTTATGGTGGAGCACATAGTGGTAGTGAAGTTGAAAGAAAGTTGTTCATCAAGAAAGATCAAATCTAAATAAGCTCTATTTAAAAATATTCCCAGTTACTTATGAATGTCCTCAACACATTAATTTAGATTTGACTTGCCCCTCTTTAAACTTTAGGTTAAAAATGTTCTGATAGCTTTAGGTGTAGGAAAACTATATTTTTTTCTAAAGAAGCATCTTCATAGATCACAATATTACACATTTGTTTCTATCATATAATAAATCTCAAAAAAATATACAAATTTTATGTTATCTCTTTAAATGATTGGTAATTATATCCAAATTGATGAAGGGTACTCCCCTTACTGTATCAAACTTACAACAACACAGGTTTGCACAACAAAAATTGCTAGAAGAACATAGATATTTTATTAATACTGAAATGGAAAAGAGAATTACAACATTACATGGGCTTTCCTGATTACAGAAAGCATCATTCAAGCATGTCGATCGGAGCCTTCAAATTTTTCTCTATGATTTTCTAACCAACATATCACACCACCACCTTCTCTCTGTCTCTATATATCTATACTCCTCCTTCAGGTCAGCTTAACCTCTTGACATTCTTTTTCCCACATGTTGTCTTAGTACCTCCTCATCACCCAATGAACATCGAGATCTCCCAAGCAGTTACCTCATTATCAGTAACTTCACTTCTACTCATTTGCGTTGGGTAATCATCTTTGAATCTATGCTTCATCGTTAGGCTAATGTCAATCACAAACCAAAATTGCATTAATTTTCAATGGAGATGTGAAATAAATATATAACATTGTGCCATATGACACCATTTACTCGTCCACCTATCACCATCGTTCCACTCACATTTTCGTCCACCTTCCCACCATCATGGTATTGTGGGGACTTCAAATCCTCTCACCCCAATATCTCGTCATCACCTTGATGTAGTTCATCACCCCTTCGGAGGGATGTTGTAACAAATCCCACTAAAATAAGAATGTCACATTGATATGCTTTGCAACCTTGACCGAGTGGTCCCACTTCCTAATGTCATCCCTTAAATCATAGCCGTTAGATCTTTGCCTTCGAATCTACACTATTCCCCATTATATCACCAACAAAAGATATGGGCCCACAAAATCCTAGCTAGTTGTCGGTCTTCATCCATTTGTCACTTCTGATGTCATTTTTCACCTTTATCATCACTCTATCGGATCCCATGTCGAAGAGACTCTTGAAATTGTCTCATCAAGATTCCACTTTCTCCCTGATGAAATGCTTATCAGGATTTCAAAGAGACTCCCTTTAATGTTTTGCCGAAACACGTTTGTCCCATCGATGAAATGATTCATTGGAATTTTGAGGGGACTCACTTTGTTGTTCTACCAAAAATGATATGTTAGCCCGATGAAGAACCTTTGACCAATGTTGACTCACATTACTGCCATGTCGTCTATTACTATCACTATGTCGAAGGGACCTTAAACAAGGTTCCTTCGAAATCACCATGTCACGTCGATAGTTTTTTAAATGAATGTCGAATGATGAAGTTTGTTCCTTCTAAGCCCGAACTCCTGCTAACCTCCATACTCAATGAATTTCTATCTAATTCAACCCTTATTGAAAAGAAATAACTAAGTTGATGCAAGATTTCTCTTGGACTTGGATGCTCCTGCATCAAACACCCAGGGTAACTGGAAATATTTCATGAGTTGAACTCATAAACATTTGTAGATCATATGCTTATCTTGGATCCATCTATTTACCTTATCTTTCCAAACATCTTTTTGAATTTGCCTCTGCAATTTAATGTCCCTTCCATCCTTCATTCTTCCCCTCTTCCTTCCTCTTTTCACAAATTCCAATTACCACTAATTTGCACTATGAAATGCTAGAAAATCATAATCATCAATTTTATCTTCTTCAGTAAAATAAGGAGACTCATGCATTACCTCTTCCCCTATTATTGTTACAACAATCATGTCATTTTTAATCTCTATTTTTTCCATGTGTTCCTCCCTTTCTATTTCTCTTGAAAAGTAGTTCTCAACTATAAATTCAATGTTAGTATCATAATCAAAATACTCATAATTTCCATCTCTCTCATATGTATCCTCATCAATGTCAATAACTCAATCAAAATGTTCTTGGACTTGTCATCCATACAAATCTCTTTATCACATGAGAAATCAGCAACTGATGCAAATGGAAGCTCACCCAACAAATCAACATGCACCTTCTCACCTTCTTCCTTACTTAAAACTGTAGTACCTTCATCCATCAGTGTACTTACTGTTGCAATACCTTCATCTGCACTAATCTCATCATTCTCAACAATAACATTTTCACAATAATCAGATTTGACCTCTTCTTTCTCCACCAAAAATTTCATTCTACCCTGTCTGAATGGAATCAACATAGTTGCAACTTGCATTAGTAGATCCTAATCTTCATCCTCATCCTCTTTAACTAATTTTTAAGACTCCATTAACTAAGCATTTTTTAGTGTTATTACATACCTTTCCTTCTTCTTTATTCAAAGGTTTCAATTTGTGCTTGACTCCATCTTTCATCAAGGAGTAGGTATTAGCATACCCATCATGCACTGCCTTCATGTCAAACTGCCAAGGTCTTCCCAATAACAAGTGGCAAACATCCATAGACATAACATCGCACAAAAATTCATCATGATAATCACCAATCTTAAACCTTACCAAGCATTCTTCATTCACCAAAGCCTTATGATCATCCTGCAACCAAGCAATTATGTATGGATGTGAGTGCCTTCTCCTTTGTAGTTGTAACTTGTTCGCCATTTCTTCAAAAACAAGATTTTCAATACTACCACCATCAATAATCACATTACATACTTTACCTTCACACTTACATTGAGTGCAAAATAGTCTCTTTCTTTGGTCTAGTTCCTTCTCCCCATTCAACAAGGCTCTTCTGACAACAAGGGATTTACCCCTTTCAGCATCTTCAGAATGTGACAACTTAGCATCTTCATCTACATGGGCAACTTGAGCATTCCCTTGTAGTATTCTATTTTTCCTTACTCGATTTTGAGGACACTCAAAGGCTCTATGTCCTTCTTCTCTACATTGAAAACATGTTCCACGGAAGCTTCCTCTTCCAAATTCTCTACCTGATCTTCCTCTTCCACTGAAATTTTGCTCACGAAACTTGTTTGAGCTCTCACCTCTTTCTTCCTTGTTGTCATTAGTGTCTCTAATTTTTTTCTTGTCCTCTTTTAGCTACACATAACTTTTACCTTTCCCTTTTTGCTTATTCTCAAATTTCTTGTTCATTATTTCTTCTACTTTTAATGCAAATTGATATGCATCCTCAATGGTATATATTCTTACCAGTTCCAATTCTTCTTGTATGCTAGGTTTCAACCCATTAAGATAATGACCTAATTTCTCCTTATTTGCTTCAAAATGTCATGTTCTAATTAGGATCTTGTGAAATTCCTTTGTGTATTCTTTCACCGTCCTCATTCCTTGTCTTAGATTCTACATCTTCTTGAGTAGCTCCAACTCATTGGAATAAATTGTTTCTTTAGTTTTACCACCATTCTATCCCATTTCAAAATTTTATCCTTCCCTTGTCTTGCTCTTTCAAGCTAGATCTCTTTCCACCATATACTTACATGACCTTTTAACTTTGTCTTTACTAACCTCACTCAATGAGGGTCTTCAATCTCCTCAAACTCAAAAAATTCTTCCATATCATTGATCCAATCAATCAACTCTTCAGGATATAGACTTCCATTAAAAGTTTAAACCTCCATTCTAGGCTTCTTTCCAAGGTTGGATATTGCTCTCAACAATCTCATTTCTCCCAAATCCATTTGATCATGTTCTTACTCATCCATCTCCTCTTTAGTTTCATCTTCACTATCATCTCTTTCTCGATGCACTTCTCTCCTACGAAACTCTTCCTATAAGGTATCCAACCACCTTATAATGGCTCCAATTTCATCTCTATGAGAATCTCTTCTTCCACTACCTCTGTCTCTACCTCTATTAGCCTAGGCAAGTCTAGGAGGCATTTTGATCTCACCCACACTCACAGGTCTTGTTGCAAATTGCCTCACATTCCACGATCTGTTTATAGACTCAATATAACCTGCTTTGATACCACTTGATGAAGGGTACTCCCCTTACCATATCAAACTTACAACAAAATAGGTTTGTACAACAAAAAATGTTGGAAGAACAAAGATATTTAATTAATACTGAAATAGAAAATAGAATTACAATATTACATGGGCTTTCCTGATTACAGAAAGCATCAGTCAAGTATGCCGATCAAAGCCTTCAAATTTTTCTCTATGATCTCCTGACTAACATGTCACATCGCCACCTTCTCTTTGATTCTATATATCTATACCCCTCCTTCAGGTTGGCTTAACCTCTCGACATTCTTTTTCTCACATGTTTTCTTAGTACCACTTCATTGTCCAATGAACATCGAGATCCCCTAAGCAATTACCTCATCATTAGTAACTTCATTTCTACTCGTTCATGCCAAGTAATCATCTTCAAATCTATGCTTCATTATTAGGCTGACGCCAATCACAAACCAAAATCAAGTTGATTCACAATGGAGATGTGAAATCAAAAAATAACATCATGCCACATGTTGCCATTTACTCGTCTTCCTATCACCATCGATCCACTCATGTTTCCATCCACCTTCCCACCATCGTGGTATCATGGGGACTTCAAATCCTATCACCTCAATATCCTATTGTCACCTCGATGTAGTTCATCACCCCATTGAAGGGATATTGTAACAGCTCCCATCGAAATAAGAACATCACGCCAATATGCTTCACAACCTTGACTGAGTGGTCCCATTGCCTACGTGTCATCCCTTAAATTATAGCTATTAGATCTTTTTCATCAAATCTACACCATTCCTCACTATATCGTTGGAAAAGGATATGGGCCCACAAAATCCTAGCGGGTTGTCAGGCTTCTGTCACTTGTCACTTTTGACGTCATTGTTCACCTTTATCATCACTCTGTCGAGTCCCATGTTGAAGAGACTCTTGAAATTGTCTTGCCAAGATTCCACTTTCTCCTCGATGAAATGCTTATCGAGATGTCAAAGAGACTCCCTTTGATGTTTTGTTGAAATGTGTATGTCCCACTGATGAAATTCTTCATTGAAATTTTGAGGGGACTCACTTTGTTGTTTCTCCAAAAATGATATGGCAACTCGATGAAGAACCTTTGACCGATGTTGACTCACGTTACCACCATGTCGTCTATTTCTATCACTATGTCGAAGGGACCTTAATCAAGGTTCCTCTGAAATTTCCATGTCACACTGATAGTTTGTTGAATGATAAAGTTTGTTCCTTGTAAGCTCGAACTCATGTTGACCTCCATACTCAATAAATTTCCATCTGATTCAGCCCTTATTGAAAAGAAATAACTCAGTTGATGCAAGATTTCTCTGCACCCTGGATGCTCCTGCATCACAAATAGACATTTTTAAGTTTCTCCTTAAATTGGTTATCTTCCTTCTCTCCCTTAGCTTGGTCATAGTGATTTTTAATCTTCTTCTATTTTTTTTATTAGTGTAAAATTTTCTCCCCCTTGTGATATATCACATTTATTTAATAAGTTTACTTAGGATATTAGGAAATTGTTTTTTATCTAAGTAGATAATAATTCTTGATGTGTACTCCTTGACTTGAGGTACAAAAGTTACACCACTACCTCATCAACTCTCAATTGATGGTAGTGATGTGTCACCTCTATTTCATCAAGGATACCTTTGTCTTACTCAAATTGAGTGAATTGATCTGTTAATTGTAAGTTTAATAGTTCATGTGTGGTGTACATGGTTTCATGCTTTGTATTTGTGTATATTGTATATTCTTCCATGCTTAATATTCATGTGTCCCTTTATTCTTTCTAGGTGTATTTATATGTATATGTAGTGTAAATATTAGGTAGGTTTTAATGTTATGCTTGCAAGAAGAATCATTGGCTTATACTATTATTGTGAGCTATTGGGATGATACAAATCATGGAATATCTTACCACCATCGAGAAGGCGCTATCCAAAAATATATTGAGCCACATGTCGCCATCATTTTTTGGTGATTGAGATATGAATAGCCAAGATCATTTTTCATGATTTTGTATCTTTCTCAAGCAATGTTAGTGATTAATTTGGGAACTTATCCAGTTCCTCTCATAGAGGGGAACACCTTTGGCATATATATAATTAACTATAATTTTTACAATTCTAGATAAATTAAAGAGTGAGTGTAATAAATTGTGTGTTAATAAATATGTATTATAGATATAAATGGGGAAAGAATTCTAATTAATATCAAATTCAATATTATGTGTACTTCATTTTTCATGATGTAATTTAGAGAGAATAATTAGAATAAGATATTGGATATGAGATCATAGATTTGAGATGATTTAAAGCTAAGAATCTAAGGTCTTGGGATACAATCATAATCTCATGATTTGGTCTAGGTGATCTAATTTTATCCTAACAATATGATTGTTTCATAACAAAAATGATCATTAAATACCCACAAAAAGTGTTCCCCCAATATGTATCTACTTAAGGAAAAATTAGGTGGTGCTAAGAAACATCATTGGGTCCTACTATAACAATGGGGGAAAATTATTGACTTCTTCATTAGCAATTAGATCAAAGTTTGTAAAAATATTGATGGTGTGATTCAAGTGCTTATGAATAAATTTATTTCTTGTCAACTCACTAAATCTTCCTTTAAGAACTACTAAAATATATTATTCAAACATAAAACTAATGTCATAACATGTTTAACAAGTCATATTATAGTGGAAAGATGAAAACTATAGCATAGGCAAGAAAGATAAAACATAAAAGGCACCAAGTTTCCTTTCAAGAAAACCCAAAATGGGTGAAAAATCCAAAAAGTGTGTTATATGCATCACATTCACTATCTCAATTATTTTTACATGTATTACAATGCCTCAAGGGAAATTGGAGTTGTAATAGTAGTTTATATAGCCCCTCCACAACTATTCTCAACCTTGCAACCACAAAAAAGTTAACTCTCTCCACTTGCACATGAGATTCATACAACATCTAGAGGTTTCCAATTGAGCCAAACTTTGGAAATTTTTGTTTACAAAAAATAGTATTCCTCCACCCTTCCATGGAACAAAGAAGATGAAAAATTGAAATTAATTGCTTCAAAGATTAAAAATATCTTAAAATTCCACTAATTGGTTATATCAAGATGATTTTTTTCTTTAGATGGATAGAAAAGCCATGAATTTTTAAATTTGATATGTCAAATGGTAGTTTTCCATGAGGTTCTATGCATTTGGTATAATTTTTAGCATGTTCGGTACATAAGAAGTGGAAGATTTTCTAAACTACCTTGTATATTTTGATTGGGGATTTGACAAACCCCACCAAGAGGTACGAAAAGTCACAAGATCACTCTAGACCTCTCCTAAAAGTAATTGATCTCTAGAATAAATTGAAGAAATTCAGTGTTTGAGTTACTACGTCATAAAAATATAAAAAAAATAGTGATATGTGTAGTTGACCCTATTTAATGTCAACCTTTGGTGAGATCTTAACTAATTACAAGAGTAAATTCAAAACCATGCATCTAGAAATATATAACAAATATCTAATTTGTATGAAAATATATTTATTAAGATAGAATCCTAGATTTATAAAAATCATGTAGTAACATTAAGATCTAGAAAGGAAATCGCTCTATCATATGCTAGATGTTATGGTTTAGATACTTAGTGTAAGTGCCTAGATTTTAATTTATTTTGTATTTATATGTTTTTGGATTTTTTCTAAAAATAAAAAATATAGGGTTATAGAGAATAAAATAAAGATTCTAAGGAATTCAAACTAAAAAAATTATATCAATATTATAGACAATAATTAACACAATTTAGTGCAATCATCCATGGGTTACATCAAAAATAAAAGTAAATATTAATAATTATTGTATTACACATTCAAATTCCACACATCACCTCTTAGAATTAAACATTGATGATAGATTTTCCTTCCAATAGGCCCTAGACTTCCATCCTTCTCATTGAATTTCAAAATATGGGTGTATAGAATAAACTGATATTATTTCCCTACATGCATTGAATGACACAAGCACACCACAAACACTCAAAGTGATTGGTTATATCAAAAAATGAAAGGTGATAGTGTTGGTTGATATAGGTAGTACACACAACTTTATTGATATAAGATTTCCTAATAAGATCAATTATTTTGTGTATCTAGGCTCTAATTTGCTAGGTCATGCTAGCTAATGGGAAATAACTCTCCAATGGTGGTAAATTACATCATATAAACTCTTAATGGGATATTATTAGCTATATTAATAAAAATTTACAATCCTAATTAGGGGAGTAGATATAGTTTTTATCATGCAATGGCTTAAAAAATTGGACTAATTTCTTTCAATTTTTAGGAATTATTCATGGATTTTAGTAAAAATTAATTAAATAAAATTATAGGGATAAAATCACTGCCAAATCAAATTATCGACTCCTATAGGATGGAGAAACTGCTTAAAAAAGATTAGTATGGCACAATTCCACAACTACATTTGATAGAAGAAAAAATTATGAAAAATAAAGATTCACCAAAGCTTCGCGAGATTATCCAATATGATAAACAATTTTTTCAAGAGCCAAAGAGTATACTTCTAGTCATATACCATGATCGTGTCATTAAATTAATACTAAGAATTAGTCCTCCTAACATTAGACCATATTACTATATGTGAACACAAGTCCTAAATCAAAAAATTGGTCAAGGGAATTGTTTTTCCAAGAAAAAGTGATTATTAATCTCAAGTGGTTATGGTTAAAGATAAGAATAGGTCTTGTAGAATATGGTTGTGTTATAAGAAGCTCAACAGGTTCGATCTTATAGATAAGTTTCCTATTCTTGTTATCAATAAATTATTGAATCAATTAAATGGTATAATTTTCTTTACTAAGTTATATTTTTATTCAAGCTATCATCAAAACTAAAGGAGGTGGATATACATAAAACTATCTTTAGAAAATATTAGTTTTAGTATGCATTATTAGTTATGTCATTTGGTCTCACTAATACCCTACAACTTTTCAAAGCCTCATGAATTCAAAATTCCACCCTTTTCTTCAAAAATTTGTGTTGGTATTCTTTGATGACATCCTCATCTATAGTAAATAATAAGAAGATGAATAATTTATACAAAAGCATCCTAATTTGTTAAGTTTTGATGGAAACACTTGTTTAAAGGATATGTGAATTTTATGACCTTGATATTCTATCTTACTACATGTAATAGGGTTAAGCAAATATGACATTTTCATATTTAATCTTAGTTATATTCTATCTTAACCTTGACATTTTCATTCATTAATCTTAGTTATTTTCTTAGGATAACTTAATGAAGATGAAAGGGTGTGTGTAATGCCCCGCCACAGGACCCTAGAGGACAAAACACCATCTACACATAGAAACGGTACAATTTTTTTTAAGTAAAAACATAATAAGGATTACAAATGTACATTAGCTCTCATTCTACCTAAGTCCTCTGAGGTCTGTGACTACACCACTAAAATCCCATTAACTGTATTGATAGAAATTTAAAATTCATAACATTAAATCATGCCAACAAGCATTATGAATTATCCATATCATGATATTAATGATGTATAATAAAACCATCTAGTTAGCTATCATAAGCAATAAATGACATCAAATTATCCTTTACAAAATATGTCTAACATTGGATTTACAAGAGAATATAACAGGAAGGATAAACAAATCAAAATTTACATAAGTCCAATAATGCCAACTTGAACCGCCTTCGGGTACCATACTATACTAAGTAGTACCTCAAGATAAGATATCTTGAGTAGTGACTTCTCAAGATAACAAAACCCTAAGAAGTCATTCCTCAAGATATCAAATCTTGAGTGCTTCTCGATATCCAAGACGCCCTCAAGGTACATTGGCCATATTACTCAATAGAATTAAAACATATATCTCTACTTACTAATATCAGAGTAACATCATTAATCATAATGAAGCTACTATAGAAACCATTTAATTCAATATCATTAGCTTAATCAATTACAATAAAAAGTTTACAATGAGTTACAATGTTACATAATTACATCAAGTCTAGAAACATCTCCTTGAGCACATGAGAGGAGAGTACATCAAGTATAATCCATGATACATCAAATTATGATATAATACAAGTACAAGAGCAACAATCCACATGAGTTGGTATAATACAAAGGTCTTCAATCCAGGAGAAGTCATCACAGTCTTGAACAAAAAGAGGGAACCCAATGGAGAACAATGCACTTTCCACCCAACCATGTGGAACCCAAAGGTCCACCCCTTGTGCTAGGAGATAGCAAAGGGTCCCACCATCCAAAACAAGTAAATACAAAAGACAACACAAGATTAACAAGACATTAGTGAACAAGTAAGGATCAACATCAAACGATAGTAGCATCACTTCCAAAGGCACATAAACATCCAAAGGATACAAGAGACAATGGAGTTACTAGCTTGTCGTAGGAGAAGTGTCATCACATAGTTTGCATGGGTTACCCAGGAAGATCTTCCTAGGCCCCGACCCCCATCCTAGGTTACCCTAGTAGCCTCTATCGATCTCTGGCCTCTCATGCAACCCTATGTGGAATCAACATACCTCTCGTGAGGATGAGACAATTGATCATGCCATTCCAGACCTTCTCAACTCATCCCAAGCCTATACGAATGCTTGAGCCATGAGTGAGGCATTAACTTATCTTAATTAGTGATATAACTACCCAACCCCCTAGTTAATTTTTAGTTTATCACTTGATTACAAAACTCCCACATGGGTTACCCAGGTGCCACTTTGTGCATCGGCCCTCATTGAGATCCACTCCCCTACTGACAACAAGGATACCCCACTAAAATCAAGAGTAAGGCCACTTGCACAAACACAGAGCTCTTCCGCATAAACAATAAGACGAGGCATAACCTTTCCCGCTCACATATTCTAACCACATGGGTGAACATCCAGTGCGATTCTATTGATCATCAATTACTCCTTAAACATAAAACAATCATCCCAAGGAAATAAAGAAAAATACACCAAGAAGACAACTTCCCTTAATCTTTGGAAGACTTGTAATACACTAGGATTGGACAGAAAACAAACTCACCAATATCTCATTTCGCTAATCTTTGACTTAACTCATCCAATAACTCCATTTAAAGACTCACATGAGAATACACATTAAATTCATAAGGACCATCCCTCCATCTATATAAATTACTATATTATATTTGTTCTAACTCTATAACTTCTATGAAATACCCATTCTTCTATCTTAATAAATACAATCACTATGATTACACATTTATAAGTGTAAATATATATAAGTAAGTTATATGCATATATATGTATATATTTATATATATATATAAAAAGCAAAGTAAAGCTCAAATGAATTTACAAAAAACAAATACAAATTATATACATATATATGTATATATTTACACACATATATACTAAGCTAAGCTCAAATGTAATTTACAAAAAGAAGATTAAAATTATATAAATCATATATCTATATTTTTATATATACACATATAAATTAGAGAGAAAACAAACGGTTCTATGATTTAATTTAAGTCCATTGATAATCTGTTGTACAAGGCGTGTAAAAAGCGATTAGCAAGACACAAAAAATACGTGGTTTTCAATACAGGCCGCAGCTATAATCGAGCTAGATGAAATCGATTTGATTTAATAAATAAAACTTGACTTAACAAAAGAACAACCGATACTAACCAAAATAGGGAGTGAACAAACTACGCACTCACTAAAGAAAAGAAAGGTTTAAAAATTTCAAACAAGGCAAATGTCAAACGAATAATATAAAGAATAAGAATCATTCCATTGTGGCATGATATGCCCAATAAAGAGTAGAGAATGATTTTGTACTATATCAAATCAAATGCTTTGTTCATTTGCAGTCAAATTAGGGAGAATATCATAGAGACAAGAAGATAAACCAACATTCCCAAATGATTAAAGATTTCAAGAGCTATACAGTATTTACAATATAACCACATTCATAAATTAACCAGCATGATTTTGTTTCCAAGATTCTAAGATTTGTTTTCCAAAAATAACCAAAAAAGCCCCTCTTTTAGTTAATTTCAATTGATTTAATAATTACTTCCTATTTTCCGTAATTGTATCTATCCTAAAATAAATTAAATTGTTTTTCTTTTACATTTCTCTACTATCCACCATTTACTCAATTTGTTTTTTTTTTTTTTTTAAAATCATATCTTATAATTTATACACACTTAAATTAAATAACTAAATATTAATCCATTAATGTTATTTGTTAATTTCAACTTGTTTACATATTATCTTAATTAATATATTTATAAAAACATTTCATTTTAACCATTAATATCAATTTATTTAAATCAAATAAATACTTTATTAATAATTTATTGAATCGATACTTCCCACATATACATGTTTTTATTTAATTACTCCAAGGCCTTTAATTTTAATACTTTCCATTTTAACGAAATAATTAAGCAAAGGCACAATCAAGTACAATACTCAATGGACATGCAATCACTCAAGACCAAACTATGAAATGGAAGACATAACGACAACATCGACAACAAATCACAAACTGACCTTACAGACAGGGTGTGACATACTAATACTCATCCTTGATGAGGATGATGGTTCAATGTGGGGGAACCGATGCTATCTTTGAAACAACAACCTCCATTGGGATTAAGGCACACTCAATCTTGGCAATTCAGGTGGAGTCAATGCTCAATACCTGCAATCTACAACAAATCACACGGTCAAATATGTACATAAGCAACCAGTCAATCACACCATGAAGGAAAAATCGCAGCGCCGCAGGGCACTCGCAAGCGAGTGATGTGACTATGTTCCCCTTCACCCTTGCATCGACACACAATCACTAATATCAAATCATAATAGACTATCCATCCAATAACACATGATGCTCATATCAACAGTAACACACATCACAATTAAATGGATCTACTAAACATGATATAAGCATAAACATCAAATATAACAGTGTCACCATAATAGAGTATCAAAGAGTCATAATCATCTAAGTACCATCAAACAAGTATCATCAAATAGTATCATAATGTCCAAATGCATCCAAGTAGCAGTCCAAAAGCAAAAGTAAACTGAGGGGCACTACAGTGTGTCCTTACATAGTTATGCTTATAAATAAGAAAGAGAAAGGCTCTCCCAAATCATCATAAGTTACAATATTGAATTCATATATTTTATTCTAATTTTGGAAAGTCACCCCCTTGAAGTGATTTAATATTTTATTAATTTTTATGTTTATTCCGACAAAATCCCAAAAGAATATTACATGGTATCAAAGAAATTCTATGTAAAAGCTTACACCCTCTATAATGAATCATAGGTGGAATAACAAATAAATTAGATTCTAGATAATCCTAAATGATAAAATGAGATAAGATTGATGTAATGTTTTTGATAAAGTAAGCAGCATTTACAGGGTATTGTTCCCTTTACACATCAAGCCTCCTGGGCCAAAAAAGATCAAGTCCAAGTATCAAAAAAAGCAAGCCAAAAAATAGAAACAACTAAAAAATAGTACACCGACCATGGACTAACAACAGAAGCACCAAAACACAGACCAAATAACAACTAACTGGCACTATCCCAGTTCTTTGACAAGAGGTCCACAACATCGTCCCCGACCCACTCTTGATCCTCATCAGCATTCTTCCCCTCCAACTCATCTTTAATCACCGCAGATAGAGTATTGGATAGTTGAGAGACATAAAATTCATGTAATGTTATACTTGAGAGGATTTCACACATAATGGATAGTTGAAAAGAATTCAAATAAAATTGATTACTCAATTTGCATTTAAAACTTTAGAAGTTGAATCCACATTCTCATAAATGAATTGGGTCAAATATGTAGACACATATTTCAACCTAGAAGAGGAACAAGTAAGTTGAGAGCTAAAAACGTTTGAGGATGGATAGTTATTTTCCAAATGGTGTCAAATTAGTCAAAATCATGTTCTTCGACATGTACTTAGAGCAGCCACACAAAGTGGAACAAAATAAAGGGTAAAATTATAGTGTATGCATGTTTCACAATATGAAAAGATTGAAATGTCTCTTTAAAATAATTAATGTGAAACCAAAGATATCACGATTGAATAGTTCCAATGCATAAATATGTTAATATATAATTTAAATCCATCTCTAGTGGAGTTTAATCCTTAGATATCTTATGTCAATGAAATTTGAAATTAAAACAATCTAATAAAATTTTATAGATTTTATTTTAAATCTAAATATTAATACAAAATTATTTTAAATTTAATTATTTATATAAATAATTATTTCTTAGCTCTTACAAATTTATTCATTATACTATTTGATTTATTGTTTCATTAAATTTATATTTTTTATTAGGATGATAGACATAACATATTGCAGATGACAAAAGTGCACACTTCATCATTTTCACCTTTATTTTTACACCATTTTGAATGGATTTATTTAATGCACAATTCTAGCGCATAACTTGGCTCTTTTGGCATGATAATTAACCCTAATGTTGAGACTAAAACATAAAACTAAAATATCTCTCATTTTATAACTTGTCTGACTTAATTCCCAGTAGTTTTCCTATCCTAGATGGAACCACACTTGACATTTTTCGTATAGATAAGATTGTGGGAAAAATCTCCTATACAACTTTTAAAATCTAATTTATTCTTTATAAAGCCAAAAAATTTAAGATCCAAGTTGTTACCCATTTTTGTAGATGCCAAATTTTAAAGTATTCATCTAGGTTATGTATTTAAAGGTGTCATACTAGGAGACTTTGAAATAAAGATTCTCATACATTGAAAGAGTATTAAAAGAACAAAAAATTATTTCTCTTCTCACATGAATCAACATTAATCATTACCTGCTAGCATGGGACACCAAAAAAAATCAACTATCAACTATTGACATACATTATCAATTCCATAATTAAAGTTCACCAGAAAGGAATATACCATTTATAGTCACACATGATTAAGTTAGTCTTAAATAAATTTAAACAATTATCTCATCAAACATTCATAGGATCCCTTATATTTTTCACTATTGTTAAATCAACCTAGGGGGGCAATTTAAGGTTAAGTAATTTTCATACTTTACCACTCTTGTAGCAGGCTCCCTATAGTTCTCTTTAGCACCTGTTATATTCTTTCTATAAATAAAGATGAATATCAAAGTGATAAGGAGGAAGTACAACAAACATGGGGGAACTAAGTGTTGATGGTGTTTTTATGCACTTCTCAACAAAGGTAATGCGTAGGTGCATTACCTCTCTTGAATGACAATTTTCCACAATTGCAGAACACTATCCCAAGGTCTCTCGGATGTCAGGTCTTGATGATGCTTGGAATATTTCAGTTGTTTATGTGATTTGTTGGAATCACAAGGCGGCCTTACGTGGTTGAAGCTGTAGGGGAATTGAGTCGATAAATGGAGTTCTAGAGGTCTGGAATTGATATACTTTGCTGCAGGTTCAAATAGCAGTCTTAGACTCCATTATTTTGTTGGATTTGGCTTTATAATGTGCAACGAACCTTGGCACAAGTTGATTCTAAAAAAAAAGGAAAAAAGAAAGGGAAAGGAAGAAAGATGTTTCTTGGACCTGCAACTACCAATGAACAGTGATCATGGAGGCTCCTGCTGTGGACAGTTTCCTTAAACGGGATTTCACTTAACCAGAATTCTCACAATATCATGAAATCAGTGCTATCTTCTAGGGACTGCAGATGTTCATCATTCATTCATTATGGAAATATGAACAAAGATAAAGTTTAATGAGCAGCAATGGAATCGAAGTCCAGACTAACTTTGCACAGTCACCTACCTTCAACAAATGACCAAAAGTATGGACAAGGAAAGCATACGCACAGCAACTATCTCCAAAACCAGAGAAAACATACTAAATCTACCAAGTTTAAACTGAAGATGCTAGAACAGAAAAATAACTTAAAGCAAAGCTATAACTAAAAGGGAGAGGAATCATGAAACATATTGAGAAACCCAGAAAATACACCAAAATTGACTATATTTGCTATTTATAATTTCTTTAGCATGCCTTTACAACAACTCAACTCTCTTAAAATGAGAGGAGGAGAGCCCTATTTATAGTTTTCAAAAACAAAATGAGTGGCCAAGATTCGATTCTATTATGTGGCCAAGATTCATCTTACATTAGGGTTTCACCTACCCCCAAATATATTACATTTATATATACTTTCTTGTCTCTTCCCTATTTCGTCATCTAATGACAGCACTGTAGCAAATTTGTCTTTTAGTGATTTGCCCTCTGTTGTAGCTATTCTTCAAGGTATTGTTCGTCGATGACTGGGTTGCCCTCTCGCTTTCTCAATGCGGCATACTCCATGAAACTTAGGATCAGGGACTGAAGCTTATCTACCTCCACGATGTCAGATTTCAGGATTTGGTAACTCCATTCCTGGGAATTGCTGCCCAACTTCTTCCAATCTACTTCATACTTAACATCATTCTCCTTGAAAGCTTCTGATTGTGCGAAGGCTCGGGCCGCAAAACACAGGAACTCAGTGGTGATTTCAGCGGGCATCCCCTCTTCCATAATCTTCAAGAAATGGGGCTTGATGTTCTCGGGATTGATCTCAACCGCAGGCACCTCATATCCCGTCATCAGTTTGAGGTATTGAGTACACTCCTCCCTGGAATCCCTTGCCCATTCAATGTCAGGTGGTATCCGTTCCAAAATCTACTCCAGCCTTCTCTTTCAGTGGTTATAATCTCGTTTCCAGGTATCCACCAGCCAGTGGTCGTCATCCTTGAAGGCAAGGTCCTTCTCCTAGATATCACTCGGCAGCGCGAGAATGGCCTCAATCTTCGGGTAGGCTGCATTGTACTTCCTGGGGAACTTCTCATAGATTTGCCTCATGTCCTCGAGAGTTTTTTGAACCTCTAGGAACCTATTGGTTGCCCGAGCGGCCACGTTGATACATGTGTTCCCTATGTCCAAAACCTGTCGGAACCAATTTTTCGTAGTTTTGTCCAAGTTTCGTCTCTTTTCTAGTTTGTCAATTTGTTGTCTAGACAGCAACTGAAGCGGGGCCGATGATGTTGTCGGTTGATCATCTAGAGACGACCACTGTTGAATATAAGTTGTCAGATCGGCCACCTGCTCCTTTAATTCCTCTTTGGAGATCTTATCCTACTGGATAAGGTGCACCACAGTGGCGACCGACTCTTGGAGATGCTCAACCTTCTGCTCCCTTGTGACCACTCCTAGGTCGATGGTGGAGACGTTGTAAGTTATGCCTTGTTCCCCAACCATCGGCGTTGCTAATTGTACTACTCTTGATCCCGAGGCATCCATAGTTATCCTCGATCTGACCCTCGGCTTCTTGTCTTTTATGGTGCTCACCCGCGCTCTGGCCATGATGGCTTCCAACCTTGCCTTGGGATCCTTTGATGTGGGAGTCTTTTGCTTGAGTTGTTGCTGCAGCCAATCGGGCGTTTGAGGTTCCTCGACTGGCGGTACACTTTGAGTTTTGTTGTCCTTTCCTTCGAGTTCTACAGTACTGACAACCAGAGCCTTCTCATTCGTTCCTGCATCTTCCTTTCCTTCATCAGAAATTTGTTCGAATGTTCCATGCCCAGCGGGAGACTCGGTACGTAGCTGCTCTTTGGGTGAATCTTTCTTTTTAGTATCCTCTTCCGCGTTTAGAGTATCTTGATGCTTCTCGAGGCTCTCTATCTGTTTACCCTCTTGGAGGAAAGTTTCCTCACCATGCTCCGGAGTTTTTCCACGTTCTTCGGTTGGAGACTTGTTACCTTCTGTCTTCGGAGCAGCAGTCTCATCTTCCTGTGCAAGCCGATCCTCGGCCTCCTTGTCTTCAATCTCCTTGAGCTGTTTGCCCCACTCTGCATTGAGTTCGGGATCATTCGACTCTCGGATCAATTTTGTGTCAAGGTCCTCACTGGCCTCACTGGACTCACTGCCCTCACTTGAAGATTCATAGGCCACCTTATCAATTTTCCAATGCTCAAACAAGGGGTGTTCGTGATATTCAAACTCTTTATCTTTCGACACCCTCTCAACCTCAAGCTGCTATCGTTCACGCTCGACTGATATCTGCATGGTCGCCTTCATCTTTGGTGATTCAGTAGAGGGGGATGCCATTGGAGTGGAGGCCATAGCCTGAGCTATCGCGGCCTGGACTATTGGATTGGTGAGCATCCCTAAAAGCTCAGAAGGCACATTCTGCTTATACTTCACAAAAGATTCTGGAAGGCTTGGGGCTAGTGTTGTGGTAGCGGAAACGAAAGGAAGGGAAGGAGACATGGAGGGAGAGGTCATTGGCGAGGTGGCGGCGAATGATGAATCCACGGGAATGACTTGCGATATTGGAGGAGACTAAGCAAGGTGGACGGAGATATCCACCGCAAGCAAGGAGGAAGCGGAAGCTGGAATTGAGGCAAGTGGGGTGGCGGCGGTGATTATAATGGGTGGAGATCCAAACAAGCTAGATCTTTTGCTCGCGATCCCATGGGGCGAACCCTTAGGCATCACTATTGTTTCCATGCCTCCTGTTGTTTTTATTTTCTTCTTAGAGGGCTTCGGCTCGGAAGACTTACGGCCGTAGACCTTTGGTTTGGGCAGTTGTTGGCTAGCCTCTTTTCTTTTCTTGGTCTTCAGAGGTGGTGGGGTTTTAGATGTCTCCCTAGTTGCAGCAGCGGCCTCCCCACCCTCGGAGCCACTTGGCTCACTTACGTGTTCACTTGCAAGCTCGGTGTATGTCAGGACGACCCCTTGTTGTTTCAATTGGGCCACCTTCTCGTCGATCCATGCTCTCGTTCGGGCTTCAACGGACCTGGTGAGCACACCAATATCATTAAGCTCTAGTGTATCCCAGTTGATAGCGGGCAGCAGTAGGTTGGAAACTGTATCGTAAACTAGATCCATAATTGCCTCCTCATCCTCCTCCAATTGATCAGGAACCGAGCATAAGTTCACTCTTCGTACATGGATGACGATCATACACATATAATATTGCAACCGTAGCTCAAGATCATCCCTGCAGTTGGCCCAAAAGTCCTCAATGTTGTGAAGGTGGGCATATCCGTGCCCCAGTGCCTTTCTGACATGGCCATAGGGATCCATCTGTGGCCTTGCTGTATATTGTTCAAAATTATATTTTACCAACTCCCTTTCTAAATATCCTGGGCACTAGGAAGTGTGGACCTTATACATCCCCTATCCAAGGTTCATGGGGTAGATGGGGCCTATCAGATGCTTCTCACTCAAGACACTGTGAATGTGTCGCAACTGTCGGGTCAGCTCCAAGAGAAAGATCTAGTCGTTTGGGTATCGGGGCAGCTTGTTTGGTTTATCTGAGAAGCCTTCAACACGGATGTAGGTGAACCTTGGGAACTGGATGTATCAGAAGGCATATTGTCTGAGGAGGACCCTGCCACTGTGGGACGTCCTTCTATGAAAATCTCCTCCCACTGACCGGATTACGTGGGCAATGAACACGTCATTCACTCTGCAGTAGTTTGTTTTGAAATTCCTAAACTGCAACTGAGGGTACTTGTCATATGGTTTGAGCTCTGGCCCTGATGGATCACTTGGCATTACTGTCAAACCTTGATAATGTCGCCGATTAGCGAGGGAATACACCAAGTAAGAGGTCATGAAGAATTTGTTAGTTTTCTTCACAGTGGTAAACTGCTCGTGGAAACAGTCGATGATTATCTCGCCCCAATAGAAGGCGGTACCCTTACCCCAGAGGATCTGTTCTATGAAATAGAACATCCATTCTTGAAAGAAAACCATGCCAGGAAGGCCCCTGACTCGGCTGAGTAGCGTTACCAGATCATGGTAGTCTTCATGGAAGTCGTTGCGGTAGAGCTCCTGAGGGAGCTTCCCAGCACTAGCCCGTTTGTCCTTCAACTAGCATTGGTTGATGAGCCTTTTACAATCCAACGGGTCCTGTTCCCACACCTCCTGACAGTCTTCCAAGGTGGGGACCTCCATGCTCTCGAAGGCTGGAATGTGGAAGGTGTTCGTAATGCCTAACGGAGACATATCTGCAAGGATATTCCCCTCATGATCCACAATTGTTTTGGTATCAGACTGGTATGCCTCTATGCACACCATTACCAGCTCCAGGGCCACTAGGGCCGGTGGGAAACCTACAGCCTTAGCAAGTCCACTGCTCTTTATCAACTTGGCATTCGCAATTTTCGGGTTCATTCTAACCCTCTGCGTAAATTCATCAACATCGACCTGTCCAATGTTGGTATCTGAAACATCCCTCCAAAGGGTAGTGACCCTGGACTGGATAGGGACCCCTTGGAACTTGTACTTCATCAGGTCCTTATCTTCCTTGCCCCTTGGTGGCTTGGCTGTTCCTTTTCCTTTTCTAGAAGCACCGAAAGTCTCTGGGCCAGATTCCATAAATCCTACACAACAGACGAGAATCAGTAACAACAAACTTGACAAAATGGCTAACGACAAATACCTACATGTCAAGATTAGTTCAACAATCACAATTCATACTTAACAATCACAGAGGCAAGATATTTCATCATTAGAGGGCAGTGCAAACAATCCAGAGTTCCTGGGCCAGAAATCCCTTGGCAGAATGCCGCTTAAAAGGGCAAAATGAGAATGGAATTCCCATATGCATTTCCCAAAGTTGGATTTGAAGATTTGAAGTTGGAAATGGAAGAAAAGCAAATTCTAGCAAGTGGGTCAAAATCCATTTTGGATTTTGAGGTCATTTGACCCCATTTGGAGGTTCAGGCATCATTTGTAGGGAAGTCGTTGGAAACGACGCAGAGGAGATGGAATTCCGGGCGATGGAATTTGGGTCTCGGATTGCCGTCATCGGGAAGCAGCTTGGAGTCGGCCGTGCAGAACGGCGAAACAAAAGAGGAAATCCGGCGAAGGAAACTCGAGAGGAAGCTTCCAGGAGCGGCCAAAGGGTTCGGGACAAACGGACGACGAACGAGGCACCGGGACCCGGAGGTCGGGAAGAAGCTCGGAGCTCGCCGTTAAGAACGGTGCAAGAGGAATGGAATCCCGAGGAGGGAATTTCGGCGTCCAGAATTCGGAAGAAGCTTGGAGGAAAAAAGACCAAAGGCACGGGGTTCCGGCGGACAGCGGACCGAGGTCCGGGATCCGGGAAGACGTTCGGACGTGGCCGTTTGGAACGGCGAGAACACTACGGAATCCCGGGAAAGGAATCCCGACGGCAAAAGTCCGAGGGAAAGAAAACGGTAAGGGTTTCGACCGGGAGGTGAAACATTTTGCGGCCGGGAAATGGAGTTCGGGAAGCCGCAAGGCGAACGCCGTTTGAAACGGCGAGATGATGACAAAATTTTGGGAACAGAATCCCGGGAACTAAATTTCGGGGACGGATTTGAAGAAAATTGTGAAGTTTGATTTTAGACGGAAATGGAGGGTCCAGGATCTGAGGGTCGGGAAGACGCTCGGACGGGGCCGTTTAAAACGGCGGAGACACAACGGAATCTCGAGAAGGGATTTTTGGAGATGGGAATCCGAAAGGAGGGAAAAGGTCAAAAATTCAAAGGAAGATGGCGATACGGACGGCCACGGGAAGACTTGGGCCCGGAAGACGCTAGCGTCGTTCCGAAGAACAGCCGCGACGCGGGAAGGTTCCACAGGTTTCATTTTACACTTTAACCCCAAGAAAATCCAAAAATTCGCAAAAAACAAAATGAGGGTGCGCGGACGGAAAACCTACCTCGAAAATCCGAAGAACAGGTTGTCGAATGTGCGGAGGTCGTCGGGAAAGCACTTCAAAATCCGACAGGAGGAAAACTAGATTCGTCGAGAGCTTTTCAATCTTTCTCTATCACTCGAAAGCTCCTGATAATTTAATGGCTAAAAATCGGGCTTTTAGCAAAAGCAATGGCTAATGCAACATTGGGCCCCTGTGAAGCTATTGGTGGATCTTAAAATGCAGGCTGGAGGTCCAAGTCCTGGGGAAGTCGTTCTCGCAGCCGGCTTCCGGCTGAAGGACTGAGGGAAGTTCCAGAAACCCGTGAAGGGAAACCAAGTGAGGTAACGAAGAGGCAATCCAAAAAGGGAAACCCGAAAGGGGAAACCTGGCAGAGGCAATCCGAAAGAGGAAATCCGGAAAGGGAAACCCGAAAGGGGAAACCCGGAAATTGCCACAAATGCCAGAATTTCGACAAGGAAAACCTGGATAGCCCGAGACTTAAAATATGGCATTGGGGAACGTGCTACCCCCTATTTCGGGGCACAAAAATGGGGTACGCAAAACGAGGCAAAACAAAAGAAACCATAAAGGGAAAGAGGGAAAAGAGGGTCCCCGTTCCGAACGGGGCATGTGTGGAAAAGGCACAACACTAAGTACCATAAACAAAAAGAGATAGGGAAGGTGGAGAACTAAAATCATGGCTCCATTAAAGGCCATCATAATAATAAAAAAGAAAAATAAGTTATATTTGTGTCAATAACGTGCAATCCTTTTTTAGAAATCCAATATTTTTCATCATCCCAAATTCATAAGGAGAAAAAATAAAGAGAAACATGTAAAATAAAGAATAAGTAGGCATGAAACATTAGTAATGTTCAAAGCCATTTGTGTCAACATGTATCCTTGAAGGTGACTTTGTATCATCCACATTTTAGCTATGAACACAAGAAAATATTATAATTTGAAATCAAATAAATGTTATGTACAACATAGAGTATAAATTTAAAGCATGATCAATGGTAAATAAGTGATGATCAATTATAAAGTATCCAAAATTGATTGTGTGAGATTTATCTTGTGATGAGGCTGGATAAATATGCAATATATCCTCCTTTACAAATGTTTGAGTAGAAGTATTTCTAATTTGATTTTGGTAACAAAAGTTTCTCTTATTTATCTTCTTTCATTGTAACCTTTTGTGTTTGACCTTAAGTTTGAATGTATCATTTTATGTTTTTTCTTCATTTTTTCCACATACCTAGCTTTACTTTACATTTGAAATGTAGTCTTTTTTTGAATTATACATAATGTTTTTCCCAGCATGGGTCCTTGTAAGATTGTTGGAATCTTTAGTTTTTTTATTTTATATAATCTTTCATTGATTTATCCTTCTTTGTTGCTCCCTGAGACATTCATATAAATAAAAAAGAGTATGTTTCCTTTAATGTGGAGTCTCTTTGTGTTTGATTATAAATGTATCAATAGCAAAATTTTCAAATTCTAAAAGAGGTTGATAAGGATCCCTTACAATGATAACAAATTTTCCATCATGCACAAAATTTAAAAATTAGTGTAAAATAGATGGTACCACTTGATACTCTTCTATCCATTTTTGGATAAGAAGAATAATAAATATATCGAATGTAGGGATAATATTGAAAAGAATGAGCACTTATTTTTGACCAACTATTAACTTTGATTTGCACCCCAAAATATCTTGCATTATACCATTTGAAAAATATAAATCCACAACTTTAGTATGTGTATTGACTTGTTGAAAATGATGATACAAGAGAAACTCTTTTATGTATATGTTAAATTGACATGTGGGATTAGTTAAAGTTTCATTTATAGGATTCTATGTGACATATCCTTTAATATATAAAATCCCATGATATCCATTGTTTGAGAATTCATAATTAGAAAGTTCAATAGATGTAGAAGAAGAATATTATTTATTAGATTGCTCATCTTGATGTTTCCCACAAACTCATTAAATGACGGTCAAGATATATCAACTATTTCCTCCTCTATCTATATATTCTATAGTAGTTCCATATTATTTAATCATATATTATGTGAAAAAGGATTAGTATATATTTGTGCATTTTGATTTAGGGGAGGAAGAGAATGGTTGCTCCCATCATTCACTCCTTTCACATGTATGATGTTAGTAATGTTCTTGGATCTTATGTTTCAACCCGACATATTTTTCATATCATGCTTGTTAATTCTACAATATTCCCCCAAAAAAATGCATAATAACTCTTAGGAACATATTTATAAGTATCAATTGATTGAATGAATGATAAGTAATAATGTTAATCTCTAGACGATTTTGCAATTCTAATTGTGGGATCTATAAGCCTTGTAGAATTCCATTGTATTTTAGGATTTATAGAAATAAAATTGGAAGAAACTAAAACATTATTGAAACTATTTACATTGGGTTTATTATCATGCTTCTGTGATGGGACCTAATTAAACTTTTATAATATTTTTTGATTGAAACTTTGAAGGATAAGATAAAGATAAAAGTGTTAGAAGATATTGATTTGACCATTTTTTCTTTAATAGCTCAAGCTTAATGTTTCTATCACTTACACATAAATTGGCTAATGTAGAATACTAATTAAGATACACTTAATATTGGATGGTAGGGACAAAAAAATTGACAAATAAGTTTGTAGCTCATCATCAAAATTTTGATAATTCATATTGACATACAAGAATTGAAAATGTATAACATAATCTTGAATAGACTTATTTTTCACTTATATGTATTCAACCAAATAAGAACTACTGACCTTAAGACCAATCTTGACATTAATTATTTAGATTAATAAATATGCAAGCTTAGCATATGAGTGAATAAAACCATGTGGCAATGAGTATAGCTACTAAAGTACATTATTATGTAATGTATGTAAAAGAAATTTAGCAAGTGATTATTGTACATACAATCAAATCACATGGTATTTAAGGATCCAATATGGTTCTTAGATTCCCCTTACTATTATACATTTCAAAATGTGGACCCATAAAACATAGATGGATATGCCAAAATATACTAGGTAATAGGATTATGACTATTTTCACTAGTAATGCCTTTAATTGTATTTAAAGGAAAGATTCTCACTCTAATTTGAGCATCGTCAAGCCTCTTCATGATGATGGAAAGGGTGAATTAGGCGATTTTTGAGGTATAAATATGAGTGTAAGTTGTAATAGTTGGAGTATAGATAGGTTGAAATTGAGTGGTATAGGGGGAATGATAATATTAGGGTGAGGAAGAGTGTGAGAGGATATAATGGGGTGATGATGTATGTGGGAAGTAAGGATAAGGAGGGGAGAAGTGGTCATGGTGGGATGAATGTAAGTTGGATTAGATTGATGGGATGTGAATTGAAAATGAGTAATAAGGGGACAAGTAGAGTGAAAAGCAAAAGGTGTGGAATTAGCTTTGGGAGGTAACAATAGAAGAGGAAGCTCTTAAATTGGAAAGGAATCTTCATGAAGAGAACTTGAAGAATTTATCCTTTGGCCTATGTATTTAAGGACTTCTATTTTGTAAGATTTATATATAATTATGTTGTGAAGATATTTAGCTAGATCTAAAGGATCAGTGTCATCATAGAGTTGGAAAACTCATCTATAAACATGTTGGTCATATTGGTAGTAGCCCTCTTATCCATAGTTACAATATGGGTCTTATGTTCAAAAAAAATAAAAAAATTTAAATGAACTAGTGTATTTAGATTTTTTACTATAGCAACCTCACTTTGATCTATGGTTCTTATGGGGATTAAGTCAACAATTTTGTGCAAGTGGAAGATTGTAGCTTGGTTGATGTTTTGACATACAATCAAAGATAGATCAAAAGAAAAGAAGCAATGCAAGAACAAATAGTTTACAATCTAAATTACAGATGGAAAATCATAAATAATAAATGAAAATAAGACCCAAAACCCTAGGGTAGCACTAGAGGGACTTGAAGGTTAGGTTCACTAAAATATAGGGTAAACAAAGGCTCTTTATAAATAATAATATAGGTCCAATGTCTAATAAATCATAAGAAAGCAATTTAATAATCAAACCTAGGTTATTATGGGTTGAGATTGATAAATGTAAATGAGAGGTTAGAAGGTGCTTGAGGTTTTCCAATATTGAGTATCAATGTTGTCAATTTGGCTACGAAGAAGTGCTCGACAATCAAGTATAGAATTATGGTATCAAATCTAGGTTGGAGACTATGCCATTGATCTATCCTTAATATTTGTTACGCCTTTAAACATGACCACATGAAATTTTATCTTAGTTGAGCATATTTTTTTATTAGTTGTATTTCTCTAAATCCTTTACACCTACAATGGTACATACTTGTTGAACCTGGTGGTGTTAAAAACACATTGACAATTCTACCATGAGAGAAGTAAAGTGGGAAACTTCCTTGACACTCAATTAGACCCCTTTGTTGTTTTCACAAGATCGATAGATGTAAAAGACACACAAATGCAATATACCTATGTGGAGAATTTGTCAAGGAAAATGCTAATGCAATTAAAATTACTCTTGATATGATATCCTTCAAGATGTTTTTTGTATACAATTTCAAGATGAGCTTTAGTGTCATAAGGCTTGTCTTTAATATGACATCATGGGTGCTAAACTTATTTTTTTGGGCACACAAGACAATAGGCAACAATTTAATTTAGATAAACTCGAGATGAGTGAAAAGTAAACCTGGGTTAGGACATGATCACATGTTGTTATGTTAAAAAGAAAAAATTACATCTATGATCTACTCTAATAAGAAAAAACTAATATAAATTAGGATAACTTCAAATTAGGGCGGAGGGTCTAGATCGGCTAAAGCACCCTGTTGCAGGCAAGAGGTCACAAGGTCTAGTCTCTCCTTCGTCCTTGTGGTACCGGAGGGCGTGTCGCATCAGTGTCACCGATCATGTGAAAAAAGTTTACCAGACACATTATAGTTTATAAGAGGCTAGTCAATTCTTACAGTCTAAAAAAAAGATAACTCCAAACTATTAAAACAAAAATAATTAAACATTGATAGATTTTCTAAATTTAATAAACTTAAATAAAAAACAAATTAAATTGCATATTAAATATATTAAAAAAACCAAAATAAATATAAAATTGAAAAATTGAAACATAAAATATACATTTTTCACCTCCATAACTATTTAGAAGATATTTACGGATATTTACTTCATTAAATATAAACAATTATAAAATTGCCCCTTAAGATAATGTTGCAATTTGCAGCCCTTTCTTATTCAATACGTAATAGGTTAGTTGGGCCAAATACTCTACTTCCCCAACCGACCAAAGTTACTCAAAGATATCCCACCTCGCTAACCAACTTAGTGAGAAGGAACCAATTACGAATATTCTCAAAAATTTGGTTTTTAGTAGGAATAACTTGTGGGGAACCATTACAAGAGCTACAATATCAAAAGATTTAAAAAAAAAAGGGTTTTGTATTGTCCTTACAAGAAAGGAGGAGGGTGAGGGATTTTGTTAGATAAATGTATTTTATATGTAGTATAAATTATATCAAACCATACAAAAACATAAGGCTGTTCACATATTTTATGAAGTATAAATTATATTAATACATATAAATACATAATGTTGATTACATATTTCATGAATGATATATTTTTTTAAACTGTGGAATTAGTTTTTTTAAAGTTCTTATATAGAAAAGATTATTAAAAAAATAACATTTTTTTATTTGATTTATATGTTTTTTAATGAGGAATGGTGGATTGATCTAGAACTATTAATTATAATTTTAATATATTATATTCAAAGATTGTAATGAAAAATTAAGTGGTGCCTTTTGTTTTTTATGTATTTATTGTGATATTCTTTAGGTTGTCATGTATGTGTTACATTTAAATGGCCTCATTCTTTCATAACTCAACAAATTTTGATGTTATTTTGATGACAATTAATAATGGTACACCACTCAAGCAACCCAAGAAGTTTGTTCTCAAGATGTTTCAAGAGGTGCGTCCTTTGAAACACCCTTGGATGTTGTTCTTTTCATTCCTACATTTGATAATACATGTCAATGCTTAGAAAATTTTATCTTGTTAGGGTATTTTGTGGGAAAGATACCCCTTGAAAGCATGCTCAAATATTGGGTCAATAGGGCTTGAATTTTGCATGGAATTTGCCTTCAAGCTATGCATAACCTTTTTCTAAAGGTTTCTTTCTTTTTCATTTTTTTTGAAGCCAACCATGTTGAGGCTATTCTTACTTTCGGCCCTTGGCATGTTTGTTCTTCTTTGTTTCTTTTTAAATCTTGGACATGATATTTTGTCATCTCCAACAATAAGACTCTTTTGGTCCTTGTCTAGGTTGAGTTATGTGAGTTACCCATGCCATGCTAGAGTTCTTTGAGCCAAATAGCTTCATCTTAGGTTTTGTGATTTATGGATTAAGATTGCTTTCAATCCATCAAAAAGGTATTCCCTTATGTGTTAAATGGATTCTCAAGGCCCTTGAGGGAAATGAAGCCTAGAAAATTCTCACTAGGGATTTTATCAATTCAAGTGTTCCTTTTGGGCAACAAGATTAGAAAGGCCTCAATCTTGGTACTCTCCTCACCATAATGGAGCCAATTTAGATTCAAGGAACTTTTGTTCTTAAGAGCATTTTAAATCTCAAGGGAAGCTACTAAGCCTTAGATTCTTTAGGTGGAAAATAATTTCTACAATGGCTTTTCAATCAACTAGTAGCCTATTTAGTGGTGTCTTGTTTTATCTTGTCAAAACCACCCTTTGGGTAAGATGTTATAGATCCGTACCTTCATAATTTTCAAATGAGGTATTAGAGTGCTACTAGATCTCATTAATATAGCTACCAAGAATGTTCTTTCTTGTCTTAAAATAAAAATGAAATTTAGTCTATCTAATCAAGTCCAAGACACTTTTCAGACTAATATTGATATTTATCCTTCTTAGGTGATTCACAAAATTAGGTTGAAATCATTAAAGCCTTGGTAGAATATTTGATATGATATCCTAACATGTCATGTCATAATCATAAGCCTCATAAAATATATTTTTGGATTTGTCCTCATCTTCATATGATTTATCAATTAAGACATTTTTGTTAGCTTCATTATTCTCTTGTTACTTGGCATAGCCAATTTTAGTCTATATAGTCAACTATTCTTGAACCTAAATTTACCCATTTGGTCTAGTGCATTCTTTATCAAGGTCTTCCACTTAGTTCTCATTTAACTTGTCCAAGACTTCTTAATCCCCCTTATCCATTTTATGGATAGTTTCAGACTCTCAAGCATTTCTTCTAGTTTTGCACCAAAACCCATGAATCTTGGAATTGGATTCATGATTTCTTCAAGAATTTTAAGCCTAATCTTATTAATAGCATATGGTTTTGTTAGAGGACTAGCTTTGTCTCCATTTAAAGTATACCTATCTTTGAAATTCTTTCATTTTAGAAACTCTTTAGCATTTGGAAAGATAGAAATGGAGGTCATGTTTTAGGATGTTTGACAAATTTCATTTTCCTTTATATACTAAAGCAATGATTTTCTCTAATATGCTTATGTAGATTTTAGAGCAAGATAGTAAAATTTTACTTGAAGTGACACATTTACTAGAGTAATTATTCATACATGATGTTAGATTCTTGCATCCCCCTCTTCTCCTCCTCGAGGGTGTTATCATGGTTGTAGCCAACTTGCAAATAGAGATCATGGATCCCATTCCCATAGCTTTCAACCCTCAAGAAATAGAGAAAATGCTACGCATGGACAATCAAAACATTCATGTCCACCTTCCACATCTTCTCATGGTTTTGGTGCTCTTGGTTGACTAGAATTTGGATAGTTTCCTTTCTTGGAGCTAGCTATTTCTCCAATTCATTCTTAGAAACCTTCAAATGGAAATCCTAAGGATGAGGGTGCTCCCACTGACTAGGAATTGATTGATGAAAATTATATCTTGATAATATTTGGGGAAAACTTGATTATAAGGATCCATCTCCTATCAATTTTGCATTAGCCACATAGTTTATTTTATGTTCAGGAATGGCCCTTTCTTGAAATTTAATCATTTTTTTAGAAGTATTTCTACATAGAATATAAGGGAATGCCTTTCTACCACCCATATTTTTGTGTGAATATTAATTATACTCTTTATCTTTTTAGCTAATTTAAAAGTTTTTTTTTTAGCAAATCGCTACCAAAGAGGGTAGCACTCTATCGTTACTTCAAAAGTAAATTTACATGGAGGCCCATTCTTATATAAACCTTTCATGGAGAGGTTGAGTATAATGCTATCATTCCCAAGTCTAGCTCAGTCATCCTACTGACCCGAACCTTTGAAAGGACATTCATATTCTCTATTATATGGTTCGGGAAAAGTTGTAGATCTTTGGAGAAAAAGGCCTCCTTGAATACGACAATACTGAAGAAGAGTAGAAGGTGAAATATGCTTGCACCAAGTTAAAGGGGCACGCATCCCTATGGTGGGATCACCTACAAGAAGATGGGAAATGAAAGGGAAAGGAAAAAATAAAATCATGGGATCGAATGGTGATGAAGATAAAATCCGAGTTTCTACCAGCAAACTACCAAATTAATTTGTTTAGAAAACTTCAAAATTTAAAGCAAAAGGAGAGCAGGGTTGAGGAGTATACTAAAGAGTTTTACCGGTTAAGCATAAGAGTCGGTCGTGAAGAAGATGATATGGAGAAAGTTTCAAGATATTTGAATGGTTTGCGCATATCCATCCAAGATGAAATCAATATGGTTAGTATTCATAGTGTGGAGGCATATCAATATGCCTTGAAAGCGGAAGAAAAGTTCAAAAGGAAGCAACAAAATAACTCTCGGGGTAGAGGCAGATTTTTTGTGTGGAAGAGGACCACCAAACAGTGGAAGAGGCTTCCAAAATAAACAAGAGGAAGCAAGCTCGTCAAGTTCAAGTATACAAGAAGGCAAGGGAAGAGGAGATCTCCCTAGAGGAAGAGGAGATTACCCTCATGGAAGAAGGTCATATGGAAGAGGTAGAGGAAGAGGTTTTAGCTTCACATGTTTTCAATGTGGAGAAGTAGGCCATCGGGCATTTGAATGTCCACAAATCCAACAAGATGTTGGAAAAGTGTCCAAAGTGCATGTTGCACAAGCTGAAAATGAGAAGGAGACCTCAACAAAGCATGTAGCAGACCCCGAAGATGGAGATTCATTAATGTCGCGGATAATTTTGTTGAACCCAGAAAAAGAGAAACCAAAACCAATTCAGAGAAGAATTTGTTTTAGATCAAGGTGTAAGGTAAGTGGAAAATGTTGCAAAGTTATTATGGACAGCAGTAGCACTAATAATATAGTGTCTGAAGAAATGGTGAACAAGTTGAAATTGAAGAGAATCAAACATCCCAACCCATACAAAGTTTTGTGGTTACAAAAAGAGCATCAATTATTGGTGAATGAGCAACGTATGGTTAATTTTCAGATTGGAAGTTACAAGGATGAAGTCATGTGTGATATAATGCTAATAGATTCCTGTCATATTCTTTTGGGAAGACCATGGCAATTTGATAGATAAGTTTTTCATGATGGGAAAATGAATACATACACAATCAAGAAAGATGGAGAAGAATATATATTGAACCCGTTGAAGAATAGAGAAGGAGAAGATGAAGACAAACCCAAGGTATGCTTAGTTTCTAGAAAGAAAATTTTGAAAGAATTCAAAAAGGAGAAAGCATGTTTTGCAATAATTCCCAAGTTTGCAATAGTTGGGACAGCGAACAAAGAAAGTGAAATACCCATGGAAGTTCAAGAAATTTTGAAAGACTATTGATATATTAATGAAGGGGTGACTCAATGGATTACCACCCATGAGGAGCATAGGGTTTGCATGGATTTGATTCCTGATGCAAGTTTACCAAACAAGGAACCATATAGAATGTCACCAAAAGAAAATGAAGAGATAAATAGGTAAGTGCAAGAGTTGTTGGATAAGGGGTTGATTAGAGAGAGTTTGAGTCTATGTGCAATTCCAGCATTGCTAGCACCAAAGAAAGATGGGGATTATCGAATGTGTATGGATTCGAGAGAAATAAACAAGATAACCATCAAATATTGGTTCCCATTACCAAGAATGGATGATATGATGGATTGCTTGAGTGGGGCCAAATATTTCACAAAGATTGATTTGAAAAGTGGTTACTATCAAATAAGAATAAGAGAGGGAGATGAATGGAAGACTTCTTTCAAAACCAAAGATGGCCTATACGAATGGTTGGTAATGCCGTTTGGATTAACGAATGCTCCCAACACTTTAATGAGATTGATGAACAAATTTTTGAAGCCATATCTTGGTAAGTTTTTAATTATGTATTTGGATGATATTTTGATTTTTAGTACGACAAAGGAAGAGCACTTGCAGTATGTTAGATCTATTTTACAAAGGCTGAAAGAAGAAAAGTTATTGGTGAATTTGAAAAAGTGTAGTCTCATGAACGAGGAATTGGTATATTTGGGTTTTGTAATTTCCAGCAGTGGTTTGAAAATGGATCCAAAAAAAGTAAAAACAATTGTTGAGTGGCCTTCACCAAAGAGTATGTTTGAAGCAAGAAGCTTCCATGGATTAGCATTTTTTTATAAGAAGTTTATCAAAAATTTCAATGAGATATGTGCACCAATTACGGAAACAATGAAGGGTAATAGAAAATAATTTGTTTGGACAACTATAACAAAGAGGAATTTTAATATTTTGAAGGAAAAAGTGATGGAGCACCCCGTGTTAGCACTTCCATATTTTGGAAAAGTCTTCCAAGTTGATTGTGATGTAAGTGGGACAATGATTGGAGGAGTTTTGACTCAAGAGGGAAGACCAATAACATATTTCTATGAGAATTTAAATAAAGCAAAAAGGAAATATTTCATGTACGATCAAGAGTTTTATGCAATTGTGCAAGCTCTTAAGAAGTGGTGACATTACTTGCTTCCGAAGGAGTTTGTTTTATATACGGATCATCATGTATTGCAATATATAAACAATCAAGGTAAGCTTAGCCAAAAGCATGTGAAGTGTGTTAGAAAGGTCAACAGATTGCACAAATTACACCATTGTTGAACAACAATTAAAAATATTATATTTCTTCGGGTCATTTACAATGTGCATTGCAAATGCTTAAAAATCATTGCATTCACGTGAATTACATTCCTGTGAATAACCACCTAAATTCCCTTATGGGAATAACTTCCCAGAACTAACTATTAATTTATTTATTACTAAAAACTAACCTAATAGCTAATTTATTAAATATAAACTTTAATTTCCTAACAAACCCCCCTTAAAATTTACATAATAAAATAAAAACAAAATTTAAAAATGTAAACCTTAAATTCCTACATATCCCCCTTAAGGTTTACATTACAAAAAAGAAAACCAAAATATTATATCAGCATTAACCTAAACTTCTTCGTCTAGAAAAATGGTCTGATTAGCCAACCCTGCATCAACATTAACCCAAACCCTTTTGTCTAGGAAAATGTCTTTGAGAATCAACCCAAACTCCTCATGTCTGGGTAAATGTTGAAATTACCAACTCTGCATAAGCAGCATCAATCCAAACTCCTCATGTTTGGATAAATGTTCTAATTATCCAACGTTTCCTTGTGAAACGAGACACACTCAACTATTCACAAGAAAGATAACCAACCAACCATTTATCTATGAATCGAGACACACTCAACTATTCACAAGAAAATCACCAACCAACTGTGAATCGAGAATAACTCCATTATCCACAATAACACTCCTCCAACTGTGAATCGAGACTAACTCCATTATCCACAACAACACTCCTCCAACTGTGAATTGAGACTAACTCCATTTTATCCACAATAACACTCCTCCATTTGTGGATCGAGACTTACTCAATTATCCACAAATACACACCTGCAAAATTATGGATTGAGACACACTCAATTATCCATAAACCAACAACACAACTCACTAGGTTTGTGGATTCAATTATCCACAGACCAACAAATCATTGCATGTCCCATCTTGCTCCTGAAAGGACTGCAAATGAAATAAATGCTTCCCATGCAAAATATCATCATTGAGTGAAAATCTGACTTGAATGATAGATGTCCTCCTGTCTCCAATGTGGCCTTTAGATCTTAATCACCAGATACAAAATTAATGGCTCTGAATGCATCATTAGTAAATGCATAAAAGTGTGCATACATAGGGATGTTGGGTTCAACCAAGAATACATCCATTACAATAAAAAAAATCTAGATTATCCTTGAAATGCATTACTTTTCCATTAAAAAAATGATGTTGGTTCACACATTGAAAGTGCTTACCAAAAAATAGATTTTAATTTTTGCCTTGTTCACTCATATGCCCTTTGTGCAACAATGTTTATGCATCCCTCCAAATAGCTCTATGCATCAAAATTCCCAATCAAACACCAATTGCACAACAAGTCTCCATATGTTCTTTAACCACAGGCACACATGAATCATTATTGCTATGATACCACTATTGGAAAGGTGAGTAAATTGCACAAATTACACCATTCTTGAACAACAATAAAAATAATAATTAAAAATATTATATTTCTTTAGGTCATTTACAATGTGCATTGCAAATGCTTAAAAAGCATTGCATTCCTGTGAATTACATTCCAGTGAATAACCACCCAAATTCCCTTACGGGAATAACTTCCCAGAACTAACTATTAATTTATTTATTACTAAAAACTAACCTAATAGCTAATTTATTAAATATAAACTTCAATTTCCTAATAGTGGGTTGAATTTATTCAAAGTTATTATTGTGTATTGAAACATAGAAGTGGAAAATCAAATAGAGTTTGCCGATGCATTAAGTCGGGGGCATTTGTTGTTGACTGAAATGAGAGTAAATGTTGTTGGTTTTGATTCTATGCGGGAGTTGTATGAAGAAGATGTTGATTTTAAAGAAGCTTGGGCAATGTGTAAGAATCCAATGGGAGTGAATAGAACTCCATGGCTGAAGTATTTTATTCAAGAAATTTTGTTGTTTAAAGGAAAAAGATTGTGCATACCTCAAGGTTCCATGAGGAATTTTTTTTTAGAGAGAAACATAGTGGAGGTTTGGGTGGACATTTTGGAGTGGACAAGACTTTGGCACAGTTGAGTGAGAGTTATTATTAGCTGGGTATGAGTGTGGATGTACAAAGAATGGTGCAAAGTTGCAAAGCGTGTCAATATGTAAAAGGAGTGAAACAAAATACAGGGTTGTATCAACCATTGCCAATATCGAAGAGACCATGGGAATGCATTAGCATGGATTTTGTTTTGGGATTGCCACAAACACAAAGAGTTAATGATTCAATTTTTGTTGTAGTGGATAGGTTTTCAAAAATGGCTCATTTTATACCATGTAAGAAGTGTAGTGATGCTTCCCATATAGCCAATTTATTTTTCAAAGAGATAGTTCAATTACATGGATTACCAAAAAATATTATTTCATATCGAGACACAAAATTTGTTGGTCATTTTTGGCGTACTTTGTGGAAGAGAATGAGAACACAATTGGGTTTTAGCTTAGCCTACTATCCTCAAACGGATGACCAAACTGAAGTAGTGAATCAAAGCTTGGGTAATTTTTTGAGGTGTTTGGTTGGGGATAAACCAAATCAATGGGATTTAACTTTGGCACAAGAAGAATTTGCATATAATAACTCCATAAATTGAAGTATGGGAAAAAGTCCATTTCAAGTTGTGTATGGGTTACAACCCAAGGGGAGTTGATGAATTGAGAGATAGTGCAGATTTGAAAAGAAAGAGTGTTGTAGCGAAAGATTTTTCCGAGTATATCCACGAGTTGCACAAGGAAGTGAAGGAGAATTTGGAGAAGACTGCCATTAAATATAAAGAACATGTTGATGTACATAGAAGAGTGCAAGAGTTTCAAATTGGTGAGCTAGTAATGACACATTTGAGGAAGGAGAGGTTCTTGCAGGGAACGCACAATAAGTTAAAGTGGAGGAAAATTGGCCTGTGCAAGGTTTTGCAGAAGTTTTCATCAAATGCATATGAACTTGAGCTTCCAGCTTGTGTAGATATCTCTCCAATATTTAATGTTGCATATATTATATAAATATCATGAAGGTCAATCAAGTGGGAAATAGGGTACATATTCAGATTTTTCGGATGTGCAAGATTGGGTGCATCAATTGTCGGAGAAAGAGTGTGAAAAGATTGATCAAATTATTGATTCACAAATTTATAAACACACAAGAAAGGAGGAGTATTGGGAGAATTTGTTACGCTGGAAGAATCGTGCAGCCAATGAAGCTTCATGGGTCAACGCTTTAGATTTGGAGAAGTTTGGAATTCCAATTCCAAAAGTGCCCAAATGCTCTTGAGCTTTCGCTCATGGAACATTTTTTCGTACCCGGTGTGCTTGATGCTAGAGCATCTAGGTATCTTCGTTTCTACATAATTTTGTTTCTTCATTCTTTTGTTATTTTGAAATTTTGTTGTGATATTTAGTTTTGATGGTAACATTTCCATGCCCACCTAGCATTTTAGAAATTATTTTTATGATGCCCAAAATAATGTAAATACCGAAGACTATTTTGTAAGGGTGGATTTAAATTTAACAAAGTAACTTTTATTTACTTTTTCTAGACACCAAATTGGACGATTCATTTTCTTAGGTGTGGTAAAAGGAAAACTAGATTAAAAAAATAAAAACACAAAAAATCTCTTGGATTTTTAGCACTAGAGGAAGGTGAAAAGTTTGGGAGAAAAGAGAACATGAGCAAAATGAGGAAGAAGAGGAATTTCTGGGACCTTTTTCTAGATTTATTTTTTTTTCCATTGAGAAACTAGCAAGGGAGTGGGTCTAAGTCAGACATAGGCATTGAAATGGGAGCAGAAAATTAAGGTTTGAAAGTGAAAACAAAGGATAGGCATCGGCCCCAATTAAGCTAGTGATTGTTTTTGCAAATAATAGAGCAGTGTGAGGCGTGGCATCTGGAAGTGTTTTGAATTGGAAATTGTGGTAAAAAATTGTAAGGGAAACATGGGGAATAGTGGTGACTTGTAGATTCTTTTGTTTTAATATATCATCCTGTGAATTTGGTTAAATATATTTGAATAATTCATGGTGTCCTCATATTTTGGAATTGTGAAATTAAAATCTGTAACACTTTAATTTGGGATAAATTGTTGCAACTAAGCTTGGTCTGATAAGACTCTAGTTATTTGATTTGCATCACATTTACATACAATTCTTCTTTGCATCACTACGTTGCTCCATTCTGTTGTATATTTCATTGAGAGAGTTTTCTTATTTGTTGTGAGTTATTGTGAGGAATTTAGTGAGAGAGATTGAGAGAGTTTGTTGCTAAGTTGGTTCTAAGAAGAGGCTAAGCTTGGAATCCAGTGGTCAACTGGAAAAAGCGTAAATCAGGCATGAGATTCTAATTTCTTCATGTTTTGTCTTTATTGTGAAAGATTGATTGCCATGTGTGTTTAAAGTAGAAATTAAAATAGGTTGTGTGAAATAAAAGAAAATAGTCTATTTCGCTTGTAGGAAAGGAAAAGACTTATTGTTGTGATTTTCATATAAGTGCTTGTACTTACTCCATATTAAGGAGAGTTTGAATGTCATCTTTGGTGTTACATACTAGGATTGATGAAATGGGAATAGCTTGTTAAGTTATATTATGATTGAAAGCTCATATGTTATACCTGGGATTAGATTATCCATTGAAGGGGGTAACTTATGTTTATGCTTTATGGGTAGAAATACCATTGTGTTTTGGGGAAAGGGAATAGGTCGTTTCTAAGGTTAATGACTACCTATCGAAGGAAATTACCTATGCGTAGTTTATGATGGCCTAAAGTCAAATTGAGCTTGAGTAGTGTATGTGAGTAGGATGATTGTCACTCAAGGTACTGAGTGAGAATACTTTGGCCAAAGTAGTGTGTTTGTCTTTGGCTCCATTATCAATTCATCGTGTTCTTTTTATGCATGCTAGTTCAGGATTGTAGTGTCTACAAGTTCTAGTTATGTAGGGCACAACACTAAGCTCAGAGTGGTTCTCGTTACAAGGTTACTCCACGAATCTCTTTGTCGAAGGGTAGGGCCATCTATCAGATGATAGATGTGTGGGGGACCGCATTTGAGTCTATGGTTGGCGGAAAAGAACTTGAGTGATGCTTCTCCTCCTCATCTAGCGACCAAGATTTGAAAGGAGATTCATGGACCATCTATATCTATTGCCAGTTGAGCTATGTATTTATTTTGTATACAACCTTTGAAAATATTATAATATGTGGAATATTATATTGGAAATGAAATCAAAATTGGAATTTTTATGTCATCTATGTTCATTTATTCTTATATGGAAAAAAAAAATGATGGCAATGGTTTGAAACATAGTTGATTTACTTGAAAGTGAAAACTTAGGAATTTTTACTTGTGTGAACAATTGGCATGTTACAGATCCAAAGGTTGTGAATGGCATAAATCCGCAGTGGTGTATTTTCCTATTGCTCTAAGATAGTGAATCTTACTATAACAGTTTCTTCTATTCTTCTTTCTTCTTGGCAGTGAGCCACTCGACAGTGAGCCTTTCTTCTTTTTCTGGGTAGTAAGCCCTTGGCAGTGAGCCTAATTGTATTTGGTGTTGTTATTCATATATATGTAAGCTAATCCTCGCCATGGCTTTTTTGTTCTTGGTTTTTCTACGTAAATATGGTGTTCTTATGTGTTTGGATGTGTGTGCATTGTTGTTTTAGTTGTTTACATTTTGCTAATGCATGATAAGGGTTTAAAGGCTAACACGGGTTTGAATGTTGATGAGGGATTAAATGTTTTTAGTTTACAACTAATTTGCGCAACCCCCCCCCCCCTCCCCCCACGCCCGCTCCCCCTCTTAGTTGTCTTGTGCATCTAACAGATAGTTGTAAACCAAGACCATCCTTAAGAGAACAAAGGAAGATGGGGAGAGAAGGTTGCACAAGAGTCAAATCTAGGTTGGAGGCTATGTCATTGATCTATCTTTAATATTTCTTATGTCTTTAAACATGACCACATGAAATTTATCCTAGTTGCGCATAATTATTTTTTAGTTGTATTTCTCTAAATCCTTTACACGTACAATGGTACATACTTGTTGAACCTAAAGGCGTTAAAAACACATTGGCAAGTCTATCATGAGAGAATTAAAGTGTGAAACTTCCTTGACACTCAATTAGACCCCTTTGTTGTTTTCACAAGATTCATAGATATAAAAGACACACAAATGCAATATGCCTATGTGGGGAATTTGTCAAAGAAATTGATAATTGCTAATGCAATTAAACTTACTCTTGATATGCTATGATATCTTTCAAGATGCTTTTCAGATACAATTTCAAGATGAGCTCTAGTGTCATAAGGCTTGTCTTTAATATGGCAGCTTAGGTGCTAAATCTATTTTTTTGCCACACAAGTCAATAGACAACTTTCTAATTTAGATAAACTCGAGATAAGTGAAAAGTAAACTTGAATTATGAGATGATCATATATGTTGGTATGTTAAGAAGAAAAAATTACGCCTATGATCTACTTTAATAAGAAAAAACTAATTTAATTAAAATGACTTCAAACTATTAAATCTAACATAAACATTGATAGATTTTCTAAATTAATAAAATAAAATAAACAAATTAAATATATAACTTTTAAAAACCAAATAAATATAACATTAAAAGAAACATAAAATATACATTTTTCTGCTCCATAACTATTTAGAAGATATTTACTTCATTAGTTATAAACAATTATAAAATTGCCCCTTAAGATAATGTTGCAATTTTCAGCCCTTTCTTATTCAATACGTAATAGGTGAGTTGGGCCAAATACTCTACTTCCCCAACCGACCAAAGTTACTCAAAGGGGCCAAGTTTGGCCAAATATCCCACGTCGCTAACGAACTTAGTGAAAGGGAACCAATTACGAATATTATCAAAAAATTGGTTTTTAGTAGGAATAACAAGAGCTACAATTTCAAAAGATTTTAAAAAAGGGTTTTGTATTGTCCTTCCAAGAAAGGAGGAGGGTGAGGGATTTTGTAAGATAAATGTATTTTATATGTAGTATAAATTATATCAAACCATACAAAAACACAAGGCTGTTCACATATTTTATGAAGTATAAATTATATTAATACATACAAATACATAATGTTGATCACATATTCATGAATGAGATATTTTTTTAAACTGTGGAATTAGTTTTTTAAAAGTTCTTATATAGAAAAGATTATTAATAAAAAATAACATTTTTTTATTTGATTTATATGTTTTTTAATGAGAAATGGTGGATTTGATTTAGAACTATTAATTATATTTTTAATATATTATATTCAAAGATTGTAATGAAAAATTAAGTGGTGCCTTCTTTTTTTTCTGTATTTATTGTGATATTCTTTAGGTTGTCATGTATGTGTTACTTTTAAATGGCCTCATTCTTTCATAACTCAACATTTTTTGATGTTATTTTGATGACAATTAATAATGGAACACCACTCAAGCAACCCAAAAAGTTTGTTCTCAAGGTGTTTCAAGAGGTGTGTCCCTTGAAGCACCCTTGGATGTTATTATTTTCATTCCTACATTTTATAATTGTCAATGCTTAGAAAATTTTACCTTGTTAGGGTATTTTGTGGGAAAGATACCCCCTGAAAGCATGCTCAAATATTGGGTCAATAGGGCTTGAATTTTGCATGGAATTTGCCTTCAAGCTATGCATAACCTTTTTCTAAAGGTTTCTTTCTTTTTCATTTTTTTGAAACCAACCATGTTGAGGCTATTCTTACTTTTGGCCCTTGGCATGCTTGTTCTTCTTTGTTTATTTTTAAACGTTGGACACAATATTTTGTCATCTCCAACAATAAGACTCTTTTGGTCCTTGTCTAGGTACGAGTTAACAATTCCCCTTCCATAGTAGTTCAACAAGTTAGTTAAGACTGCATCTGTAGGCTAGCCTGCTATCCATAAGTTACTAACTCTCACAACTATAGAACAAAGGCTCTACCTTCCCACCCTGCGTGGAGAGAATAAGTTATGTGAGTTACCCATACCATGCTAGAGTTCTTTGAGCCAAATAGCTTCATCTTTAGGTTTTATGGTTTATGGATTAAGATTGCTTTCAATCCATCAAAAAGGTATTCCCTTATGTGTTAAATGGATTCTCAAGGCCCTTGAGGGAAATGAAGCCTAGAAAATTCTCACTAGGCATTTTATCAATTCAAGTGTTCCTTTTGGGTAACAAGATTAGAAAGGCCTCAATCTTGGTACTCTCCTCACCATAATGGATCCAATTTAGATTCAAGGAACTTTTGTTATTAAGAGCATTTTAAATCAAGGGAAGCTACTAAGCCTTGGATTCTTTAGGTGGAAAATATTTTCTACAATGGCATTTCAATCAACTAGTAGCCTATTTGGTGGTCTCATGTTCTATCTTGTCAAAATCGCTCGTTGGCTAAGGTGTTATGGATCTATACCTTCATAATTTTCAAATGAGGCATTAGAGTGCTACTAGATCTCATTAATAGAGCTACCAAGAATATTCTTTCTTGTCTTAAAATAAAAATAAAATTTAGGCTATCTAATCAAGTCCAAGACACTTTTCAGACTATTATTGATATTTATCCTCCTTAGGTGATTCACAAAATTAGGTTGAAATCATTAAAGCCTTGGTGGAAATATTGGATATGTTATCCTAACACATCATGTCATAATCATAAGTCTCATAAATTATATTTGTGGCTTTGTCCTCGTCTTCATATGATTTATCAACTAAGACATTGTTGGTAGCTTCATTATTCTCTTGATACTTGGCATCACCAATTTTAGTCTATATAGTCAACTATTCTTGAACCTAAATTCGCCCATTTGGTCTAGTGCATTCTTTATCAAAACCTTCCACTTAGTTCTCATTTAACTCATCCAAGACTTCTTAATTCCCCTTATCCATTTTGTGGATAGTTTGAGACTCTCAAGCATCTCTTCTAGTTTTGCACCAAAGCCCATGAATCTTGGAATTGGATTCATGATTTCTTCAAGCATTTTAAGCCTAATCTTATTAATGACACATGGTTTTGTTAGAGGACTGGCTTTGTCTCCATTTAAAGTATACCTATCTTTGGAATTCTTTCATTTTAGAAACTCTTTAGCATTTGGAAAGATAAAAATGGAGGTCTTGTTTTAGGATGTTTGACTAATTTCATTTTTCTTTATATACTATATCAATAATTTTCTCTAATTTTCTTATGTATATTTAAGAGTGAGATAGTAAATTTTTACTTTAAGTGACACATTCAAAAGAAATTTTAGCTCACTAGAGTAATTCTTCATACATGATGCTAGATTCTTGCATCACCCTCTTCTCCTCCTCAAGGGTGTTGGCAAGGTTCTAGCCAACTTGCAAAAAGAGATCATGAATCTCATTACCATGGCTCTCAACCATCAAGAAATAGAGAAAATGATACTCATGGCCAGTATCAGCATTCATGTCCACCTTCCACCTCTTCTCATGTGGTTTTGGTACTCTTGGTTGACTAGAATCTGGCTAGTTTCCTTCCTTGGAGCTACTATTTCTCTAATTCATTCTTAGAAACCTTCAGATAGAACTCTTAAGGAAGAGGGTGCTCCCACTGGCTAGGAATTGATTGATGATAATTATATCTTGATAATATTTGGGGGAAACTTGAATATAAGGATCCCTCTCCTATCGGTGTTGTATTAGCCACATAGTTTATTTTATGTTCAAGCATGACCCTTTCTTGAACTTTCATCATTGTTTTAGAAATATTTCTACATAGACTCTAAGGGAGTGCCTTTCTACCACCCATATTTTTGTGTGAATATTGTACTCTTATCTTTTTAGTTAATTTAAAATTTAAAATTTAAAATAGGAATTATTCATCAAAAAAATTAAGTGATTTTTATTCTAGTTTATTTGAGATAAATAATTAAATAATAATAAGAGCCTAGGATTTAGGAGCTAGCATGAACAATTAAAATAAATGAAACTCAAATATAATACTTGGCTAGATTGTAAAGGTGAGAATATATTGTGATAGATGTTTAAAATTGATTCATCGAGATGTTAAAATATTAGTGATCACTTAGATGAGGATCTTGGATTATGCAAATTGACTATTCTTGCTTAGGTTCACCTATGTGAATGTCAACCTAATAAATGTGGATTGTAACCTACATGAATATTCTAACTATAAATCATGGATCTAATATGAAAAAATATGGACAACCATAACTCACTTGCCTTGATTTATAATGTCTAGTTATGCATAAGGATAGACAATATTTACAAACACATTTGAGGAATGTATTGAATTGAAAATATTCAGTACTCCTCAATTAGGCCCCTAGTTGGACTAGCATTAGAAATTTTAGTGGAGGATCAAAGATAGCAAGCAAGCATACAATGGGCCAAAGATGACATATATTGATGTAATTATTTTATAATATTATTAGATTCCTTTTATCTCTTTTAACAAATTGAATTCTAAATATTCTTAATAGATTCTTACATGATTTCAAATAAGTAAATGAATTTTCTTAAATACAAATACCAAGTATATAAATCAACATAAATATTTGTTAGGTAAGCTCACAATGACTAGCATGAGGAAGTTTTCAAGATAAAATTTTAATTTTAATTTATAACTTAAGGGTTTAGATCTATGATTGTGAAAGTGACTTGGCTCAAGTTTACACCTATGGATCTAATCTAGGGTGATGAACAATAGTTGTAGGGGATAGGAATTGTGAAACCCCTCCTTTTGTGATCATAATGATATCATGTCTCTTGTTCAATGTTTTCATGTGTTTATATGATTGGACATTATATTGGATTTTAGCAATGATAGTTGTTTCATATGCATAGATCATGTTATTATACTTTTATGGTTGTCTTGATTATCATGGATATTTACTAGATGGTGGACATTATTGATTATTTCTAAGTGGAAATATATTGTGATTATAATTAGTTTATTACATTATGTGGCTATGTGAATCCAAATTATGGACATGAGATTTGACATGTTAAATATTTACTTGTGATGGTTATTTGATTAAACCATTTCTATGTGATTTCCTAAATGATTGTTGAAGATAAGAAAATATTGGAATTTTTTATTTTTATTTTTTGAAAAGTTATTTTTGATATTTGTTAGTTGCTTTGGCTATTATTATATGATATACTAATGCTTTTGGTTGAGCAAGCAGGTAATAGTTTTCAATGGTATTTGAGGTCACATAGCTACTTCCTTTGTATTATTCCCATGACCATCAATCTTATCTCATATAGAGAAAATAAGGTCATGATGATGTAATGTGTTGTATAGTCGTATATTTATGTGAAAGTTTATTTTTATTATCCTTGTGGGATATCTCATAGCACTTTTACTTTTTGTGATTTATGTGTTCCTTATGTGAATTAAATTAAGTTTCTATAATCCTAATTTCCCCTAAGTGTTAGATATTTTTATGGTCTAACCTTGTACTTCCAAGTATAGGAGGCAATTCTAGACTTCAAATTATTCATAGTAAAATTCAATTTGAAAATTCACTTTTGTTTGGGGTGTTTGGAAGGACCCCATTGATGTGTGTACACATATTCAAGACTCCATACAAAAGTTGAATAATTTCATTTTTCATAAGCATGTTTTGGGGAGTGGGCTTCTTACATGTTTTACCTTCATTTGTCTACCAAAATTCTTGAATGGAACACCTATGTGTGGAGTTACAAATTGATCAGAATCTTGCATGCCTTAAATTTATTGATTAGGTGGGGGGAGTTACAATTTGACTTCCTAGATTCGTAGTGAACCTATAAATGAAGTATGACAAATTTTGGTGGGTTACAATTTTATGAGAGTAGCATTTGATATTCCTCCATTTATTGCTTATGCTTCTTGAAGATAAATGACATGTTTTAGGAGGTTTCAATTTTGAAAAATTTATTTTAAATCCTACTGACATTGTGTTTTCACAGTCCATGATGATAGTACTGAGATTTTTGGATTGTAACTACGTGTTCATTTTTACATCAACATTTCAGATCACACTCCATGATCGACCATCAGGATGAGAAGTAGTTTGAGAGAGAAAAAAATCTAAATAATTGATGTAAAAATGAACACACAATTACACTCCAAAAATCTAAGCACTATCCTTTAACTATTGCTTAGATCCCTTGGAGAATCTTGCTACCTCATGGAGGAGTTACATTCTTCATTCCTCACTCAAGCCTTGGAGAATGACGATACAATTAGAGAGATGCATAAAATTCCTTGTTGAGGAATTTGAAAATGTTAGCTTCTAGGAGAGAGTGATAGGGTGCAAGAAGGACAAGGATGGTTATTTGTTTGCAAGTCACTAGGAGTTCAGATGAGATAACTTAGGAGTACCTAAAAGAGAGGAGATCGAGGTGGAATTATCTTTGAAATGTTTTTTGCATAGATTATGCTACATATTGACGATAAAAAGTTGATGTGATTTATCAAAGTATAGTTTTGGGTTGATATTGGATGATTGTTTATAGACTAGAGTTTCCATTCTTCTTGATAATCTTGTATATGTTCTATAATTTTAATCTTATACAGTCTTAAAACTAATATATGTCCATTTTGTAAGGTAAGACCCTAATCCAAATTCTCTCAAAATTAATCACTTAAAATTATCTTCAAAACAAACTTACACATGTACCTAGTATGACCCATCTAAAATCCTTCCCAATAATGTTGTACGGTGTCAATGCAAAGAGAATGATATCCTTCATTTTATGTCACATCTCTTAAAAGGTTGTAAAATTGCCCTAATTAGAGACCACTCATATAGTTGCATGATCTAAGTAAAGGAGTTAAATTTAGACTAGGTGATGAAAGATAACCCACTTATAACTAATCCAGAGATAACAACAAATAATGATTCATGCAGAGGTGAGTGTGGGAGACCACATTATCATCTCACCTCCCACGTTTCAAAAGTCAATTGCAGTAAAACTAAAGTAACAAGTAAACGACAAATTTTATCAAAACCTGAAAAGTAGGTCTCCAAGAAAGTGGGGCCCATCAAGGCGGCTGACGTGTCAGACTGACGGGAATGCCGCCGCCGGCACAATATCCCGGGCGGAAATGGCAGCAGTAGGTCCCACACAGCCATTGAAAAGGACAGACCCTGTACACGTCAGCACGAGTCCTTTTCAGCCGCCGTCATCTCAGGCGGCGTCAAACTCGACTTCCCGTTCCTAATTTACACGGTATAATTTCCATGACTTTGACGCCCCCTTTGAAACGGCCTTCAACGTTAAATAAACTACACTGAGATGCGTTCCACAGGAATTAAACCAAAAAACCTCTGTTCTAACGAATGGGTTTGTTAATGACAGAGTACCCGGAAAAGAAGGAATCCTATCTGTGCCGTAAAGCAAAATCTCTTCGTTCTTTTTCTCAAAAAGCCTTATTACAACACAGCAACAGCAACCCACATGATGAAACCCATGATTTTAACAACAATTGTTCTGGCATCTGGAGAAACATCACCATGAGGCTTCTCCTCCACAACTACTCGTTCAAGAACTTGTTCTCTAGACGTGCTAAATATAATGAAGATTCTTCTTCTTCTTCTTCTTCTTCATACGTGGAGCTCAAGGACAAAGAAGAAGCCAGTGTTTCAGCTGATGAAATCCCAATTCCAATGCCTGCAATCACACCTCCTCTCTGGAAGCCTTCATGGAGGTGTTTTACATTTGATGAAATCTCTGATGCCACCAACAATTTTCACGCTGGTATGTGCCAAAAATGATCAGTAGTTCCAGTTTCTTTTGTGTTTATATGCCCAAAACAGGAACAACTCATGAGGATATGCTTGAGCATTCTGGAGTAGATACAGGTTCGACACTCAAGATGTTGTTTACGTATGTACATGTCTGTGACAGAATCCAATGTGCATGTATATACTCATAATTTCTTGTTAACAGCATATGCTTGGTATAAGTAGTAAATATAGGATCAATACTCATGAGGTTATGCGCGTTTAGGAGAACTCAATGCATATGGGTGGCTGCTGTGGACTAGTACCATTGTCTGAAAGTATGCTTTTCCCTACCATAATAGTATGCTTGGGCGTTTTGGAGTGGCTATAGGCTCAAGATTCATGAGATTATCCATGTGTGAAAATGCATGTCACAAAATCCAGAGCGTATAACTATATTTCTGTGTTTATATATGTATATATCCTCTGTTGTTATCGGCATATGTCTTTTTGGAGTAGAGAAGGACTGAATAATCATGCGGTTACCTGTGTGTATGCCTGTCCCAGAACTAATTTGGATATATCTTTCTATTTAAAAATATGTGTGTGCACGTTTGCGTCTGTATCCTTTGTGGTTAACAGGGTATGCCTGGTCATCTCTGAAGTAGATATATGTCTATGACAGGCCTAACATGTTTAATGCTATTAATGCGAATATATGTCTATTACAGGCCTAACATGTTTATATATATACCAGGGATCTTTTCTAGTTAGCAGCACAGGCTTCAACACTTTGGAGCTGATAGATAATAGGCTTTACAATCATGAGGTTATCTATGTGAGTATATTTCTGTCATAGAACCTGGTTTGCATTGTGTATGTATGTGAATAGATATATGCTTGGCCAACTAGATGTAAGATCAACACACACAGGTCATCTGCGTGTATATGCCTGCCTCGGAGAGCCCAATGCTTATGGGTGGCTACCTGTAATCTAGTACCTTTCTCTGATAGTATGCTTTTTCCTACCATGGTTGTATGCTTGCATTTTGAAGTAAATATAACTTCAACCATTTGAGACTCATTAGATTGTCTACACATGTATCTGTCTGTGATAGAACCTCGTCCTTATGGATGGCTGCTACTTATGAAGAAGTATCATTGTTGAAAGACTCATAATATTATGCAGATTATCTACACATGGATCTGTCTGTGATAGAACCTCATCCTTATGGACGGCTGGTACTTATGAAGAAGTACCAGTGTTGAAAGACTCATAATCTTATGCTTGAGATTTCTGGAATACATATAGATTCAAGATTCATGAGGTTATCTGGCTGTCTAGATGTGCGCCATAGGAAATCCTGTTTTGTGATGTAGCAGCAAAGTACCCTTCCGAAAGTTTTACATAATTTAAATTTACCATGTCTAGTCAGGGGTCCATGACTCATTAATGTGATAGGATATATCCCTTCTGGTTATCAGCATATGCTTGGTCATTCTGGAGTAGGTATACCGTATAGGTTTAAGACATCAGGTTATCTAGGTGTATGTATGTCTATCATCAAACCCAATGCTTATGGGTGGCTTCTGCCTATGGACATCTACCATTGTTACTTGTTTGAAACTTGAAAGCATGCTTTCTGTCATGGTAGTGAGGAGCCTCCTATATTAGACATTTAAGAGTTTACCACAACTAGCCTCCGGTCAGAAATCTATTGTGTGCTAGAATCCTAGAACCCAATGCCAATGGGTGGGTATGAGCGTATGTAAAGCACCATGGCCATTGAGTATCTGATTTGTAATGTGGAATTAGACTACACTCCTGAATGTTCTAGGAATTTGATGTTTAGCAAGGCTAATAGCAAGTCCACAACCCATGCATGTGAGAGGACACTGCGATCATTTAATGCCTCTTCTTATTTGTAAAGCAGCCATGAAATAAAAAATGAATTTGAAGCAGATATAGGTTCAAATTCTCATGAAGCATCTATTGGCTGGTATTCTTGAGTAGCCATATTTTTTAAACTTCATTATGTTATAGATGCATCTTTATGTTTGTCATCGAATCCAATGACTATGGCTGACTTCTGTATGAATACAATCACCATTCTGAAGGTACGCTTTTCCCATGATAGGGAGGCTTTTAGTTTTAAATGAGAGGTGTTAGCCTAATGAGATTCCCAGGTGATGACGATGGAAACAGTTCCTCCCTTACTATGGCCAGCTGGAGCGAGAGGCATTCCAAACTTTCCAGGACTTGGTCTCCACTCCTGAGCCAAAAACCTATTTCTCTAGTAGGACCAATGCCAATAGGTGGCTATTAGTGTATGCAAACAACCACAACCATTAATAATTTTTCTTTGTGATGTGGGAGCAGAGTGAAGTGTTGAATGTTTTAGGCATTTGAAGTTTAACATATCTAGCCACAGGTCCATGTCGTGTAGATGGTCATATAATTATTTAATGAGAGTTCCTATTTGTAAAGAAGCTCTGTTATCATAGATGATCCAATGAAGTTGAAGCAGATGTGCCTTGGGAAAAGGTAGAGGGTCAAATCACTATAAAGTTATATGTCGTATCATAGTGACAGAACCCAATGCCTCTGGGTGGTTCTGGCATATAAACATGCACCATATTCTGAAAGAATGTTCATCCCATGATAAGGAGGCTCCTAAATGTGAGCAACTTTAGGTTTGAACCCAGGTCATCATCATTGCATTAAGAGTTTGCCAAGGTCCAAGGTAAGCCTCATGTCAGAATACTAGAGCCTAGACCTATATGCCAGTGGGCAGCTACCAGTCCACCCAAATTGCCATAACCTTTCAGAATTCTGCTTTTTGACACGAGAGATTGTGTTTAATGAGACTAACCAGATGTCCATCACCCATGTATTTGATAGGATTCATTGGACCCTCTGATATATATTTTATAGCCATCTCTGTTTGTAAAGCAGCCTTACTATCAGAAATGAACTTTTCATGGTGATAATTCCAACTAGAAGCAGATGAGTGTTCCTAGGACAAGTTTCAGATACACTGTAGAGGCATCTAGTGTGAATGTAATTTTCCCAATGGGTACAAGCAGTTATCCTTGCATGTAAATTTGTTCTATGACGAATTATGTTTCTAAATGATGGTGTGTCAAATTTGACAGTGTCCCTCGAGATGATTTAGGCATTTGGACTTTAGCAAAACCAGTTGAAGATTCTTTATCAGTTGTTTCTATGTCTATTTTGGTTTCTGATTTTGAGTATATGTTTGGGTACTCTGGGTTTTTGAGTATATGTTCAAATATCTATGAAGTTATCTGTTTGGCTATGTTAAAGAACCCTTTGCTTATGGGTGGCTGCCGCATATAAACAATGACTATCATCTAAAAGTATGCTTCTCTTATGATAGGGATTCTACTAGTGTGAGGCAGTAGCCTAGCGCTTTTAAGTTTGAAACCAGGTCATCATCATGGCGATCACTCCCTCAACACCACAATACTGTTGCTAGCTGTACTTGAGGCATTTAAGGCTTAAGCTTTACCAAGATCGATCAGAGGTCAAAAACCTATTTACATGATTGCATCCAATGCCAATGAGTGGCTATCACTGCTTGTAAATCACCATAACAATTGAAATTTCTGGTTTTTGATAGTGAATGGCAGGAAGGGTGCACTTCTGGATGTTTTAGGCCCTTGGTCCAGTGCATAACCAATACACCTGATAAATCCCAAAAAATATTTGGTTCGGAGACATTGAGGTGCCGGACTCAATAGATAACCCACATTTATTAGGATGTCCAATATCAGATCTCAGCTTCAGGTATCTTGTCAGAAGGGTTACACCATTTATCATAGACCAGCCAGTTGTAGTGATCCATAGATTACATGTAATCACGGAAGGAAGCCCAAGTAGAAGCATATCAGCCTTAGGCTTTTTTACTCTATAACTATAGAGGAAGCCCAAGTAGAAGCATATCGGCCTTGGGCTCTTTTACTCTATAACTATAGAGGCATCCACTCTGGATGTATGCGTTTGTATCCATGGGCATGAGTATTATTCTTGCAGGAAAACTAACTGCACTATGGGGATTTATTTTGATGGTCTGTCAAATTGCAATGACCTTCTAGATATTTGGGTGTTTTGGGGTTTAGAAGGACTAGTTGAAAGGATTTTTGTACCTTCATGTAAACAATGAACTCTATACTCATTTTTTAACTTTAATTGTCTTATCCCTTTTGTTTACAAACCATTTGGGATTTATAGATCCCATCTAGACTGAAACCCTATTAGGCAGTATGAAACTCTGTGGGACTGAACAATGGCTCTGTCACGTCCGACACAAATGCATGGAAAGCATATAACTTACAGGTTTGATTGGAGGAAATCTATCGTTTTTCTTATGCTTTTAAAAGTCAAATGGCCTGGAAAGACAATACTTTTGACTCATCTTAAAAATACGCAGCAGGAAAGTGTAGGCTGTTCCTCTAAGCTATTGATTATAAAAACTATAAATATTTTTAGACTGGTTGCAGAAGCTCATCAAATAGGATAAAAACCTTATGGCCAGAATCAAATGCGAAAATATCTACCTAAGACAATTCTTGGTTTCAAAACCTAGAAAGAGAGCAATGTATACTTAAACCACTATCATTCTTATTTTATGAAGAAATGGTAGGAAAGTGATTTATAATGTGAACACAGAATGCTATTTCTTCAAATAACTGACACAAGATTATCGAGACAGTTTTATTAATTTGGTTCGGTTGCTAACTCATCTTCCCTGCCCTTCCTAAATTCATGTATGCTTGTGGGGTGTCTTTGATAACTTAGCAACTATCAGAAAACGTTATTAGAAAAGAACATGAATTTTACTTGGTGACTTGCAGCACATAAAATGATGAATTCTTATTACTATTCTTGAATTTGTAGATAATTTGGTGGGCAGAGGTGGATATGCAGAGGTGTACAAAGGAGTCCTACCAGATGGACAGATGATAGCAGTTAAGAGACTAGCAAAAGGAAACACTGATGAACAGAAAGAGAAAGAGTTTCTAACAGAGTTGGGAATCATTGGACACGTGTCCCATCCCAATGCAACCTCATTAATAGGATGCTGCATTGAGAATGGACTTCATCTCATCTTCCATTTCTATGCAAATGGTAGCTTGGCTTCACTTCTTCATGGTAACTTTCTTAATTGTCTCAAAATAGTTGTAAGATGTGGGGCTACTAACTTTCCTTGTATGATTAGTCGGGGCTTTTTTATTCAGCTAATATATAATCGTGCAGTGGAGCAGGGGAGATTGATAGAAAGTGCTGAATAATTATGAATTTAACCGTGCAATAATCTAAATGTTACAGTTATTGCTGAACAGAATCCTACTTAGATTTTCCTGCCAAAAATGAAGGATTAAAAATTAACGAACAAAAATTTCCAATCATTTTCTGTTAAACATTTTCTCAGTCAGCACTTCTTGAGTTTTTCCTCATTTTCAAGGCAACCAATGGAACTCTGGTTTGATTCCCAAAGTATGGAGAGAAAACAGTGCAATAAAGATCTAAATCTCAAAAATATATTTGAAAACAGGCACCAGGACTCCAGTACTGGAATGGTCAATTAGGTACAAGGTAGCAATTGGAACAGCAAGCGGGTTGCATTATCTGCACAAATGCTGTCAGCGACGTATCATACACAGAGACATAAAGGCTTCAAATGTTTTGCTTGGGGCAGATTTTGAACCACAGGTGAGCAAACACATATTCATGGCTGCAATTAAATGGAACTATGTGGGATTCTCTTAACGTGTAACTCATAAAACTCTCGGTAACTTAGTTTATCAAGTAAAAGATAGTTCTCCATGTATCTTAGAATGTTCTATGTTTATGGATTTTCACGCTATAATTGTTTGGTTTTCAATAAGAAACTGACAAACATTTCATCTCAATTGAAAAGTATTTCTTTATGAAAAACATTTTCCTTTTAACTAACTTATTTTATTGAAGATAGTACTAGGGAAAGTTGCAAACTGGTTTTGGGTTTTTAATTTCATCAGTGGTTGGGCTAGTGCAGATATCAGATTTTGGTTTAGCAAAATGGCTTCCAAGGCAATGGACTCATCATTCTGTCACACCAATTGAAGGAACATTTGGGTGCGCAAATTTCCTTATTTCCTTGTTTAGTGGACTCTTGTGATACTGTTCTTATAATTGTTAGTCTGCTTTTTAAGGTTTTTTTTCAATGTGTTCAAATGTCCTAAACAGGTACTTGGCACCGGAATATTTCCTGCATGGCATTGTTGATGAGAAAACTGATGTTTTTGCATTTGGGGTACTTTTGCTTGAGATTATCTCAGGTCGTAGACCTATTGATGCTTCAGAGAAAAATCTGGTGTCTTGGGTGAGTAAAATTATTTGTCTAAATAAAATTCTACCCATCAATAAGCCCAAGCCTCCCTTCCCTCCCCCAAAAGGAGAGAAAACAAATTCTATTTAACCACTTCATGTTGTAAAGAAGGGCATAAGCTGACTCTTTGATGACACACTGACATGTCTAAGACAATTTTCTGCTATGCTTTGGCATTGAGGAAAAAGGTTTCAAAATGCAACCATGGATATTTATCAAAAAATGCTTTTCTTTAATTGAATTAAAGGACATCCAATTAATATGGTTCTTTCACAGACCCCTTTTCCATCTTTGTTAAACACACATTAAAAATATAGACCAAATGATAAAAAACTAATTGCCAAGAAGTATATTTGATATTTATGCCAGAGTCTGCTATGTTTGTTTCAGGCCAAACCCCTATTGGAGTCCGGAAACATTCATGAACTTGTAGATCCTCGACTTCGAGGGCAATATGACATTCATCAGATGCAAAGGATGGTATTCACTGCATCATTGTGTATACGACATTCAGCAATCTGGCGTCCATCAATGATTGAGGTCTTTGGTTTTTGCCTTAACAAATCCAACTTCTTATAAACACACGTCTTGCAGTCAACATTGTGTAATTCATTATTTCAAATAATTCTAAAAAAGTTGACAACATTGCTGCTTGGCTTTTACTTTCAGGTCTTACAGTTATTGATCGAAGGTCAAAATCATGAGACAGCAGATAGTTGGAAAATGCCACAATCCATTATGGATGAAGATGATGATGACTTTTGGGGATTTGATGAGTCCGAAAGCGAAATTGATGGAACAGATGACAAGAGATGACCGAGGGACCTTCCCAGAGCATTTTTGACCTGAAAATTATTTCTTAACCTATGGTCCTGTACTAACTGATGAGATAATGCCTGTGTGACACTAGAGCTTGATATAACAAGTTCAAGAGGATAGAATGTATTCTAGGTGCAGAATTCTTCTGATTGGGAGAAAGTTCCCTTCCAAAGCTTCTTGAGTGTATCCAAAGCGAAAGGATATTGTATATGCATGTAATTTTTTCTCTGACAAAAATGTGCATATGGTTGGTATAACAAAAAAGCACCCGTTCAATCTTATGTTATTATGTTTTCTCATTTGGTTGTCCCATTCTATACAACATAAAATTCTAAATTGGTTTATGCCATGTCTTTCAAGTTCTAAGTCAATTCTCCCTCTCCTACAATTCTTAAAAGATTTACTCCTCTCTACCACTCCGCATGATTATTGAGGGCTGGTCTGTGGGAATGTTAAAAGTCCTTGTAAGTCATAAGCTTTTGCCAATGGGCTTGATATTGCATAATAGACTTGCCTCCATGGGAGTCCAAAGACCTCACATGCCATGAAGCTGTTTTGGATATCGTTGTCTGTCCTAACATCGGCTAGATTGGCAGTGGGTATGTGTAATGTGTTGCTGTCATTCTCATTCACTCGATTTTTTAGGTCCTAGGCATACTTGATGCTTGTTGGTCTATTGAAAGCATCCAAATACAGAATATAATTGAATTGTATGGTACATCAGTTATAGTTGGCTCACTACCATGAAGACATTATCAAATCTTTTGAGTTACAATAATAGAATCCTCCTTTGACAAATCTGTCATATGTGACGCAACAACATAGATTTTGATGCACCTATATACACCTTTTTCTTCTCTATTGTTATTAGCTTCTTTTGAAGTTAAAGTCTAATGTGTAATTCATTCACATCACTTGTTTGGCCTTAGCAAACAGAGGGCTTCTTGGCCTATTGAAAACATCCAAATGCACATGAAATATGATTGAATTATCTGACACTTCAGAAAGAGAATTGTGGGACACATGAGAAATAGTTGGCTAGCTAACAAAAGTAAATACATTATCAAATCTTTTGGGTGACAATAAGAACCGACCTTTGACAAATCTGTCACAAAAGAGAATATTTTTTCTGTTCTTTTATAAGTTTCTTTCGAGGTCAAACTCTCTCGTGTAATCTTCACATGAATTTTAAGGCCCTACTCAAATAGGGGGCTTGTTGGCCTATTGAAACCACCCAAGTACATTAAAGATGATTGAATTGTATGACACGTTAGAAATAGTTGGCTAACTAGCCATAACTATCTTTGAGTGAATTATAATAAACTCCCCCCATTGACAGATCTGTCATATAAGATATTTTTATGCATCTAACTCTTCATTTACGTTTTATTCTCTATTTATTTTCCAAATTCTTTATGTACATGATAAGAAGTTTTTTCGTGGATTTTGACAAAATAGATACCCCTCAGATATTGACTCTAAGCTAAAGGGAGCCCCTCTGAAATATCTCTAACAAAAAAAATTCTTTATGTACACGATATGGAGATCTAATGCGGGTACGTTTTTATCTTGGATCTAGACCTGCACTTGCACCATCTCTGCCCAGGTTTCCCGCACATTATTATAACTAGATGTTAAGAACTCCAAGCAAGTTGCTGGTGACAGACACGACTTAACATTAAAACAGGAATGATTAGTCTAAGGCCAACATAACTATTGCCAGGGCTCTGTATATTCTATTAATTAAACAGAGATTGGCCAGTTAGATGTAAGGAGTAAAAGTGCATATCATGTACTTTATATTCTTCTTTTACATTTTGTATATGTAAGTTGTAATAATTGTGTTATTTAATTAGTTTTTTGAGTTTCTGGATTCAATAGTGAATGTTTAATTAGAAGCTCTCAAAATTAATTTGGGTGGACTGTGAAAAAATTGTATCTAATGTGGTATTCAATTTTATTTATTTGGCATTCAAATAGAATTGGTTTGACATTTGTTATTATAGATTTTTTGACTTTGACCAATTTATATTTTGAGGTTTTTTCTTCCGACTAGGTTGTATATACCTTCATTAAAATTTTATATTTCTTGTTGAAAGTCATCTAATCTAGAAAATAGTCATTATCTTGTTAGTTCATATGTCAAAAAGTTTGAATTGTGTGATTATGGACATGTATTTAAAAATATTTTTGGGTCACCAAAATAATTGGAAATAGAGTGACCACACAAATGATTGTTTAATTACCATATGATTCATGTGTTTTTGACGTCGTATTGTATTATAAAAACTTGACTATAATTGAAACAAGTCAAGAACCATCCCTCAATCTTGAAGCAAAATATCTTCACCTATCAAACTAATTATATCTATTTTTTAAACTTTTCAATACGAAGATACCAAAATTTTCAACTATGTCATGATAAATGAGAATTCTCATATATGATAAAAATTGACTAAACAATAAATGGTTTTGAATGAATTAAAATTTGAATGATAATTAGAAGACAAAAACAATCAAATATAGGTTAAAAATCTAATATTAAAAATAATTGGTAGGGCTATTGCTAGTTTCTAAGTCAAAACATTTCTTATTAAATAAAATTGAGACGTGGTAGAAGACTTTAAAAGAGCCAATGTAATTTTGTTATTTTATTAGTCTTTATTGTAATAAGGTAATTATAGCATTCAAAATTGATTATTATTTATTTAAGAACCTTGAAATAGTAAAAGATGTCATTTTTAATATAAATGATAAAAATTCAATTTGTTTCAAATATTATTAGATAAGAAATTTGGAGTCTTAATGTTTTTGTGTAGTTTGAGGAAATAATAATCATGATTATATTACAAAGTATGTGAAAATGACAAGTACTTAACTTAGTTTTTATTTTTTGAAATTGATATAAAGTTTTATGTCATTTTCAACTTTATTTTAATAATAAATTAAATATAATAGCATGATTATCTTAATTATTATTTTATTATATAACATGAGAATAGTGACAAGTGTAATGCTTTTTTTTTTTCATTGATATAAAGTTTTGTTCCATTATTAACAATAGTGAACAATAAAAATAAATCTAATGCTTTAATTAATTAATAGATTTATATCAATGCAATAGTAAAATTTGTACACTCATGCCTATTTCTATTTAGTTTTGTGCCATTTTAAGAGGATGCCTTATTGCAATTACATCAAATTGTATAATCTTGTGTGAAGTTGGGTTCATTCCCCATACCATTACCCTTCTTGATTCATATACATTCCCATATATTTATCACTAATTTATCCATATAAATACATTTTTTGATACACTCATCTTGATTATCTATTTATTATACCCATTCATGTGTTTATTTCCAAATATTCCATCTTTGCCTTAATTCGAGCACCTATGTGTCTCAAGGTGTTTCCATGGGTGTGACATCAATATCACACCTACATAGCTAAACCCTAAAATTCCAAAATTAAAACTCAAATTTGGTTCTCCTACCCATTTCACAAGTTGTTATGAATCGACTAAACACATGTTTGCATAATTTATTACTATGTCCTTGTATTTAAAGACATTCAATATTCAATGTAAAGAAGCATGCTAAGAACACTCTCATTAGAGAAACTAAAATAATATAATTCTACATCTCATCATCCTAGAGCATTTGAATGTGTTGAAGCTTGTTCTCGATCATTTCCATGACCATAAAGTTAGTCCTAACAAGGGGGTTGATCTAGAAGAACACAACCCCTATGATCTAACAATCTCAACCAAGTGATTTTAAACACCACCAATCCTTTGTTGAATGCACAAGACAATTGAGAGGGGGGTGAATCAGTTGAACCTTAAAACTTCAAAACCCTCACAAACATTCAAATCCACATTAATCCAATTAACCCTTAATCTGTTAGAATGATTTATCATGAAAGAAAATTACAGAAACTAAAACACAATAGCACCATGCACAAAGGAACACCAGATTTACATGGAAAAACCAAGATGATAAAAACCACGGTGAGGATTAACAAACAATATAAAGTAATATCAACACTAAATACAATAGGGCTCATTGTCGGAGGGCTCACTGCCCAAAGAAAGAAAGACTCACTGCCAAAGACTCACTGTCATAATAGAAAAGAAGATAGAGAAGAATGTTACAATGAGAAACCCATCTCAAAGCAACAAAAAAATCCACCAAAGCATCACCAACACCTTCGTAGTATTTCTAAAGAATTGTAGACACTTTCTGCTAACTACATTCAATAATCTAACACATGAAAGCTCGCATTGCACTTCTCAAATTCACACCCTACAACTCTGCAATTCACATCATTTGCATCATACTCATCTATCTTAACATCCCTCAACAACTTAGCACTTATTTATATCATCTTCAACCTTGAAAACATTCTCCAAGGTCGACTATGTACCTCAATCATGCAAATTCAAATTAGATCGGCACTAAAACATTCTTCCGGTGGAAAGGAATGAAGGCGGACCACAACACACCTTAGCTAGGACCTAAATCCACTCATACATGTCACACCACGCTTCCACAAACTGTAACAAAGGGAAATTTCTATGGTTAGCAATGTAATATGCAGAACATAAAAACCCAAAGTATGGTAATGGAGTGCATTGGAATAGATGAACAACCTCAAAGGTTGTCTTCATCCTCCATGACTAACCTCCATTACACCTTCTAAATTTGCTGAAATAAATAACTTGCCCTCAGATTTACAAAGAGCAAGTCAATAGAAATGACAAGCCCTAAGCAAACATTGAAGGATTTGATAAACTATATGCTATACTATGCCCTAATGCAATTAGTAAGCATCTAACATTTCTAAATATCAAATGAAATCTAAACTATGCTATGCTAAATGAGAATAATAATGCTATGAAATGCAAACAATTCTAAAAATGCAAAGGACAAGAGATGTAAGAGATGAAATATGTGAAAATGACAAGAGATAATAATGGATAGCCAGTGATAAGAGATGAGACAAAATTGACATTTTATAGAAAATTCAATTTTGTATGGACGGGTGAGATTAAAGACTGATAAATGACCTAGAATCTATGGACAAGATTCAATATGACAACCCACAATTAGGGTTAGGGCAACATTAGGTCAAATTCAAAATGAATGAACAAGATTGATTTTAAGAAAAATCAAATCAAGGGTTGACAATGCATGTGACAAGGCACACAAACCGAAATTGTTGGAGAATCAAATAATAATTTAAAATTATTTAATTCAAGAGGGGTTGTTGACTTTTTAAATTAAAAACTATTTTAATTCAAAAAGGGTGGGGTCATGTGACAGTAAATAATTTAAATTAAATTATTTACATAAGAAGGGATTTTTAAAGAGGGACTTATTTTAAATAAATAAGATTTATTTAAAATGAGCACAATAAAAGAGGAGAAATTAAATAATAAAATTATTTAATTTAGGTGGTGGGACTTATTTTAAATAAATAATTTTATTTAAAATGAGGAGAATGTGAAGATGGCCATAATTAAATAAATAAAAGAATTTATTTAATTACAAGAGGACTTTAAATTAGAGACATATTAAATAAATAAAGTTATTTATTTAATAATCAAGAAGACATAATGGACAAGGATAATTAAATAAATTAGGAAATTTATTTAATTATAGAAAGACATTAGACAATTAGTGACGTAATTAAATAAATAAATAAAATTTATTTATTTAATAATCATGAAGAATAAAAAAGATATGAATTAATTAAATAATCATGAATTATTTAATTAATAGTCGAATGTGGACCAAGGACATAATTAAAATGTCTTAATTATGCTAGGAAGAAAGAGATTAGAAATAGAGCTTGCAGGCCTAGGTCATTTTTATGTGTCTACATTTGCCCCTCTTTGTCATAATGCAGCTTGTCGCATTGTGGCAAAGAAAATAAGTCAAACATATGCCCCAGTGCAAGATAAGATGAGGAAGAATGACGAGGAGGGTTGCGGTATGCCCCCTCGGGAGGACAGACGGGTTCCGAGAATACGGGTGTGCTCTCGAAATGAATGAGAAGACTAGAAGACGATAGAACAAGAAAGTGTTAGTGAAAAAACATATGGATGATGATATGAATGCAATGCCTATATGAGATGCATGTTAGTTCCTATATCAAATCCTTCAACGTTTACCATAGGACTTTAATATTTATTGCTCTTTAATCATCATTGGGCGAAAATGTCATGATGGCCGACAAACACTATGATATGACATAAATCAAGGTGTGCAAGGTCGAACCATCACGTAAGACAAGCAGTCACAGACAAGGATGATCATGATGCATACTAAGAGCGCAATTGCCCCAGTCCTTTTGTCATAACCAACCGCAAGCAGAAAAAGACAAGGACAAACCATGAAACATCGTTGCTTCTCTAAATCTTGTTTCCAGGACATCCTCGAGAAACTAGCAACATGATTGCCAAAAGAACAAAAATAATGCCACCATCATGAGACATCGTTGTTTTTCTAAATCTCGTAGTCAGGACATCGTTGAGAAACTAGTAACATGAGTGTCAAAAGATAAGACAAACGTCATGAGACATCGTTGTTTCTCTAAATCCTGTTGTCGAGATCTCGTTGAAAAACTAGTAACATGATGAAAAGGCCAAAGACAAGTGCCAAGTATTTGCCAAGTGTTTTAAGATCAAGGTTGCCAACTGTCGAGCGATATCGAATTCAGGAAGGACACATCCTGAATGACATTGATACCGAGGAGATCAATTCTCAGGGTGAGGAGAATCCATCAAAATGCCAGATGATGAGGACAATGCTTAGGAAGGACACATCCAAAAGCATAAAGAAATGACAAGAGTTTCTCTTTAGAAGGACACATCTGAAGAAAAGCCCAATGTTTGCCAGGTTAAATGTCTTGATAGAATTTGATTACATGTTCTCACTGACATGCTGAAAAAAGTTGATAAAACTGATTGCTGATAGAATGTTCGCTTGAGATTTGATAGGCGATTTGTTTGATTTGAAGATTGTTTGATGTGTGTGAAAGTGTTGTGCCATGACCCCTAATGGACTGACCTAGTGCGGCCTCGGGGGCTCATCGATTGATGGCCTTGCCTACGTCGTGCACTCAGAGACCTCGTAGTTCGACACAAGCAATGACCTTGTCCAAAGGACAAAAGTTTGAATCATGATTTTATTTTGACAAACCTAGAAAGACTGACCTAATGTCTCGGGGATTCAAAGATGAATCTTGCCTACGTAGCAAATGCGCAGAGACAACGTAGTTCGGACATGGACAAAGACTGACTGACGCAACTGACTAGATTGACGGGACAAGCATTGATTCTGAATCTGTTTTTGGAATTTTGACATTGATTTGGATGTTTTTGTATTTTCTCAGGACACTTTTTGATTTTTAGGTCTTTTTTCAGGACTTTTTCAGATTTTTAGGATTTTTTCAGGACTTTTTCAGATCTTTAAGATTTTTTCAGGACTTTTTCATATTTTTAGGATTTTTTCAAGACTTTTGAAAATGCAAGATCCTGTGCAGTACCCACTACAATTACATAATAAAGTTGTTGCCCCCAGACAGAGCAGGGATTAACCGAGTCTAATGATATGGAGATAGGTAGACGCAACGTAAAGGCAAGGATATGCAAGGAATGATGTCAACCAAATTTTAACCATGGTTGGAATTGACAGGACTTAGAATGCATGTCGTGAATGTGTCAGGCCTTTGTGATTATGACAAATGGGTAAAGGTCGATTTGAGTGACAGTAGATGGCGAAGCAATGATCGACTACGCATGGCGCCTGTTTGCCAAGTTTTCACCATGGTACTTATCCAAAGCGCCTGTTTGCCAGGTTTTCACTATTGGATGAATTTATTTCTTTTTACTATTTTTGCCATTTTTTAACTTTTTTGGTGTCACCAGGATGCCTGTTTGCCAGGTTTTCATCAAGGGACGATTTTTCTATTTTTTTAATTTTTTTGTATTTTGGGTTTTTTAGCCAAGCTCTTTGATGCTATGTGTAGAACTTTCTCAAATGTAAGCTGTTGATAGGTTCTGTCAACTGTTCTCCATCAGGTGTGGCCAACTGATAAGCTCCAGAACCAAATGCGACAGTAATAATGTAAGGACCAAGCCAATTAGCCTCAAATTTGCCAGGCTTTTCACGGTCAGCCTGATTTCTTGGGTTCTGCATTAGGACTAAGTCACCGATTTCAAACTTTCTTACCATCACTCTTTTGTTATAACTTCGGCAAAGACAATTTTGATATGCCTGCAAATGATTTAAGGCATTTTGTCGTCTTTCTTGTAACATTTCTAGCTCATGCAGGCGAGACTGTCTATACTCTTCATCATCGATCATTCCTTTCAAAGAGACCCGAAGAGAAGGAATTTCAACCTCGATGGGCAATATGGCCTCAGATCCGTAGACAAGAGAAAATGGAGTGGCTCCAGTGGGTGTGCGAATGCTGGTTCAGTAGGCCCATAAAGCAGGATTGAGTTGTAAGTGCCAATCCCGGCCAGCGTCATTGACGGTCTTCTTCAGAATGTGAAGAATTGTTTTATTTGATGCCTCAACTTGACCGTTACCTTGTGGGTAATATGGGGTGGAGAAATGATGTTGGATGTGGAATTGCGAACAGAGTTCACGAACGTCCTGATTTTTAAATGGACTCCCGTTATCTGTGATGATGGATTGCGGAACACCATACCGGCAAATGATGTAATTCAAAATAAACTTGGATATTTGCTTACCGGTGATGTAAGTGAGAGGGACGGCTTCAATCCACTTAGTAAAATACTCAGTGGCGGTGATTATGAATGTATGGCCATTTGAAGAGGATGGATGAATCTTACCCACGAGGTCGAGTCCCCATTGTGCGAAGGGCCATGGAGAAGTGATTGGTCTCAATTCCTGTGTAGGTGCATGAATCAGATCACTGTGCACCTGGCATTTCTGACATGTTCTGACAAACTGGAGAGCATCTTTTTCCAATGTCGGCCAGTAGTACCCAAGTCGGGTGACTTTCCTAGCTAAGGTTGGACCACTCGAATGAGATCCGCATATACCCTCGTGTACTTCTCGTAAAGTCATTTGGGCTTCATCAGTGTCAAGACAGCGAAGAAGGGTGTTGTCAAATCCACGACGGTATAAGGTATCACTGACGATGGTATGTCTAGCCGCTTTTCGGATAAAGGATTTTCGTTGGTTGTTGGACAAGTTGGGTGGAAGGGTTTGGGTTTTAAGATAGTCGTATATGTCCTGATACCAAGGCGAACTGGGACCAACAATCTCACACACCATTTCTGACTCTGGAATATCATATGCAGGCATCAGCAGTTGTTCCACTAAGAATTCAAATTGTGACACATTCTTAGGGATATCTAGGAGAGATCCAATAGTAGCCATTGCATCGGCCGCCTTATTTTGTGTTCTCGGGATTTGCTCAAATGCAATCATTTTGAAATACATTAGGAAACTATCCACCATTCTCTTGTAGGGCAACAACTTCTCATCTTTTGTGTTGTAGTCATCATTCACTTGATTGATGACCAACTGAGAATCTCCGAATACGAGCAATGTCTGAATTTTCCATTTGATTGCTATCTTGAGACCTGTGACCAATGCCTCGTATTCTGCCATATTATTTGTACAAGGGAAAGCAATCCGAAATGATTTAGGAATTGAATCCCCTTGTGGTGTAATAAATAATATGCCAGCTCCTGAGCCATGACCAGTGTGGGACCCATCAAAGTATAGTTTCCATGGTAATGCAGGTTCGACGTGAAAAATAGACTCATCAGGAAAATCAACTACCAAAGGGTGGGTAGCCTGGATTGGTGCGTCTGCAAGTTGATCAGCTATTACTTGACCTTTTATAGCCTTGCGCTCCACATACTGTATGTCATACTCACTTAAAATCATGACCCACTTCGCCAAGCGACTTGTCAATGCCGCACGACTCAGGAGATATTTTAATGGGTCAATCTTTGCTATCAAATCTGTTTGATGGCTCAACATATAGTGTCTTAGTTTTTGCGCCGCAAAGACAACTGCAAGGCATGCCCTTTCAATGGTTGTGTAGTTTAGCTCATATCCAATCAGTGTGCGGCTAATGTAGTATATGGCTCTTTCTTTTTCTTCATGGTCATTTTGTGCCAATAATGCCCCTAATGCATTTGTCGTTGCAGAGACATAAAGGATCAACGGTTTTCCCTCAATAGGCGGCATTAACACTGGTGGTGTTAATAGATATTCTTTAATTTGGTCAAAGGCTATGTTGCATTTATCCGTCCATACAAAAGGATTGCTTTTACGTAGCAGATATTGGAATGGTTGACACTTGTCTGCCAACTGTGCAATGAAGCAGCGAATAGACTGTAATCTGCCCTGAAGTGATCGCAACTCACTAATCCCTTTTGGCGGAGGCATATCTAGAATTGCTTTTACTTTTTCTGGATCAACCTCAATGCCTCGTCTTGAAACTATGTATCCCAACAGCTTACCTGAAGTGACTCCAAAGACACATTTCTTTGGGTTCAATCTAACCTTGTAATCTTCAAGCCGTCTAAAAATTTTGTCCAAGACCTTGAGATGATCCTTCCTTGTCAAAGATTTTGCCAATAGGTCATCTACATAATCTTCCATTAAGATATGCATCATGTCATGGAAGATTGTTGTCATAGGCCTCTGGTATGTGGCGCCTGCATTTTTTAGGCCAAAAGGCATGACGTTCCAACAGTACGTTCCCCATGGGCAGGTGAACGTCGTTTTATGTTGATCTTCTGTGGCAATTCGAATTTGGTTATATCCCGAGAAACCATCCATGAGGGATAGCATCTCGTATCCTGCTGTGAGATCAACGATCATGTCTATGTTTGGTAGGGGGAAGTCATCCTTTGGGCAAGCCTTGTTCAAATCCCTGAAATCCGTGCAGATACGGATTTGTCCATTTGGCTTTGTAACAGGAACAATATTGGATATCCAATCAGCATAGTCTATTGACCTTATGAACCCAGCATCTAGTAATTTCTTTAGTTCGGCTTTTACCAAGAGTGCAATCTGTGGATGCATTTTGTGCAACTTTTGTTTCACTGGCTTGATTCCTGAGATGAGAGGAAGATGATGCAAAACTAGTTCAGGATCAAGGCCTGGCATGTCAGCATATGACCATGCGAAGTTAACTTTCCTATCTGTGAAGAATTGTTTAAATTCAGGTTTTTCTTCATCTGATAATGATGCGGCCAAGAGAATCATTTTGGGATTCTCTAGTGTAGCTATGTTAACTTCTATTGTATCCTCAATGAGCATGGCCGATTTTTCCTGTGTTATGGGGAGAAAGTCCAATCCTCCATCCTTAGGCGCCTCAGAGAGGTTTTCACCTTCAGATGCGTCCTTTGTTTTTACTATTTTGCTGCCAGAAGGTGCCTTGCGGTTTTCACCTAAAGGCATTTCTTTTTCTTTTTTATTTTTTGTATTTTTGTGACTGGAGGATTGCACAGTCTCCCCGAAGTAAGCTGCACAATCGAGATCAATGGCGAACCCTGTTTTGTGATCCCCCCATGGAATACCTTCTCTTAGTCCCATGAATTCTGCAATTGCCTCGTCATTCTGAAATATGTCCATCACTGGTGGATCTTGTTGGTCCCAGTCGATTAGTTGTGGGTAAACAAGGGAGATTCCATCGTCGATGTTGGTAAAGGATGGGGAAGATGCGGAAAGTGTGCAAATTCATGCCTCAAGTGTAAAGGCAAAGTTATCAATTTCCACTTCTGTGTCTGATGCAATGGATGGTCCATACTTTGAGTCAGATGAATCAAATTCAAAATCATAATATGGGATGAAATTATCAACATCGTGACTAGTGGTAGGCATTTCATAATTATGGATAATGGGCTCAAATGGGTTAGGCTCATGGGTGGGCTCAGGAATGGGGTGGGGTGATTCAGGTATTGTCGATGACACTTTGTGTTCCTCTGGATTCCAAGGAATGCTCACCCATTTTTTGTCTTTAGAATGTCGGTCAATAGGGTCAATGTTATATTGTTGGCGGAATCGTTCTTCAAAGGAAGGTTGGCCAGGTTCTAAGAATAGTTCATCAATGTCATAGTCACTGATGGTTTTTTCAGATCCCCATTCCCATTCATTTGAGTCTGTTTCGGTTAGGGATTCTTCACATGTCTCAACACTTTCTGTAGCCATTACAACCTTACTTGAAAGTTCAAGGGTACGTTGATCGTCAATTTCGATTTGGTCATACCCTAGCCCTATGTATCTTGGTCTTGCCTTTATGATAATGGGTTCCCGTCTTCCATTGTTGTTCTTTCCAAGGCCGCTTGTGCTGTCGAAACCTAGGGCCTTGCATATATCATAACCTTTTCCATAAAGGTGTAATGGTAGTGGAGATAACTCTATAGGGTCTTTGTAGATCCAGTTATCTATGTCAATAATGACTTCATTACCCATATCGCCCCACCGTGTAAAAACACTTTTCGGTGGAACCTTGAAAGTGGTTTTGGGCTCAACTGCAAAACATGGTCTACCATAGACTTTGGGTGGCTTTGGTATTGTGGTAATACAGTAAGTCGTATTCAATTTGAACTCTCCACAGCCTAGGTCCTCGATCTGTAAATCTTTACTTGGCATAGAGGCCGATGAAGATGGTGTGGTAGATGATAATGGAATGGATGATTTTGTGAGTGTGGATGGGTCAATATATTTGGATGAAGTGGAAGTGGAGGCCTCCTGATTGATGGGTACTTGATGTTCAGCGATGGCTCGCAGATTTGTGCAATATTGAAACGGATCAGGATCTCTTGGGATAGTGATCTCGGTACCATCAAAAGGGAATTTTAGGCATTGGTGGTATGTGGATGGAATGGCCTTTAGAGCATGAATCCAGGGTCGACCAAGTAAGATGTTGTAGTGTATATCACGATCCAGGACCTGGCATGTTGTGTCTATGATAACTGGTCCCACCCGGAGTGGAAATGTAATGACGCCTTTAGAAGCGCGTTCTTCATCATCATATGCCTTAATGACGATGCGCTTGCTAGCATCTACACATGCATCAGAGAAACCAAGAGCTTTAACCAATTTTAGAGAGCAGATGTTTAATCCTGCTCCGCCATCTACTAGGACTCGTCTAACCTTATGCTTGTGGACAAAAACCTCAATATGAAGGGCATCATTATGAGATGGTTTGGGTGAGGAATAGTCACTGTCTGAAAAGGTGATGTGATGAGGCGAATTTAGGTATCCGACCATAGTCTCAAAGTGGTTGACATCAATGTTGGTTGGGACGGATGACTCTTGCAAGACCTTATCCAGGATGGCCTTATGTGTGGGTGAGATACGGAGCAATTCGAGAATGGATATTTGAGCAGGTGTTTTATTCAATTGCTCAATAAGGTTGAACTCTGGTTTAGGGGTTGACTGTTTTGCAGATGGACCAGGTATGGTGATTTTCGATTCACGTGCAGAAGGACCTGGGATAGTGACTTTGCCTTTGCGGGTGGTGACATTGCATTCTGGGGCCTTTTTAATGGTGATGGTATTAACACATTCATCTTCATCAGCAGCACGAAGATTGTTAATAATGGTACCATCGGGATAATTGTAGGTAGGATGACCATTAGTGTAGGCGGGACGGATGCAGTTGGCTTGATGATTGGTATTCGTTGTGCCAGATGAGGAAGCTTTACCATGATCCTGCAATGGGTTTTTATGTATAGTGTGATCCGCATTAGATGTGAAGGATTGACCACCTAGCTCGATGGTGTGGTTCTCAATGAGGTCTTGCACCAGATTTCGCAATTGACGACAAGAGGATGTTTTGTGCCCTTTGACACGGTGGAAATCACAAAATGCATTATCATCCCACCACACTGGCTTGAACTGAACGGGGTCATATGGTTTAGGGTCTTCCAATGTTATGACCCCGTTTTGAAGAAGTTTCTTTAAGACAACTTCAATAGGTTCACCCAAAGGGGTGTATGTACGTTTTTGGAATTGTCGTGATTGGTGTGGTTGTCTTTGATTGGTTTGAGTAGGATTGCTTTGGACAACATTTGCAGTTGGTGTGGGTGTAGTTACAGGTGCATTTTGACTTTGTACTCCTTTGATTGTGAGTACATGACCAGTTGTATTAACGGTTTTTGCATCAACTACACCATCGTTGGTGATATGCTTGTTCTTAACCCAATATTTGTTTTTGTCATTTGAGCTACTTGGGTTATTGTTTGAAGTGGTGTTGATGATTTTGCCACCATATTTTAACTCACCTTTGGCGATCAAGGCTTTTTCAAGTTGGACACCTTTTTCAACAAGATCAACAAAAGTGGTGCAACAATGGACCTATAATCCATACCTTAGCGGTCCAAGGAGAGTTTGTACAAACATGGTTACTTTCTCCTTTTTAGGTATTTCTACAGGACACCTGCTTGCTAAGGTTCTCCATCTTTGAAAAAATGGAATGAAAGTCTCTCCCGCATCCTCTTGGGTAAGTCTACATAAGGAGGCAATGTCAATGTCTGTGTCAATGTTGTAGGCATAGTTCTCCACAAACTTGTTTGCCAATTCATTCCATGTTTTTATTCCCTTAGGCAATAGTGAGAACCATTCTAGTGCATGCCCTGCGAGACTTCTTGAAAAGAGTCTCATGAGATAGGTTTGTTCATAAGCTATTTCCATGCAACTAGTGGTGAACTCTCTTATGTGTTCAATGGGGTTCGTCTTGCCTTTGTACTTAGGGAAATGAGGTACTACATACCCATGAGGAAAAGGTGGCATGTACAAGGTGGTGTCAAATGGATATGGACACAAGTCATGTGACATGTAAGACTTTTTGTTGGATTGTTGCAAGGTCTCTACTTGTGTTTGAAGAGCAGCAAGTTGTAGTGTGAGTGCCTCCACAATGGGGTTGTTGGTAGCATCACACATGTTTGTGAGAGGTATGGCTTGGTTTCCCACTTGTTGTGATGAGATGTGTTGGTTTTGAATGTGTTGTTGGTGAGCAAAGTGAGTGTTCTGATTGTGTGGTTGTTGAAAATGGGTGTATTGATGGGGATTATGTTGTTGTGTATGCACTTGTGTAGCATATGTGGGGATTTGAGATCCTGCCATGTTGGATTGAATTTGTGGGCCTTGTTGACTTTGAGTATGTTGATGTCCAAATGGAGTAAAAGATTGGGTGCCTTGATTGCCTTGACCAAATGAGGTATTTGGGCCTTGATTGGTGTTTTGTCCCAAAGGAATGTTGGTATTAACTTGTGAATAATTAGGTTGGGGTCCTTGAATGGTAATTCTTCGTTTATTTCTCCCCAAAGGATTTGATGAATTAGTTGTCATAGTATTTGAGGGACCTCCTAACAAGTTTGTTGATGTACCCATGGAATTAAATGATGTTCCAAAGATGGGTGAGGTGGTTGCCCCCATTGTTGATCCAAATGTTTGTGAAGGAGTAGTAGTTGTTTGTTGGGGGATGAATTGTGATGTGGTGTTGTTTTGGGTAGATGATCCTCCAATGGATGTTGTGTTGGTTGTGGTAGCTGCATTGGTTGTGGTGGCTGCATTGGTTGTGGTAGTAGTATGACCAAGGGAGGTAGTATTGATGGTGTTAATGGTGTTTTGTAGAGAGGCTCCCATGGAAGTACTATGTGATTGGTGATTAGGGAATGTTGCTCTAATGGTGTTGAGGTCAAATCCATGTGGTAACCTGGTTCCTTGGTCAAGAAGCATGGCTAAATATCTGGATGAGTCATGTAGGACTAATTCGTCCACAAAAGAGGCCACTTCTGGGTTTTGGGCAGCAGCTTGTAAAACTTCCCCTTTTTGGTTTCTATAGATGAATTGCTCAAATTGGTTGTGTGGAATAGATGTCTCATCAAAAGGATTGATTGTAGAATTTCCCATGTCATTATCAAGAGTGTTCATGTTGTTAGGGAATAAATTCATGTCATTGGTGAAATCGGTAAAATTGGGGTCTTGACCAAAAGAATCCATGAGTCTTTTCTTTTTTTGTAATCTAGTTTCAACCATAAAAAGTTTTGCTCAACTTTGGGATGATGAGAAATAATGAGTGATAATGACCTAAATATGACACTATGTTTTTGTGTTTTTTTTTTTTTGAGAATGAGGAATGTTATGAAATGCAAATGGGAGATGAAAGGTTTGTGGATGCAAATGGTATGACTCTAAAATGAGGAGACTAATGATATGCAAACTAAATGGAACCTAAGATGCACTCACTATTGAGAAATCTAAGGAAATGACTACTTGACCAAACAAAGTGCTTGCAATGTTTCAGGTTTGGAAAATCAATGGACCATAATAGGACTAAAAGAGGACAAATTGAAGTTTCCACACTAGACTGTTGAGTGGGAAACAATTCACAAAAGTTTTGACTAAATGACTAAGGGTGATTGGGTCCAATGATAACATACTTTTGAAGACAAAGTCTTGACAATGGATGGTAAGGAGTGTATTCCTAAAATCTGCAAAGTGAGTGTCTAAGGAGATGGTAAAACTTAATAATGCAACTAGTCAAATGCAAATGGAAACCTATGGTGATCCTAAGAATGCCATCTATAATGTCATGATGAAGGAAGTTGAGCAAATCAATGTCTAGTTTGATAGAAACAAAAAAGAAGGACTTGATGAAATCTGCAAAGATTTGTTTCAATTGGCAAAGTTGTTTCAGATTGTTGCAAGTTTGATGTTTTATTTGTCTCAAAACAGTTGGCAAATACATGGTGTTGTAAAAATGATGAAAATCAACCACATAGAAGTCATTTTACAAAATCTTATGGCTGTAAGGACAGTATTCTTTTGGATCCCACTAACCGCATATCCTTAGCGGATGAATTCAGAAGCTTGGCCCCACAGGCTCCCCCTTACAGTGCACTCACTTCTCAGGGCAACCAAGCTTCCAACCTCCATGAAACTCCCATGGCAGATTGATCATCTCTACTAAGAACTGCGCAGGTGCGGGTGTCATCACAACGACCGTTTTTGTACCAAAGAATAGAAGGTTTTTGGCTTGCTAAAACAAGGGATTTAATTCGGACATCCGTTCGAGTGGTTATACATGGGACCAAGATTAAGCTCCATTATGGAGGCACTCCAGCCTGAAGAGGTTAAGCTCAACAGGGTTTTGGGGAGTACTACTTGGTTCATATAACATATCTGCACTCGTAATCTTAGGCTTTCCCTTAAGATTCACATTTATATACCGGTCGGAAGTAGCTTGGCTAAAAAGCTTCGTTGCCGGTTTGAGTCGCTTTGGGGTGAGTACTTTTTCCCACCAAAGCAGGCCCAATTTTCTAAAGTTCAACAAAAGCAAATTAGAATATTCATAGTTCAATCGATCCTTGTTTAAAAACAAGAAGTGAAAACATGAATATCCTAACTCACACTCGCATGGTGTTCATTTTAAGCCCAAATCAAAATGTGTTGACAAACATAAAAAAAACATGGAGTTCATTTTAACCGTTTGTAGTATTTGTCAAAACATGGGGTTCATTTTAACTGTTTGTAGTGTGAGCTAACTAAGAGTTCATTTTAACCCAATGCTATGAAAATGCAAATTCATTTTAAACCAATGAGTTGTAATGCAAGTTGTGTTCTTTTTAGCCCAATGAGTATGCATGCATGTTCATTTTAACCCATGAATGTAAAATGCAAATTTGTCTAAGATTTGTGAAATAAACAAGAAAAATGTTAGACTCCTTGCCACAAGCTGCAAACAAAAAATTAGTAACCCAAAATCTTGAAGCTACTAAACAGAGAAAAAGTGTTGCCCTAACCCTATTTGACTTAGTGCATGCCCAATTCCTAGAGTCAATAACAGTTTCTCTTACACCCAGGATCACACAAGTGTGCAAGGGGAGAGGATACTTCTATTATTGATCACTAGGGTTAGCTAGTCAAAGTAAATCTGATTTTTGGAACTACATTTTACATTAAAATTAAAAACACAGAAAATAGACCTTTACTGAAATTCAAAGAGCTTTCCAGAAATGTAAAGAAACTTGAATAATTCACTGTTTTGCATCCAAAATTAATTTTTTATGAAAAATCATAAAAAAATTATTAAAAATTGAAAACAGCTTCAAAAAAAATTATTTTTTTTACTTCAGGTGCCTGACATCATTCCAAACCTGCAAAAAAACATTTGTGAACAGATCTGCAAAATTGTGTGAGATATAAGTCAATCTTTGCAAAACCCTAATTTTTAAAGATCTATTTTTTGTCGAATTATTTTGCAGGAAAATTAAAAATATAAAAACAGACCCCTATTGAAATTAAATGAGCTTTCCGAAAATGTAAAGAAATCCGAAAAATTCGCTAATATGCTCTCACAATTGATTTTTCATGAAAATAACCAAAAAATTTATTAAAAATTGAAAACAGATTGAAAAAATATGGTTTTTGGATGGGAGGCTCTTAATAATGTCTGCAACCTGCAAAAAAAAATTTGTTTGAAACTATACAGCCGTTTGAAAGATATGGTTGAATCTTTGAAAACCTGCAAAATGGTGCTAAAACCTGCAACAAAAAGCCAAAAACACCTGCAACAAGAAAGATCCAACTCTAAAATTCTTCAAAATATGTCAAAATAGGTCAGGTTCACCAATGTAACAAAGGAAAATTTCTATGGTTAGCAATGTAATATGCAGAACATAAAAACCCAAAGTATGGTAATGGAGTGCATTGGAATAGATGAACAACCTCAAAGGTTGTCTTCATCCTCCATGACTAACCTCCATTACACCTTCTAAATTTGCTGAAATAAATAACTTGCCCTCAGATTTACAAAGAGCAAGTCAATAGAAATGACAAGCCCTAAGCAAACATTGAAGGATTTGATAAACTATATGCTATACTATGCCCTAATGCAATTAGTAAGCATCTAACATTTCTAAATATCAAATGAAATCTAAACTATGCTATGCTAAATGAGAATAATAATGCTATGAAATGCAAACAATTCTAAAAATGCAAAGGACAAGAGATGTAAGAGATGAAATATGTGAAAATGACAAGAGATAATAATGGATAGCCAGTGATAAGAGATGAGACAAAATTGACATTTTATAAAAAATTCAATTTTGTATGGACGGGTGAGATTAAAGACTGATAAATGACCTAGAATCTATGGACAAGATTCAATATGACAACCCACAATTAGGGTTAGGGCAACATTAGGTCAAATTCAAAATGAATGAACAAGATTGATTTTAAGAAAAATCAAATCAAGGGTTGACAATGCATGTGACAAGGCACACAAACCGAAATTGTTGGAGAATCAAATGATAATTTAAAATTATTTAATTCAAGAGGGGTTGTTGACTTTTTAAATTAAAAAACTATTTTAATTCAAAAAGGGTGGGGTCATGTGACAGTAAATAATTTAAATTAAATTATTTACATAAGAAGGGATTTTTGAAGAGGGACTTATTTTAAATAAATAAGATTTATTTAAAATGAGCACAATAAAAGAGGAGAAATTAAATAATAAAATAATTTAATTTAGGTGGTGGGACTTATTTTAAATAAATAATTTTATTTAAAATGAGGAGAATGTGAAGATGGCCATAATTAAATAAATAAAAGAATTTATTTAATTACAAGAGGACTTTAAATTAGAGACATATTAAATAAATAAAGTTATTTATTTAATAATCAAGAAGACATAATGGACAAGGATAATTAAATAAATTAGGAAATTTATTTAATTATAGAAAGATATTAGACAATTAGTGACGTAATTAAATAAATAAATAAAATTTATTTATTTAATAATCATGAAGAATAAAAAAGATATGAATTAATTAAATAATCATGAATTATTTAATTAATAGTCGAATGTGGACCAAGGACATAATTAAAATGTCTTAATTATGCTAGGAAGAAAGAGATTAGAAATAGAGCTTGCAGGCCTAGGTCATTTTTATGTGTCTACACAAACATCAAAGCAACTTCACAAGTAGTGTAAACACCCAAGGTTGATCAAACCCATGTTAACACCATTAACACTTAAGTACACACTTCCTCAAATCCAAAGATGACTTGCAAACACTACATTACACTTGAACATGATCTAGATTATTCCACAAGCACCCTGAAATCCAACAAATTCCTTCACAACAACTTTCACTTGAAGAATGTATACACCCAGTACACTCAAACAATTTTTCCATACACTATAACTCAAGAAATTGACTTTCGAAGCACCAAACCATGAACAACTTCGTCTGAAGAAAGATACACACGCTATCAACACTCGTCCAGATCCACAAGACCTGAAACCACTCTGTGAAGAAATATGAAGCAAGAATATTTCTCCCAGACACCTCTGCAATATATAGTTCACACACTAGTGAACATAGCGTCCTTTGCATAGCGATCCAACACACCAAATTTTGAATGCAACACCTCTGAACACCTCTGATCAACACATCTAAACCGCACAAGCAGATCTTCAACCTAGAAGAACTGCAAAGAAAAACTAGAACACTACTCTTCAACCCATAACACATTGCAATACATTGTTTCCTCTTTTTATTCAATTTTCTCAAAAGCACTTAGAAACCAAGCACCAAAAACTCATCATCAACAAGCCAACTATAATATAATAACTAAACCATACATCCATAAATAGAATCTTATCAAAACAACACTAGAGTTTGACACTAGTAACTTACTAATAACAAAATAATGCAACTAATCAAAGCATAATTAGAGACAACACCAACTCAATACCAACTACACATCTTTGCAACAAACTCCTTCTCCTACAATTGACACCAGTGACAACACCAAAGCTTGTTGATATCAATGACAACACCAACTACACATACTTGCACCAATCTCTTCATTTGTCATTGATAGCAACACATGATGTGAAAACCATCAACCAAAAACACAACAGCTCTGCTCCATACCTTTGTCCTTTTTTATCCCCCTGCACAACTAACTAATTACACTCTCTCCCCCTTTGATAACTTTCTCTCTAGCAACTTATCTTTTTCACATGTCTCATTCTCCCCCTTTGACATTAATGGCAAAGAAAAAAATATTTTCATCATTCATTCTCCCTTTGACATTAATCATACCATTCACTACTGCTCTGCAACTTCCTTTCATTTAATGATATCAAGTTTCCACAAACCATAATGTTCTTTGTATGATTTCTGGCTTAGATTGTGTGAGATTTTTTCCATCAACGTTTCGGATCACACTTCATGATCCATCATCAGGATGAGAGCAGAGCTAAAGGAGAAAAATGTCAATCACATGATACTGCACTGCATACTCCCCCTTAGGAGCGCACACCAAACTGCATCAATCAACAACAATGACAACACTCATTCATCATGACTGCAACAACCAAAAGATGTCACTACCTACCCCCCCTGAGAGGTAGCCACCAACATCAGTCTAGACCAAAGCATGAATCTTGAGATCGACTGGACTGATGCATCCCCTTATGCATCTAGTTCAAAGGAGGGGCAATAACCCCCAACTTCTCTCAAAGATACTCAAAAGTATCTTTAAGAAGAGCCTTAGTAAATATGTCAACATACTAAACCTTTGTATGCACATATTCAAGTTTTACTTCATTCTCTACAACCTTCTATCTCAAAAAGTGATACCTAATTGAGATATATTTTGTCCTTGAATGCATTACTAGATTCTTTGAAATATTGATAGCACTTGTATTATCACAAAAGATAGAAATTGGTTCATCAAATACCACCCTGATATCTTGTAATGTTTGCCTCATCCACAACACTTGTGTGCAACAAGATGCTACTACAATATATTTTGCCTTTGTCGTAGACAAAGACATTGAATCTTGTTTCTTACTTAACCATGACACCAATCTGCATCCAAGAAAGAATGCACCACCACTTGTACTTTTTCTATCATTTACACAACCAACATAATTTGCATTTGTTTAAGCATACAAGGTAAAATCAGTATCCTTTGGATACCACAAGCCATGATCCAGAGTGCCCCTCAAGTATCTAAATATCCTCTTCACTGCTGCAACATGTGACTCTTTAGGATCTTCTTGAAATCTAGCCACAAGACAAATTGTATGCATAATATCCAGTCTAATAGCAGTTAGATATAGAAGTCCTCCAATCATTGATCTATACTTGCTCTGATCATCCTTAGGAGATTCATCATTCTTGCTTAGCTTGCAACCAGTAACCATAGGGGTACATAGCGGCTTAGAATTTTCCATTCCAAACTTCTTCAACATTTCCTTGGCATACTTTGATTGTGAAATGAAAATCCCTTTATCTTTCTGATTGATTTGTAGCCCAAGGAAGAAATTCATCTCCCCAAACATAGACATTTCAAACTCTTTTTGCATCTCTTCTGCAAACTTCTTACACATAGCTTCATTTCCACTGAAAATAATGTCATCAACATACACAACCATAATCAAGATTTGATCATTTTCAACTTTAAAGTAGAGATTGTTATCTATGGAACCTTCATTGAATCGTTGTTGTAACAAGTACCTATCCAACCTTGCATACCAAGCTCTAGGAGCTTGCTTAAATCCATATAATACCTTCTTCAATTTGCAGACCATATCCAGTTTATCTGATAACTGAAATCCTTTTGGTTGTTCTATGTATACCTCTTCTTCCAATTTACCATTCAAGAAAGCAGACTTCACATCCATCTGATAAAATTTGAAATCTTTGTGTGTTGCAAAATCCAAAAACATCTTGATAGCAGGTCGGCTTAACCAAAACACTCTAAGCATTTGATTGCTTAGGTGGTCGGGCCCACACAACACTTTTTCCCATTTGCTTATGTCGTTCTTGTTCCTACTCACACACACCGTTTCCATTTCCATTTCTGCATCCATTGTTTCCGTTCTTAATGTTCACGTCCACCGTTTTGAAGGATTTACTTTGTTGTTCCCACCATTAATAGCTATAAAGTTTGTAGTTCTCCACTGTGCTTGGAAAATTTTAGCCGCAACTGTGAAGGGTAACCAGATCACTTTGTTTCCATCCTCAAGCTATCTGAAAGAGAATATTTCTTTTGATTCAAATTATTTTTAATCCCACATGCTTGCAATGAGAAAAAGTAAGGGAGAAGTGTTTTATAAGTTAAGAGGCTTAAGACTGTGAAGTCTATTGGATATATGTAAAATTATGGAAATGTTCAAATTTCTAAAGCAAAATGAAGATAAAAACAAATGATTTTAATAGTATTTTATTCATTAGCTTTTTATGCAGTATAGATTACCTTTCTTTTCAATAAAATTCATATATTAATAAAATTATTAAGTAAAATTCATTTTTCTTTTCAATAAAATTCATATATATATAATTATAATTATTAAATTAAATTTATATATTATGTGAATTGCAATATTAAATATTGTTTATATTAAATTATATAATAGATTATAATAATAAATATTATAAATTAATTTTTTTTCTAATGTATGTTAAATAAAATTCATATATTAAATTAAATATAATATTTAATTTGAATGCAAAATATAAAAATATTGTTTATAGTAAATTGCATAATATGTTATAATATAATTAAATATTCAATGTTTTAATTGTTTGATTTTTAAAGTTATATATATAAGCATGAATTTTTAAATATTTTTAAATATTATGATATTATGGTTTAATTAATTATTTTTCAATATAATTTACAAATATTTTATTTGTGTGTAGAATTTCAAAGTCAATACAAGTTTTTGTGAACATTTAATTTAATTAATTTTTAAAAACATAGATTTATAAATAAAACAAATTATTCAAAGTCTACATTTATTTTTAAATATAAAATTATTAAAAATTTAAAATATAAATATATTTTCCTACAAATAGTAAAACAAGTGTAATAAAAATTAGGGTGGGAGCCCTAGCTCAGTTGTTTATACCTTTCCTGTTGCAAGAGGTTGGTCATGAGGTCTAGTCTCCTCCACCCCCGTGGTACCAGAGGGCATGTCGCGCCAGCGTCGCCGGTCACGTTAAAAAGTTTACCAGGTGCACTGCAGTTTATAGGGGTCATGCTACCTGATTCCTGCAGTCTAAAAAAAAAGGTGTAATAAAAAAAAAAAAAACTCTTAAGTGAATAAATTAACCTTAGATTAGAGTGACCATAATTGCTTAGGTTGGATCTAAGGAAGAATTATATCATTGTTTCTTCCTCTATAATTTTAAAGTTGCAAGGTTTGGATCATTTGTCTCATTAAGTTTTCTTCATCTCTTTTTTTAATCCTTAAAAGGACTTCATTCATGTATTATTTTTTGGCTTTGGGATCAAGATTTATTTGAGTATATGGCACTATGGATGGAGGGTAATCCTTCCTTTCATACTACTATGTATTATTTATTTTAAAGGCTCTAATATCATAATATGTCAGGTTCATAATTATATAGTGTAACAAATCAAGGTTTGATAAAAAATTTGGTAAAGAAATAGGTATAGGATATATTGAATGATATTACTTTTTAAATTAGATAATTTGATATCATTGAGATTTTCACTTTGTAATTATGATCTATTTCATTTAATTGCATGATTGCATAGTCTTTAATTTAATCCTTCATCTATGACTACATCAAATCTCCAAGACCTTACCTCAACTATCAAGGATTTGATAAAGAATGCAATAACTTAATTATTCTATTTAAGAATTAAAGGTGAAAAGAGAATGGAAATAATAGATGAGTAAATGAATTCTTTGAATGCTATGAATATCAACTTAGTTGATCTCAAGGAGATGCATTGCTACCTCAAGGATTTAGTTCAAGAAACAAGATCCTTGGAGGAAATTCCACATAAATTGATAAGCATTATTAAAGCATATCATATTAAGAAGTATCATCGTGTGATAAATATGTAAGTACATAACTTGTAGATAATCATTCTACGCAAAGGTTGCTCCTAAGATAGGAAAATGACAAGAATAGCCATAAATTCTAGATAAGGATCATGCAAGAAGATCAATCATAAAAATATGTTTATAATGTTGGCTACTCAATGTGGAAAAGTGAGAATAAATATGGACCTTAAGGAAAGGTAAAGATAGTGATATCACTAAGAAGTAAAATATGTAGTTATGATAGGGATCATAATATGTAATTATAATATCTAAGCACATGATAGGGATCATAGATATGATAAGTTTCATACACCGTATGTATAAGATGACAAACATTTTAGAAATCAAGATAATAATAAAAGGCATGTAAACAAAGCAAGGAAGAGTAACAAAGAAACGTAGGAAAGTACAAAAACCAATAATGGCATTTGATGAATCATGGGATGAATTAAACGAAAGACGCCCCAAAATAAAGAAAAAAACATAAATAATAATATAAAAGGTGAAATGAGAGTAAAAAGGCACCACAAAAATGACATGAATGAAAAGGATAAAGTATAAAAAATACATATTTTGAATCAAAATAAAAGCTAACATAAGTATATAGTTCAATAATGCTCAATGTTTCATTGAACATAAGAATGATCTCCCTCGAAAATACCATCCTTACCAAAAAATATAACCTTTGCATTGTCTTCTTTAATGATATTGCTCCCCTTTTCAATCATCCAAATCTTTTCTTAATAAGATTTTTTAAGTATATTAGTGAAAATAATACCAATTGGTGGAATCATAAGAATCTCCTTTCTAATCCATTTTTATTAATTTTTTTGGTAGTGTTTGCATAGGATGGTTTTGCACTTGGTGAACCATCACATTTTGATTCATAATCCATGTAGTAATTTTCTTGGCATGAAACACTAGTTTTTTTGTAATATTGGCTTATTTTCCTATAGTGGAAGTGGAACAAATGACAAGGTATGCTTAGCTTAATTATTTACTATATTCTATTTATTTTTGTTCATTTTGGCTTCTTATTATCTTTGATACATATCATGAGTATCCTTTTCACTTTCATATGGACTTTGGAGTGGGAATATAAGTACATTCAAAGTAAAATGGATCAAGTTCATAAGAAGCTAACATGAATCTTGTGTAATTTTTACAACTCTACCTTCATAAAAAAAGTCCAACTAAGGTCTACCAAGTAGTATAGAAAATATATTAGTATAAGGAATAACATATATCAAATATCTATACTTCCTTACATCCAACCTAAGCAATTATGGTCACCCTTTTCTAAGGTTAATTTATTTACTTAAGAGTTATTTTTTAATTTTTATTACACTTGTTTTTACTATTTTGGTAATTCTTTTATTTTGTTTCTATTTTGAAAAATGTAGTAATATTACACACATATTACTTTATAATAATTTTATTTGTAGGCATTAATATTTATATTTTTAATTTTTAATAATTTATATTTAAAAATAAACGTAGACTTTGAATAATTTGTTTTATTTATAAATCTATGTTTTGAAAAATTAATTAAATTAAATGCTTACAAAAGCTTGTATTGACTTTAAAATTCTACACACAAATAAAATATTTGTAAATTATATTAAAAAATAATTAATTAAACCATAATATCATAATTTTTAAAAATATTTAAAAAAATTCATGCTTATACATATAACTTTAAAAATCAAACAATTAAAAACATTGAATATTTAATTATATTATAACATATTATGCAATTTAGTACAAACAATATTTTTTATATTTTGCATTCAAATTAAATATCATATTTAATTTAATATATGAATTTTATTTAATATACATTAAAAAAATTGTAATTTATAATACTTATTATCATAATCTATTATTATAATCCATTATATAATTTAATATAAACAATATTTAATATTGTAATTCACATAATATATAAATTTTATTTAATCTTTTTTTATTTAATATTTATATTGAAAAAATAATATTTAATAATGTGTTTGACATAATATATAAATTTTATTTAATAATTTTATTAATAAATGAATTTTATTTAATAATTTTATTGAAAAAAATAATATTTAATATTGTGTTTAACATAATATGAATTTTACTTAATAATTTTATTAATATATGAATTTTATTGAAATGAATAAAATACTATTAAAATCATTTGTTTTTATCTTCATTTTGCTTTAGAAATTTGAACATTTTTCTTAATTTTACATTTATCCGATAAACTTCAGTCTTAATCCTCTTAACTTATAAAGCACTTCTCACTTACTTTTTCTCACCATAAGCATGTGGGATTAAAAATATTTTGAATCAAAAGAAATATTTAATCTTTTGTGCAACTTGAGGATGGAAATGAAGTGATTTGGTTACCCTCCATAGTTGCGGCTAAAATTTTCGAGCCATAGTGGAGAACTGTAGATTTTATAGCTATTAATGGTGGGAACGACAAAGTGAATCCTTCAAAATGGTGGGCGTGAACATTAAGAACGAAAACAACGGATGCAGAAACATAAATGGTGTGCATGAACAGGAATGGGAATGGCATAGACAAACGGGAAAAAGTACTGTTGTGGGCCCGGTCACCTAAGCAATCAAATGCTTAGAGTGTGTCGGTTAAGCCTGGCCCTTGATAGCTTCCATTCTTGCCACCAAAGAAAATTTCGTCTTAAAGTCTATTCATTCTACTTGTGAGTAACCTTTACATGCAATCCTTGCCTTATTTCTTACCACTTCTCCATTCTCATTCAGTTTGTTACTAAATACCCACTTAGTTCCAACTACATTATTGTTTGGTGGTATTGGAACAAGTTACCAAGTCCGATTCTTTTCAATTTGCATTAGTTCTTCTTCCATAGCCTTGATCCAATACTCATCCTTGCATGCTTCAATAACTGTTTTTGATTCAACCTCATAAAGTAAACATAGATTTACTTGTTCTTCAGTAGCTTTCCTTCTTATCAGTACACCTTTGTTCTTATTTCTAATGATATGTTCTTTAGAATGATTCTTCTGCACATACTTAGGAGTTTTAGGAATCTTTTCTGAAGCTTCTTCCTCTTCAATCTACACTTCTTTTTTCTTAGTTTTTTCTTCTTCTTTGCAAGTAGACTCATTTGATTCATATTCATCTATTAGCACTGAATTCTTTTATGGGTCTTCATCAACCTTGACACTTGCACTCTCAACAATCTTTCTCAGACTCTTGTTGCAAGACCGATAAGCTTTGATTTTAGTAGAATATTCAAGGAATATACCTTCATCAGACCTTGCATTAAACTTTCCTAAGTTTTCTTCATCTTTTATGATATAGCATTTGCTTCCAAACACTGAAGTATTTGACAGTAGAAATCCTTCCATACCATATCTCATAAGGAGTCTTTGTGTTGTTTTCTCTTGCTTGCAATCTATTAATTATATAAACAACAGTATGAATTGCTTCTCTCTAGTAGACTTCCGGTAGATTTGCTTTTTTCATCATTGTTCTTGCGGCTTCTTGAACAGTCCTAGTCTTTCTTTCAACCTCTCCATTCTGTTGAGGAGTCCTAGGGGCAGATAAATACCTCTTTATTCCATGATTCTCATAAAAGATGTTAAACTCATTGGATTTGAACTCTCCACCTTTATCAGATCTCAAACATTTTATTTTCATATCCATTTCATTCTCAACCATAACTTTGAATGCTTTAAACTTATCTAGGAATTCTAATTTTTCTTTGAGAAAAGTAACCCATGTCATTCTAGAAAAATCATCAATCAATGGCATGAAATACCTGTCACCTTAAAGACTTCTTACTCCAATATGACCACAAAGATTTGTATGCACCAATTCCAATATTTCGGTAGAAAATTGTTCTTTGACTTTGAAGCTTCTTCTTGCTTTCTTTCCAATTTGACACTCCTTATATAAAGCATTGATAGGCTTTGTAATCTTGGGCAGATCTCTCATAGCTTGAACTGAACTTATTTTCACTAGGCTATCAAAATTGATGTGACACATTCTTTTATGCCATATCCAACTCTCATTGATCTGAGTCATGAAATAATAACCATCAACACCTTTGAGTTGATAGGCATTTCCATATTTCCTTCTTCCAATAGTAATCACAGTTCTAGAGCCTTTTCTAATCTCACACCCATCATCCTGAAACACAAGATTGTATCCCTTGCTACACATTTGTCCAACACTCAAAAGGTTATGCCTTAAGCCCTTGACATGGTAAACATCATCAATATTATGCTTTCCATCAAAACTTATTGAACTTTTTCCACATATCTTAGCAGATGTATCATCACCAAACCTAACAAGTCATCCTTCATATTTTTCAAGTTTAACAAAATTACTCTTATCACCAGTCATATGATTAGAGCATCCACTATCAATAATCCAATAGTTCTTCTCCTATCTAGCATGAAAAGCAGACACCAAAGTTCCTTTAGTTTTGGCACTTGATTTTGGAGCCCTTTCCTTCACACATCTCTTAGAGTTAGCAAAATTAGTTTCATCTTTTAAAGCCATGAACAAGCATTCATTATCCTCATCATCTCCATAATCAGATTCATCATCAGATATACTTGCATCTTCTCTAACATAATAACTTTTCTTAATCATCTTACCTTTGTTCTCCCTATTTTTGTTATTCAAATCTCTGTTTGGACATCTAGAAGCATAATGACCTATCTTTCCAAAACTAAAACATTTGAAAGGAAACTTACCATTATACTTTCTAGTACCCTTTTTCATTCTTCTCATAAAACTTTAGCTTCCACATCATCAAGATCCTCCTGATCTGATTCCATATCCTTCTTTGATTTTTCGGCCTTAAAAGTAGTCTCGACTTTTGCACTACTTGTACCAAATTCTCTCATTTCAAAGGCAGTTAAAGAAACATACAACTGATCTCTAGAATATTGATTCAAAATTTTCAATTCTTCAATAGCTGAAACTTTATGACTATAAGCTTTAGGAAGAGTTCTAAGTACCTTCTTTACCACTTCTTCTTTTAGTTCTCCACCAATACCTCTGACATCGTTGTCAACTTCGTCCACCTTCTACAACTAGCTTGTAATGTTTTCATCTTTAGACATTCGTAGGGTCTCAAACATGATCTTCAAATTCTACATCTTAGCTTGCTTGATCTTACCATCTCCTTCATAAATGCTTTTTAATTTCACCCAAATTTCTCTAGCAGTTTTTAGATTCATAACTTTCACCAATCCAGAATTAGCAAGACCACTTAAGAGAGAATACCTTGCTTTACCATTGTTTTCATAGGCCTTGATCTCATCATCAGTGCTCGGACCATTTGCAGGAATTGTATATCCTCTTTCAATAGAATTCTAGATCTCAAATCCAAAAGAAACCAAAAAACCTTCCATCCTTGTCTTCCATAATGCATAATCAAAACCATCAAATATAGGAACATCTTTCTTGTGCACCATCCTAGATCTACCTCAAGTGGTTAAGATTTCTTCCAAGGAACCTTGCTCTGATACCAATTGTTGAATGCACAAAAAAAGTGAGAGGGGGGGTGTATCAGTTGTACCTTAAAAATTCAAAACCCTCACAAATATTCAAATCCACATTAATCCAATTAACCCTTAATCTGTTAGAATGATTTATCATGAAAGAAAATAACAAAAACTAAAACACATCAACACCATGCACAAAGGAACACCAGATTTATGTGGAAAACCCAAGATGGGAAAAACCACAGTGAGGATTAGCTCACAATATAAAGTAATATCAACATCGAATACAATAGGGCTCATCGTCGAAGGTCTCATTTCCCAAAGAAAGAAAGGCTCACTGCCAGAATAGAAAAGAAGATATAGAAGAATGTTACAAAGAGAAATCCATTTCAAAGCAATAGAAAAATCCACCACAACATCACCAACCCCTTTTCAGTATTTTTGAAGAATTGTAGACACCTTCTACTCACTACATTTAGTAATCTAACACATGAAATCTCACACTACACTTCCCAAATTCCCACCCTACAACTTTGCAATTTGCATCATTTGCATTATACTCATCTATCTTAACATCCCTCAACAACTCAACACTTATTTATATCATCTTTTGTAGACACCTAAAATTGACCTAGGTCTGTGAACTCAATTTTCTCCTTAATTCTTCTAAACATAATTAAAATACTTGATTATGTCCTTATATCCAAATTCAACTATTAATTAAATAATTCTTAATTATTTAATTAATTCATATCTTTTATTCTTCCTGACTATTTAAATAAATAAATCATATTTATTTTTAAATACGCCACTAATGACTAATGTCCCCTTTAATTAAATAAATTCTTTAATTTATTTAATTAATCCATCATTCCCTCTTGATTATTTAAATAAATAAACTTTATTTATTTATTTAAATGCGTCTCTAATACTAATGTCTTCTCATAATTAAATAAATCCCCCATAATTTATTTAATTATTGGTCCACTTTTTCCACAATTAGATAATTAAAATTAATTATTTAATTGTCTCATTTAATTCTCCTCCAAATTTAAATAAAAATCATTTATTTAAATTTCCTCTTTCCAAGTAAATAAAGTTAAATTATTATTTACTGTCACATGACCCCATCTTTTTGAATTAAATTAATTTTAAATTCAAAATAGTATCTCCCTTCATAAATTAAGTAATTTCTAAAATTATTAGATTTTTTAATTTGCTCTTTTTCTATGCCAATCTTATCTCCCTGTCACATGCATTCTTATCCCTTGATTTGATTTTCTTAAATCAAATCTTGTCCACTCATTTTGAATTCACCCTAATGTTTCTCTAACCCTAATTGTGGGTTGTCATATTGAATCTAGTCCATTGATTCTAGGGCATTTGTCAATCTTCAATCTTGGCCCTTCATCCAAAATTGCATTTTCTATAAAAAGGCAATTTTTCTCTCATTTTCTCATCTCTTGACTTCATCTCTTAATCTCTCAAACTTTTGGCATACTTGCATACTTCTTGTCATTTTTGCTAACCTTGTCATTTTGCAAATTTTTGTATTGCATGTAGAGCTTAGTTTTTACTTGCATTTCACTCAAATCCTTCAACATTTGCTTAGATCTTGGCCATAGTCATTGTTGCTCACACAAAATTTGAGGGCACACATCATATTGCAGCAAATAGAGAAGGTGTAATGGAGGTCAATCATGGAGATTGAAGATCTTGGGTAAACTCTTTCCTTTTATTTGCAGGTTCTCTCCTTTGTGCTTCATTACTTACTTTGGGTTTGATTTTCTTATGATCCAATCATGCTAACCTAAATTTACCCTTAGTTACATTTTCAACCTTGAAAACATTCTCCAAGGTCGACTATTCACCTCAATCGTGCAAATCCAAATTAGGTCGGCACCAAAACACTCCCGCGGTGGAAAGGAATGAAGGCAGACCACAACACACCTTAGCTAGGACATAAATCCACTCATACATGTCATGCCACACTTCCACAAACATCAAAGCAACTTTGAAAGTAGTGTAAACACCCAAGGTCAGTCGAACCCGTGTTAAAACCATTAACACTTAAGTACATGCTTCCTCAAATCCAAAGATGACTTGCAAACACCACATAACACTTGAATATGATCTAGAATATTCCACAACCACCCTAAAATCCAACAAATTCCTTAGCAACAACTTTCACTTGAAGAATGTACACACCTAGTACACTCAAACAACTCTATCATACACTGTAACTCAAGAAATTGACTTTCGAAGCACCAAACCATGAACAACTTTGTTTGAAGAAAGATACGGACATTATCAACACTCGTTCATATCCGTAAGACCTGAAACCACTGTGCAGAGAAATGCAGAGCAAGAACATTTCTCGCTAACACCTTTGCAATATATATTTCACACACTAGTGAACACAACTTCCTTTGCACTGTGATCCAGCACACTAAATTTTGAATGCAACACCTCTAAACACCTTTGATCAACATATTTGAACCGCACAAGAAGATCTTCAACCTAAAAGAACTATGAACCAAAACTAGAACACTACTCTTCAACCCAAAACACACTACAACACACTATTTCCTCTTTTTATTCAATTTTCTCAATTTAGCACTTGGAAACCAAGCACTAGAAACTCATCATCAACAAGCCAATTGCAACATAACAACTCAACCATACATCCATAAACAAAAGCTTATCAAAGAAACACTAGAGGTTGACACTAGTAGCTTACTAATGACAACATAATGCAACTAATCAAAGAATCATCAGAGACAACACCAACTCAATACCAACCACACATCCTTGAAACAAAATCCTCCTATAGTTGACACCAGTGACAATACAAAAGATTTTTGACATCAATGACAACACCAACTACACATACTTGCAACATTCTTAACATTCAAAGAAGCAAATAAAAATGGGTGAATCAAAAGCCAAGAGTGCATACTATACTATATCTTTTGTAGCTCCCAAAAATGACTAAAACCTATAAATATGATCCTTCCAAAGGTCACCAACTATTTTGATCTTGAGTTGAAGTAAAGACATAGATCTATCATTCCTAGTCTAGAGATATATTGGTTTTAGTGTATTAGTAGATTCATTTAATGTTATCATTCCTAGATCTAAGTGCCTTAAACTTCTCTTTTACTTTTCACAATTAATTAACACATTTTAAATACTTAAATATCTATTCCCTTGAATCTATTTCTAGATATAGTTTGTTTGTAAATATTGTTGTATTAATTAATTAATCTAGGTAGCACTCTAGGAAATTTTTCTTTTCTTTGACATTTTTGGTGAGCTTGTCCATATTTCCAACCCCTAGGATTTGACCTTAGGGACATATTTTGATTGATTTTAAGGTTTCCAAACTCAACATAATTTTTATTTATAATCTACTTGTAGATTTCCTAGAGCTTGATTTGCATTTTCTTATTTACTTTTATTAACATAGTGATTTACCTATTCCTCTCACCCTTCCACCCTAGAATACTCCAATTTTTGTTCCTTTTAGATCTTGCTCCTTGACTAATTTGCATGCACTTATTTCAAATTTTGGCATGTTCTTATCTTTCATATTATATGACACATCTATCTTGATAACATGATTTTCTATGTTATGGTTATAAATGTGTTTTCTATGGAGGATTTCTTTTACCATGCATTATATTTTCCCTCTTTCATATAATTGGCTAACTAGTTGAGTAGAATCTCCTACTATTCAGTTGGTGGGTTGCTCTTAGTTAGTGTGTATCCTCTTCTATTAGAGATGATTATATCATTCATCCATGTATTTCATGATGATCTTATGCCTCTTGATAATGATGAGCATGCACTAAGATAGGATTTGTCATGTGATAGACCTATACATGACATTAGTATTCTTGTGATGATACATCTCTTACATATATCATGATAATCCAATGTCCAAAATTTATGTGCTTTGAATGAATCATCTTCCATACATAATAATGAATATAGCGATGATCATTCTCCTACATCTCATGTTTGATCTATGAATGCATATGGCATCTTATTGCATAATCTCACCACATGTGAGATATCTTGCACATTATGCCAACTCATTAGCTTCTCATGTTCCCTTGATTGACACTTCATTGTCTTATCCTACATTGCATGATAATATTATGATCCTTAGCAAATAAATGTTGCATGCTTATGATGGACCTACCAATGCTTCCTTATATGTGAAATAATTCTTACTAATTATGAGCACTTAGATGATGATATATTATTGATTAGTAAGTTTACTTTACATTTGAGTGGTAGAGCTTTGCAATGGTTAAACTTACTTTATGATTTTGGCTCATTATTTCATCACATATTTTCTAGCCCTAGTTCACCTAAGGATATCATTAATTTAAAAATTACCTCACATGATTAATGTCACTCCTAGTTTATCATCTATCAACATGGTTGAAAAACCCAAAAAATAAGATGCACATTAACAAGGTTCTTTTTGAAAGATGTGATTGTGTATGCAAAAACAAGATGGAAAATATTTTTTCTTTAGACTATCTCTAACTAGTCTAAGACTAATTAACAATCACTAGAGTTGTCACTAGAAATTGACAATATACTAGACCAAACTATGCACAAACTAAACAATTAGGATACATAAATAAGAAAAATGAATAATTTCAAAACAAGATGCAAATTATTTTTTCTTAAGACTATCTCCAACTAACCTAATATTAATCAATGATCACTAGATTTGGGACTAACAATTGACAATACACTACACCAAACTATACACAAACTAGACAATTAGGATGCACAAATCAACAAAATGACTAAGTATAGAAAAAAAAATGTCAATAAGAGGATGTGGATGCACTTTTGGAGTTGGGTGGATTAATAGGAAAAAATGAAGAATCAAGCACTACTGTTGCATGTAAAATTTAGAAACCCTAGGATCAAGGGGGTCAAGATTTCCCAAATCTAATAGCCAATAAGAAAACCTTGAGCTCCCCTAATGATGATTCTCACAACATTGACTCTAGGAGGTGACCTTGACCCAATAGATGGTGAGGCCTTGGATCTTGTCAAGAATACTATTGATAAAGGTTCCAAGCTTTTAAAACATGTACACTAGTTAGCAAATAATAGAGAATATATAATTTAATGCAAACCTATGAAGTCCTAATACACATAAATGAAATAAATGATGCAAGTTGAAATGATGGAATGGTTTCACGTAGTAAATGACAAGATATGTCTTGAAAATGATGGGGAATTTTTGTAACATGCAGAAGTGTTCCAAAAGATGTTAGCTCTTGACTAGCAAGACAAGTGCAAAAATAAACAATGAAATATTATTGAATGATAAAAAGAGATATTATAATAAAAATACCACTTTCACTTGAATAATTTTGTATCATGTATGGATCTCACATAGTGATATAAACCTATGAAAGAAAACTATATCTTCCTTGACAACCAAGACAATCTAGACCTCCTAGGGCATCGTTGATCATGTTAGATAGTCACTACAAATTTTAAAGTAGCTTCATCATAAAATTTAAGAGTTACTTTCCTTCTACAACTTGATTTTGAAGTGTTTATAATTCTTTGTAAGTGACCTACAGGCTAATAATTTAAGTGGGAACCTTGTAAAAACAAATGGTCAAGGGCAAGCCTATCTCAATCAATCCCTTTGTAGTCTTTCAAGCTTAATCCATATCATCGTACATATAAAAAAAAATTATAAACTAATCTATGAAATTAAATCATGTCCATTATATAAAATCATAAATTAAATACTATCTCATGATGCCAAAGGATAATGGAAACAATGCAAATCAAGTCAGACAAGAGAAAGGTTTGCTCAACAAGATGGAAAAACATAAAAAATGGCTAGTGTGGATTTAAAGAGGATTGGAATGAGAGGAGGAAAATGTTAATCTTGAAGCATAGTAACAAGGTTTTGATGGAAGAATGACAAAAAACACTAAAGGGTGGCAAACAAATATATTAGCACACAATTGCAAGGAAAAAGGTGATGAAAACACAACAAAAGGTTAAATGAAAAGATGGAGGATTAAGGAAAATGGAGAGGGATGGGAAAAGGTTTAAAAATAAAAAATTAAATTGGATTGATTAAGGTTTTGAAGGAAGCGAGAGGGAAATGGGAGGGATATTCAAGTATGGCTAGACAATGTAGAGGGAGAGGGTAGGAGATGGAAAAATGGGATGAAATAAAAAGGGATGGATGAGGATGGATGAATGAAAGAGACGAGGAGATACTATAGAAATATTAGATAATTACATGAATTTAAAATAAAAACAAAATAGAAAATTCTCACACATGAGAAACCTTATAAATTAGCCACCTAGTGATGAATATTTTGTTGCAACAATGTCCAAGGCCTAATAAACATTATCCCAAAGTTTGGGGATGAAGCTATCCCACTCCTAAATTTTTTAAACTTTATTAAAGTTTTTATATGAGCAAAGTTAGCCTAAACAATATGAAAAACTAAAAAAATCAATTCTTTTGTAAAACTGAGGTAAAAATGCTTATTTAAAGGTATCGCTAAGGTAACTTGAGGATAAAAATGCAGTTGGCAAAAACTCTAGCAATTGATATTATTTTAGGATTAAAATGTAGTAGGTAATTTGAGGATTTTAAGTTGGTAGTAAGAGGATAAAACTTCAAGGTCAACCTAGTGTGTGTTCAACTATGGGAAATGACCTCAATTGATAAAAATGCTCAATTTTGAGGAAACCATAAGCTTGAAGGGGGCATCTTGTGGTAGGTGGTCACATTAAATATAATCTCAAAAAATTAGGTTTTAGGAAGGATGAAGCGAGGATTTCTATATGGAATAGGGTTAGGATCAATATTTAATGGTTTAATAAAGGGGAAGATGGTGATAATTTAAAGAAAAAATGAAAGATGGGGTAAGGAAAGAAAAGGGGGATAAAAAATTATATAAAATTAACACATGAAAACATTAAAAAAATACATAGGAACAAAAAGAGAAAGGAGACATGGATGAATATGAAGGACTTAGTTTAGGAATAAGGAGTCAAAAGTACAAAAACACACAAACATGAAAAAAATTTAATAATAAAATTATAGGATATATAATCTCTATTATTATAGACATCTTGTTGGTTAGGAGTTTAGATTATACTTCATGGGTAGATATTTAAATGGTTTTATTCATCTTATTTGGTCTACACTGTATTTATAACTATGTTGCATGCTTTCATCTTATATATTTTTAGCCCTAGTTCATCTAAATATATCATCTATCAACATGGCTTATGTCTCATCTACCCTACTTCTATGTAGTCATTGATTCACATAATTATAACTTAGCAGGGTATACACATCAAAGGTTAGGAAAAGGATAAGATGTTAATCTACCACCACTGATCTTACTATATAATGCACTTAACATACCTTTTGTACATCAATTCACATTTAAAATAAATGACATTATTCAATAGTTGAAAAGAGTATATATATATACACACATATATACATATACATATATGTAGATGTATGTATATGTATATATATGTATATATATACATTATACATATATATGTGTATATGTATATATATACATATATATGTGTGTATATGTATATATATACATATTTGTGTGTGTGTATGGGACTTAGTGTGCACATCAATCTTTTATACAAAAATAATATACAAATCCTTAGAGAAAATCCAAGTTGGGTCCAATACTAACTCCTAATTTGTGATATTGATTGAGCCCAATTTTTATAAAATTGAAGATCTCAAAGAGATCCATGTCGCTATAATCAACTTGCGCCAATTATGGCCTACTTTGACATTATTCGGGGCTAAAATTGATTGATAGAGCTCTAAAAATTATATTTTTGTATTTTATAACACAATTTATTTATTTTTTCAATTCTTAATGGGTATGTGCATGGAAATGGGGGACCTAAAGGGGGCTAAAAGTAGCCACATTTTTTTAATCAATAAAAACTAGTCTTAAATGAGAAATTGAAGATAGTCATGCTCAAAAATTGTAGTACTTGGAATCTAGTTTCTAAACTAATAATTTTCTTTTTAAATGATGGAGATTAGAGGTTCAAATAAGGGGAGCACACAAAGTGCTCCTATTCTTTCACAAAATATATATTAGCATTCGATGTGATCCCTCTAAAATGTTGATTTGTTTTTTGGTATTTCAAAAATCACTTGGTGAAAAATTAGTTATCATTTAGTTTATACTTAATTTTTCTAATAATTTTTTAATCAATATCCATTTTCTGTTAATTTTCAAAGTGGACAATATTAAAAAATAAAAAATTGAATATGCTCCCCCTATTTTGTTAAGTAATCAAAAGTTTCTTTTTAAATGTGTATAGAATAAAGTGTAGAATGTAAAAATGTAATATGTTTCAAATTTAGATGAAAAAATAAAAAATGATAGTGAAAATAATCTACATGGGTATTTATAAATGTAACATGCCCATTGTTCTACATAATAACTTTCCTAAGTTTTAACCTCAAGTAAATAGTTTTAAGCATCTAACGATTATGTGCAATAAAAATTTTCTTTCAACTATAAAGATAGCATGCACATTTGAAATAATATCTTTCCAAACTTTTCCATTGCATTAAATCAAAGTATTACAACTTTCCAAAGTAATGATTTCAAAGATCATGATAACATGATATCATTTTTCTAATTACAATCTTTCCATCATAATGGATACCAAATTACATAAACAAGGCTCCATTGAGCTTACTAGAAAAAGAAGTACGAATAGTCTTGGAAATCCTCCATACAAATCTTGGTCACCTACTAGTAAGGAGAAACATCACTCGAGCACTTTTCCACCAACCTTGGACTAACTGTGATCCCCCACACAACTATCAAACTGATAGATGGCCCTACCCTTCGACAAAGAGATTGGTTTGGTAACCTCATGTAGTAAATATTGACCTTATTTGAGCTTGGTTTTGTGTCCTACATATCTAGATCTATCACACAGTGGCTACAACCTACATATATGACATACCTCAACCTATTATGTAAACTTGGATCACAATGACTAACAGTGTAAACAATGGCAACTTACACTACTTTGGCCAAAGTATTCATCACCCAATACTTTGAGTAGAGGTCATATAATTCACCCACCTTCCTAGCTTGATTTATAATGACTATTCATAATCTATGCATAGGTTATCCCCTTCATTGGATTATCCTAACCCTGGGAATAACCTATTACCTCTATGTTTAACTAAGTCATCTACTAAGTAATCCATAGTACTCTAAGACTCAACTAGTTTAATCATCTAGCTTTAAAATCTATATCCCCAATGTAGTATTTAATCCCTCTAAATCCACCTATTCATTAATATGGAATATGTACAAACACTTCAAACAATGTATATCTTTTCACTAAGTACATCAAGCATTCTTTTCATTTCACTTAAGAAAATAACAATCTTTTCCTATATAGGATGGCATAATCCTCTAAATAAAAAAATCAATAACACACAATCATTTCAATCATAAAGAATAAAAGAGAAGAAATCAGCATGCCTGTTTACACAATGCTCCAAAAGATCAAACCGGATTCCTATCTCAACTCTTCCTCAATTTGGTATGCAAATTCCCCAAATAATACCTCTTCAAAACTCTTTAATACCTCTCACAGTTCTCAACCTTACTCAACTCAGATATGCATAATATAAATACTCAAAAAAACTCAACTTGAATGCAGAAAATATGCATCCCTAATGAGGTTGAGAGAGCCTCTATCTATACACTAAGATCAATAACAAAAGGCTTGAAATAGGGCATTATGTTTGACACTTCTCAGCTTAAGAGATTCGACTCATTAATGAAAAGAAAAGGTGGCAACTAAGTTTTTTGTACAGTAAACACATATGCAACAAAGATGAATGAGTCGATGCCAATTTAGACAACAAGAATGATGATCAGTAATGCAAGGTATTTGCCTCCTTATGGTCGACTTACTTGGCCCAACAATGTGCTTGACCATTTCTGCTTATTCAAAATGCTTCATAAACAGGAAATTCATATTGAAAGGTAGACTTCTAATCGATTCATGCCTTTATCAGTTGGTGCCACATGATAACATTCACGCCATATCTTATGGTCGTTGTTGGTTTATTAGCTTGGTCAACACTTTTTTTGCACATGAATATTTACTATTGTTTGCTTTGACAAAGTCTATGCCACCAAGATTACATGTAAGGAATAATAGTGACTTAAGCACTTTATTGGTATAGCGCTATCCATTTAATATTACAACACATTAAGCATCATTTGATAATATACATACGCGATGTTTATAGAGCTAACCTTTTATTTACCATGTCGTGCGCTTTGCATAGCATAGACTATACTTTAAATGCTATGTGCTGGTTAAGTAATCCAGCGTTATCATTATTAAACATACATAATGATTATATATATGTATGTATATATAATGTATATATATAAATGTGTGTATACTTTTATATGTATATATGTATATATGTATATATAACTTGATTCACAAGTTTATAAAACACGGTACTTGATAATCGAATACACATTCACATATTAATGTAAGTGTGTGTATATACATATATATACACATGTATAAATAAATATATATATTAACATACTAGTATGGACGTATCCATTTCGTCAATACATACTCTTAGGTTAATATATGTATATTTGTATATTCTTATATACTATATATATAACACCTTATATTTAAACACATATATTTAGTCATATCGACCGATATATATATGACATGTATAAATATATATGTATGTATATGCCACCTTGTCTAAATGGCGTTCCCATGCATATGGGTAACCCGTACATGAGCATTCGTAAATATATCTATCTACGTATTCGTATGCACGTATTTACTCATGTGCATGAGTTTTTTGTTGACACATGCATATACACATATATATACATATTATGCATATATATTTCGTCGATCAAAAACACACATAGAAGAACTCACATAATCAAAGAGACTCAATACTTCAACTCCTAAGTAAGAACATTCACAAATATAAACGCAAGCAAGACTAAGGATAACTTACTATTTTCCCGACTTTCAACCAAACTAGAAGTGTGTATGTGTGTGAAAGCGTAGTCTAGGTCTTTTATCAAAGGTTACCAAACCAAGTTATTCTTCCTAAGTGATATTTCCCCTCTCTTCAGGAGGCTTGATTCTTTTCTTGCAACCAACTTTACACTTTACAATAGTAGTTAGCTGAAAACTATACACTCACTTGCATCATATATTTTCATAATCAAAATCATTTCATAACATCAAATTGAATCAACATTTATTCTTCATATTTCCAAAACACATAAAGCATAAATACACTCAATCCAAGAATTTTCACCCAACTAGGTAAAAGTAAATATGTAGTAGCACAACGGGATGTAATAAAAAAAAATATACACTGGAAAAATAAATTAAAGATCAAAACCTTTACATATTCAAAATGTAGAAAAATAAAATGGTTTGAAAGGTAAGGAAGCTTGATGTTATTGTGGTGATTTTTGATCAACATCAAAAGATGTGAAAATTTGATGGAGAGCACACTTGACATCTAATCATTTTCTATATTTTTCAAAAAACATGTCTTTGGGTGTTGGCATGCAAGTCCAACTCTTTGGGTTGAATGACCAAGGAAAATCCAACCCTAATGGTTGGAAATATCCAATAAAATTTATACCATGAGAATGTTATAACACAAGTGCTATAACGTGCCCACATTATAACATAAGCACATTTATTTGCAGGTAAAAAAGAGAAAATGGTCAAAAAGCATGTGTGTCCCATAATTTTGAATCCACGTGCTTTTTTCTACCCTAAAAATTGCATATTCTATTACATACAAATACACTTTTTATGTTTTTTTTAAATTGCAATCAATTTTTTATTAATATGTCACCTTTTCTTCTTTGATTGGTGTAGACTTGATTGAATTGCATATTTTTAAATTGAATTTGATAGTTTGAATGATTATTTTCATGTTTTAAAGAAGTCAAATGTTTATTTTCATGTTTTAAAGAAATTGAATGATTATTTTCATGTTTTATATTTAAATTTAATAATTATCAATCATTATTTTCATTATTTTTACCAAGCAGATATATAATTCAATATCATACCAAGAAATTGATCAAATACTCAAAAATTAGAGGAGCGCAAAGTTAAGAACAAATGAGATAATTTTAGGCAATTAAGAAATTGAATCTATAATGCCCCACCATGGAACCCATGGGACATTAGCTCAAATACATGGGATAAATTTTTTTAAGTACAAGACATAAATACTTAAGAACATTAATGCAATTAGGCACACTAGGTCTACACATGACATCCCATTGCAATGTGACGTCGTACAAGAAAAATACTAATACCCCACACATTCCTAGCCTAATAGGAATGTTGGTAACACTTACAATACTAACCATGAAGGGTTCCAAACTTATCTAGTCTTCACAGTACTAGAAGAACAATCTCCCCAACCCTAGATTTGATAACCAGGTCAATTCAAAAGGTTGCACAAAACGATGCGAGAGATGGAATGAGTCCTCAATGATGACACTTAAGAACTATTTCAAGGTACTAATAGGACCTATAGACTATGGTGATCAAATTTTGTTTATAATTTTTTCTCAAACGAGGCCTTCAAAACAAGAGGGAAGATCAAGTTCAAAGTTAAGAGAAAATTTGACTAGGCTTTGAAGGTTTAAACGACCAAAACAACTGAAACAAAAAAAGTACAAGGAATTAAAATTATTTTTTAATGGAATTGAAAAATAAGAGCTTTGTCTATCAGTGGTTAAGAGGGTTTACATTTATTTTTTGCTTGGGAATGACGTCACCCTAGCACAACACAAGGCCTCCTTTCTAGTGTTTGCTAAAATTTTGAGTTTTTAGTTTGCCAAAACTAGGTCACCCCAATGCTAACTAGGCTGACCCAGTATGCTAGAAGGCTGCCCCAATGCTAATCAAATTTCCCAAACAATGTTTGACGAATTTCTAGATAAACTGGGTAATTCTAGGTAAGACAAGGCCGCCTAATTACAAGGCCACCCAACTATGAAATTTGACTCTTAAGTTCATTTTAAACACCAAATGAAGTGTTCCTAAGTTTTTTTATCCCTTCCACATCATGATAATGAAAACATAAATATATTATGCTTGGTACCAACAACGAGACATGCAAATTGAGACAATACTCTTTTTCTTATCAAATTTACACTCATCTCAAAGAGAGGTTCTAATTCGTCAATATTACAATTATATGAATGAATAAACATATAAATACATGAATAGAACTTAAAATAACATGATACCAAGTCATCCCTTGATCCACGAAACTTCAATCTCCGATGTTGGTTTCATACCACCCGACCATGTTATACCTATAGGCTCACCCCATTATGTAAGGAGATAGTCGCAAGGCCCAAATATTCACACACACAATACACATGGGGAAGGGGGTATACACTCACACAAGAAAAAAATAATACAAAGTATATAATGATGCAATAATACTAATACCAATATATAAAATATTCACAATATCACTTTAGGTCCTACTCACCTACTATAGGGTTAAATGTTAGAGAGCAAGAGGGGGAGTATCATTGAGAACACTCACATAGGGCTCAGTGCGAAACCAAATGCCCTGATGAGGATAATTGACCTTACAACTCTTATTCTCCTTGAGTGTCTTGTCTTCCTAGAGCATCCTTAGCCTATACAAGTGCTCAAGGCATGCGAGGGTTATTCGGTATCTTAATTAGTTTGTTACCCAATTTTCATTAATTATCACTTATTATTAAGAAAACCCCCACACCATGATCTCCTACATGCCACTTTGGGTCCGGCTCACATTGGGAGCCACTCCCATCACTCTCTCTAACACTTAGACCCTAACCTCATCACACCCTCCAACGAGTGGCACAAAAACCAATGCAAAAATCCAACTTTTCCCAAATTCAATGACGCTTTCCCACAAAATAAATTATCATATTTCACGAAGTGCCATCTTTTCAAAAAATTCAAAAACATCCATTTTCATGCAAAAGTTTCAAATTTTCATAATATTTTCACAAGGCAAAAACCAAGTTTTTCCCAAATCCACCATTGAATTTCATAAAAAAATGAAATTTTAATAAATAAATAAACTAAGAATACCCTTTGATGGAAAAAGTGCCAACAACCTTTTTAAGCTATAAAACAAGCATTTTACTCAATTCCCAAAAAAAAGGGCATCATAATGCCATATTTTTGAAAATTCTCAAAATTTAAGTAAATCCCTAAATCTAATCAACCAAATTTTAAAATAACATGAGAGGGGAGGAATCTACACTCCCTTAATTCATTTCGTACAAGCACATTCAAAAGAAAATGCTCAAATTCAAATTAAAACAATCAAAATACCTCAATTTCTCCAAAAATTTGAAATGATGAACACATTAAAAACACCAAACAAGAGCTCACGTAAATTGGCATGCATAATCCCCTATCAATTCCTATCCCAATAAATTTGACCTTTTTGAATTCCGCCACCAATTGCACTCCCAACTAGCAAATCTCTAAAATGCTCAAACAAGGTTTTTCTCTCCCAATTTCTTCTCACAAAATAAAATAAAAATGAAATTATAAAATGCTTTTTCTCCCTTTTACCCTTTTCCAAAACCCAATATAAAATTTAAAAAAATCATATTTTCCCATTTCTTAATTTAAAACTCCCTCAAATATTCCCGCAAATTCAATTCATTTCCCAAACATCATTCAACATACAATTAACCATTAAATCCATTTAAGCATAAAACTAAATTATTTTTGTGGAGATTAGAATTTAAATAAATCCACATATTTTCACTGGGCTTCCACAATAGGGATACGGTATCCATAATCATATTGAATTTGATCAACATGGGTAAGATAATAGGAAGTCGCACTCATAATCCATCATAATGTGACCATAGTATAATTGTATCAAAGGGTGCATCCAAAATGGATTCCAATACAAAATAATGATGCTATGAATAATCTTGAATCAAATATACAAGTATAAGCATACAAGAAAATCCAAAATATGTACTAAAGATCGCAAACATGAGAGGCACTACATCCTCCCCCAATATAAATAGGCTTACTCCTAGAAGCTTGTAAAACGATCAGGATAAAGGACTCGTAGTTGCATCACATCCTCCCAAGTCGTTGAAGACTCGTCATTCGGGTCCCACTAGACCCTTACCTGCTCTAGATCCTAATCTCTAAGGGCCAGTCCCCATTGTTGGAGAATACAAGTGGGCTCCAAAGAAAGTTTCCTGCCCTCCTAGACCTACAAAGCACCCCAATATAGAACATGGACCACGTTCAGAATATACTACCTAAGAACTGAAACATAGAATACGTCATGGATACACAATAGGCTAGGTTGCAAAGCAAGATGGAAGGCAACATGACCAATCCTCTCAAGGATCTCAAAAGGTCCAACAAATCATGGTGTAATCTTAGATCCTTTCCCATAACAGATAGGACTCTTTTGTGATCACACTCTCAAGTAAACATAGTCACCTACTAAGAAGTGTCGACCCAATCTACGGGAATTGACATACTTCTTCTAATGGTCCTAGGTTGTCACCAAGTGCTCCCTGATCCAGACAACCTGCTGCTCCATGTCTTGAAGCATCTTGAAACCTAATACAACATGATCCTCCAAACAATCCCAACTCAAGGGAGAACGACAAGGTCAACCATACAAGGCCTAAAAAGGTACCATACCAAGAGAACTATGGTACCCATTATTATAGGCAAACTCTACAAGGTACAAATAATCCTCCCACTTCGACTGTTGGTCCATCATGTACATGTGAAGCTTGTCCTCAAGAATTTGGTTCACTCTCTCCATCTATCCATCTATCTCTAAATGATAGGTGGAACTAAAATTAAGTTGGGCCCCCAATGCATGTTGTAAGGAGGTCCATAACTCAAATGTGAACACTAGGTCTTGATCTGAAATAATCCTATGAGGGACTCCATGCAAGCGCACAATATCCTCCATGAACACACATGCCACTTATGCGGTTGAATATGAAGATCTCATACGTGAAAAATAGGCAACCTTAGACAACTTGTCCATAGTCACCATGATGGTATCATGACAACGAGAATACATAGGCAACCCAACAATGAAATCAAGAGAAGTTGTATTCCATTTCCACTCGAGAATGACATGTGCTTGTAAAAGACTTGCAGGATGTTGATGCTCGGCCTTAACCTGATGACACTCAAGGAATCTAACCACAAAATTGACTACATCACACCTCATCCCTGCCCAATAATACAATTTTCTAAGGTTAGTGTGCATCTTATTGATGCCAGGATGTGTTGAATATGGAGCATGATGTGCCTATATCCAATGAAGATCTTTAGAAACTAAAACATAAATACAACCAATATGTCACAATAGCCCATTGGGCTCCAAGGAATAATCAAAAAACCTACCCCTAAGGGATCTCTTAGAATCTATCTATACTCTCACCTCCTGATACCATGTATCACTAGGAAGTGCCACAAGTATATGACCTCAAAAATCGATACCAAGGGTCAACATCGAGATCTCATGTCTCCTCCTACTTAAGGCATCTGTGACAACATTCTCCTTCTCTTTGATGTAATGAACACCAAATTCACACTCACACAAAAACTTCATCCAATGATGTTGTCAAGAATTTAGGTTCAGTTGAGTAAAGATGTATTGTAGACTATGATGGCTAGTATAAAGCTCAAACCAATGACCCAAAAGAAAATGCATCCAATGAACAAACATGTGGACTACTGCCGCTAATTCCAAATCATGAGTAGGATAGTTCATGTCATGATCCTTGAGATTTTATGGCTCATAATCAATCACTTAGCCCTCCTCCATGAGAACTACCCCCACACCATCCAAAAATGCATTGGTAAAAATAGCAAAATTCGATGTTCGATCTGGTACCGCCAAGATAGGTGCACCAATCAATAGCTCTTTAAGAGCCTAAAAATTTTCCTCACGCTTCTCTGACCACACAAACTTCTTCCCTTTACTTTGAAGAGAAGTAATAGGATGATCCACTCTATATAAATCTCTCACAAAACAATGGTAACAACTCACAAAACCCATGAAGTTGTGAACCTCTAAGACACTCAAGGGCGCTAGCCAATCCACAATAGCCTGAATCTTCAAGGGATCCACTGAGATACCCTCACCTAAGATAACATGGCCCAAGTATCTCACCTCACTCTAGAAGAACTCACACTTCACCAAGTTTCCATAAAGTTGATGTTCACACAAACATTACAAAACTTGACGCAAGTGAACCTCATGTTCCTCCACTACCCTCAAATAAATAAGAATATCATCTAGGAAAATAAGGATAAACCAATTAAGATAAGTTTGAAACACCCCATTCATCAAACTCATGAATATAGAAGGTGCATTCGTCAACCTGAATGGAACCACTATGAACTTATAGTGTCCATAACGAGTATGAAATGCAATCCGATGAATGTTAGCTTCATGAATATGAAGTTGATGGTATCCCGACTTAAGATAAATCTTGGAGAACATCTTGGCTCCCATCATCTAATCAAACAAATGTTTGATTCTCAATAAAGGATATTTCAGTTTCTCATTGTCACCTTATTCAACTACCAGTAATCGATACACAAACGAAGAGACTCATCTTCTTCATGAAGATGACTGGTGTTCCCCAAGTTGAAACATTAGGATGGATGTTTACCTTCTCCAACAACTCCTCCAACTGAAATTGAAGCTTCTTGAGCTCCTAAGTGGTCATGCGATAAGGTGCCTGAGATATAGGTTTTTCCCCAAGTATGAGATCTATCTAAAAGTCTATATCTTTCTTAGGCGACATACCTAAAATGCCACTCAAAAACACATCTACAAACTCTCTAAGAAGAGGATGATCATCAAGAATCACCTCCTGATACTCACCCTCAACAAGATCACTCTCTGAGATGGTAAGCATATGACATACATGTTGCATGCTCCATTTCAATTGCTTAGCTAAAATCATGCAAAGAGATTTATTGGTCTTTGAACCCCGAGAAGTTCAACTCACTCACCAATATCATCCACACACTTGAGAGCAACTTACACTGATAATCAATACATGCCTAATGAGCCTCTAACCAATCCATACCCAAGATGATCTTGTAAGACCCTAGAGGTAGAATACGTAGGTCTATTGTTGTAGTGAAGGTACCTGAATCCAACACACAACCATGCATAATGGATTCAACTGCCACCCTAGCACCAATGGCTAACTAAATCGACCAACTAATGCTTTGCCTTGCTTCCATAAGCCTATAGTTATCCACAAGGAATGTGTAAATAAAGGAATTTGAAGCACCAAAATAAAATAAAATAGAAACATGAACTCCATCTAACACACTTGATGACTCGACAATAGTGCCATGATGCTCAACCTGATGGTTATCCATCACTGCAAACACTCTATGGGATCTCCCAACATCCCCTACTATAGGATTTTAAACTATCGACCTCTAACTACTCCCTTATCCTAGCCTCTGAGGACAATAATCAACATAATGACCCTACTGGCCACAAGAGTAACATGGTCCTCTACCCTGTCCTTGTCTTGTTGACACTGCTCGAGATTGGTGATAACTCCCTCTGCTAGAATTGGGTGGGCTACTCTGCACTATTCATCCTTGACTATGGTACCTCTAATACCCACTATGGTGCCTGGATTGATGACCACCTGAATCTTACCCACTCTGAGGGGCTCGTGAAGATTTTTGTTGTTGTTGAACTAACCTAGAGGGTGCTGATAAAACCTTAGAAGGCCTTGTGGGTTGAGACTGAGGGCCTCATACACCCAATCTGATGGAGTTGCACCTTTTGTTTGAACTCCAATATGTCCTCCAAACCCTCTAGTAAGGTTCTCCTTTATCAATCTCATCTTCACCACGACCTCCAAGGTCTTGGGCTCAAATAACTGAACACCGCCAGTGATCTGAGCATTCAATCCATACATAAAGCACTACACTAACATGCCCTCATATTGAGATATGCTCACCTACTAATTAAGCTCAAAGAAATGGTTCTCATACTGATCAACCATCATACCCAGCTGGTGAAACTCATGAAACTCATCAACATGTCTCTACCTATAGTGATTCGAGAGATAACATGAATGAAACCTCTCCATGAAAGTCTCCCAAGAGATAGTTGCAATATCTAAATGATTCTTTTTCTCCTATTAGTGTCACTAAGTGGAATCAAATCCTCTCAAGTGCATGATGTCACATCGAGCCTTGATATTGCTACCAATATAGGGATGCATCATGAAATAAAAGTCTAAGGTTAATAACCTTTTCTCTACCTCAGTACCCCCAAGTGATCCCTCAAAAGTAGGTGGATGAGCTCGAACAAGATCTCTCATGTGCCCTGCTAGCATACCATCCACAACTACTACCTGCCTATCCCCTCCATGAGGTGGATCCTACTCAACCTCTCTCTACTTTGGAATGATGAGGGCTCCTAGATCACTCTCTCTCACTAAACTGAGGATGCTCCTCCTGAGAAGGATGGGAATGCCCTAAATAGGAAACCTCTTGATGAGGACCCAATCTTTGTATTATCTCTTGAAGGAGATCAATAACCTAGGGGTGACTAAGAGGATTAATTGGTGGATCTACCAGAGAGTTTTTGGTTTCCTCCTCTATCTCACCTTGACGTGGAACATGAGATTTAGGTATCATCCTTCATATGAAAAGAGTTACATGGGTTATTACCTATATAAGTATATCTCTAAATCCATTTTAAGGTAGAATACCATAATATTGAAAATCATAATTATATAATCCATATTTAACAAGAACACACCAAACACATAGATCAAACACATCACTCACAAGTAAGAAAATAAGCCAGAACTCCCAGCATATGAACATGGGCTCTAATGCCAAATTTAATGCCCTAACGTGGAACCCACAGAACATTAGCTCAAATACATGGGATTAAACTTTTGTAAGTACAAGATATAAATACTTAAGAACATTAATGCAATTAGGCACACTACATCTACACATGACGTCTTGTTGCCATGTGATGTTGCACAAGTGGAAGAATAAACTCCACACACTCTTGACCTAATAAGAATGTTGGAAAAACTTAAAATAATAACCATGAAAGATTCCAAGCTCATCTAGTCTTCACAAGACTAGAAGAACAATCTCCCCAACCCTAGATTTGATAACCGGGTCAATTCAGAAGGTTGCATGTAAAATGATGTAGGAGATAGCATAAGTCCTGAATGATGACACTTGAGAACTAGGTCAAGGTACTACTAGGAACTTGATACCATGGTGATCAAATTTCTATTATAAGTTTTTCACAAATGAGGCCTCAAAAATAAGAGGAAAGATCAAGTTTAGAAAGAGAAAATTTGACTAGGTTTTGAAGGTTCAAACGACCAAAATGGTCAAAATGAAAAAAATTACAAAGCATTAAAATTATTTTCAAAGGAATTAGGCTTATAAAACCTCTATTTATAAATGGTTAAGAGGGTTTACATATTTTTTTTGTATGGGAATGAGCCCACCCCAACACAGGATGAGGCCTCCTCAGTAGTGTTTAATAAAATTCAAAAAAATTAGTCTGCTAAAACCAGGCCATCCCACTACTAACCAAGCTTTCCCACTGGTAACCAGGCCACCCCAATATGCTACAAGTTTTCCCCATTTCTATTTAGGCCACCCAAATAGTGTTTGACAATTTTTGAGACAAACCAGGTAATTTTGGGTAAGGTAGGGTCACCCAATTACAACACCAAGGCACCCAACTATGAAATTTGACTCTTAAGTTAATTTTAACACAAAATTAAGTGTTCCTAAGGTTTTTTAGACCTTCCACATCATGATAATTAAAACATAAAGATATTGTGTTTGATACCAACATTGAGACACACAAATTGAGACAATACTCTTTTTATTATCAAATTTACACCCATCTCAAAGAGAGGTTCTTAATCATCAATATTACAATTATATAAACAAATAAATATCTAAATACATGAATATAACTTGAAATGACATGGTACCAAGTCATCCCTCAATCTAGGAGCCTCTAATCCCCAATGGTAGTTCCACGCCACCTGACCATGTGATACACGTAGGCTCACCCCACCGTGCTAGGAGATAGTCATAAGGCCCAAAAATTCACACACACAATACACATGGGGAGAGGGGTATACACTCACACAAGGTCCACAGAGAATATACAATATACAATGATGCAATAATGTTAATACCAATATAGAAAATATTCATAATATCACTTTAGGTCCTACTCAACTACTATATGGTTAAATGTTAGAGAGCAAGAGAGGGAGTGTCTTCACAGACACTCACATGGGGATCAACACGGAACCAAATGATCTCTCATGTTGACGAAGATAATTGACCTTACAAGTCTTATGCTCCCTAAGTGGCTTGTCTTCCTCAATCATCCTTAGCATATACAAGAACTCAAGGCATGAGAGGGATGTCCATTATCTTGATTAGTTTGTTAACCAATTTTCATTATACTATGTTGATAAACTCAAATTCATAAAATGAGAATAAATGAAGAACAAAAGCTAAGAATCAAATTATTTGTTTATTAAACTATCTTGAATTATTTTGTTGTATAAAACAATTAGATACAACAAACATATAAAGGAGAAAAATATAAAGCAAAGTAACCACAAACTAACAGTATTTCTCATGCAAATTGAGTGCATGGATTGAGCGAGCCAATAATTATCACTTATTATTAATAAACTCTCCACACCATGATTTCCTACATGTCACTTTGGGTTGGGTCCATCTTGGGAGCCACTCCCATCACTCTCTACCACTTAGACGCTAACCTCATCACACCCTCTAACGAGTGTGGCACAAAAACCAATGCAAAAATCCAACTTTTTCTAAATTCAATAAAATGTTCCCACAGCATCAATTATCATATTTCACGAAGTTCCATAATTTCAAAATATTCAAAAACATCTATTTTCATGCAAAAGTTTTAAATTTTCACAAGGCAAAAACTAGGTTTTCCCAAATCCACCATTTAAATTTCATCAAAATTTGAAAATTTTAAAATAAAAAATATCATAATACCCTTTGGTGAAAATAGTGCCCAACACCCTTTTTAAGCTATAAAACAAGCATTTGACTCAATTCCCAAAAAAATGGGCATTATAACCTTGTATTTTTGAATTTTTTCAAAATTTAAATAAATCTTTGTATCTAATCAACCAAATTATAAAATAAAATGAGAAGGGAAGACTCTAGACTCCCTTAATCCATTTCCTACAAACACATTCAAAAGAAAATGCTCAAATGAATTAAAACAATCAAAATACCTCAATTTCTCCTAAAATTTGAAATGATGAACACACAAAAAATGCCAAAAAATAGCTCGCATAAATTGGCACGCACACTCCCCTACCAATTCCTATCCCAACGAATCTAACCTCATCAAATTTCAACACCAATTTCACTCCAACCAATAAATATCTAAAATGCTCAAACAATCTTTTTTCTCTCCCAATTTCTTCTCACAAAATAACATAAAAATAAAATAAAATGCCTTTTCTCCCTTTTATCCTTTTCCAAAACCCAATATAAAATTAATAAAATTCATATTTTCCCATTTATTAATTTAAAACTCCCTCAAATATTCCCACAAATTTAATTAATAAATTCAATTAATTTCTCAAACATCATTCAACATATAATTAACCATTAAATCCATTTAAGCATAGAATTGAATTAATTTTATGAAAATTGGAATTTAAACAAATCAACATACTCTTTCAATAGGCTTCCATAATAGGGTTATGATATCATGAATCATACCAAATCCAATCAACATGGGTAAGATAATAGGAAGTCGCACTCAAATCGAGTATGATGGGTAAGGTTAACAAATTGGCCAAAGTGACATCTCTCATATAACCATCATTGGAGAATAACTCAGACCTGTAAGCTAGGTGGAAAATTTCCATGTGCCTGTATGCACTCAACACACATCAATTGTACCTATGCAAATACATAACAGCTGAAGCACATATAATTCTCGAATAGGGTATACAACATAATCATAAAATACTCATCCAGATATACATGTGCATAATCATCAAAATAAAACAACATAATCCATCATAATATGACCATAATATAATTGTATTGAAGGGTGCATCCAAAATGGATTCCAATAAAAAATAATGATGTTATGAGTAATCTCAAATCAAATATACGGGTATAAGCATACAATCAAATCCAAAATATGTACTAAAGATGGCAAACGTGAGAGGCACTACAAAATCCTAGAGTTGAATTCATGTTCTCTTTACCATCTCAATTTAATATTGAACAAATTCTTCAAACATTGGTTGAATTTATTTAACTAAAAAGATGGGGCTAGTATGGCTAATTATATTTAACTTTTCTATATATCTCATATTGCATGGCCTTATCCAACCATATATTCTATTTTTAAAGTTGTAATTCATAGATATGGTAATTTTCCTATGAATATGTGGTTTGGTAAATAATTTTAAAACCTTTGCCTCACACTCAAGGATCTCCTTAGATACGCAATCTTATTGATAAGTGAAGAGTATTCATAAAACTTATCACACTACAATATGGTAGAATATTGATAATTCATTTTTACCCATCAGCATAACATGCTATCCATCTAGCATACTTTTAAGGTCACTTACAACCACACAAAAGTATGGTCTTCTTATAATTGCATGCTATTGTCTACAAGTGTTGTGTTTTAATGTTGTTGTATTAGGTCTAAGGTTTTTTTCTCTATTCTTGTCTTATACATACTTTTTTGTGTATATTTTTAATCCTTTTGGTCCCCCCTTATTGTTGTTGTTTGCACTCTATATAATGATGGTATTTTAAATTATTAGTATGTCACACTCATTAACAACTAGAGATAATATTGCCACCTAACTAAAAAAATTAAAAAATTCCCTATTAGTATAAAATTGTTGGAGAAACAAATAATAAACACAAAATTCAGAAGTTCCACAAAAGATCAAGCATAATAGATTAGCCAACAAACTATCATAAAATGTGTAAATGTACAATGATCCCTCCTTGTATATATAGGACAAGGAGGAACTATGAAGGTGAAACAAAACACTAACTAACCCTCCAAGAGATGTGACACATGTAGAACACTTGGGACAAGTGTGAGAGCATGTTTCAAGTGTCCATGAGGTGATACAACTAAACCACTAAGTGAACTTAAGCTAGTGTTAATAGGACTACTAGGTGTAGGAACTAGATCAAAGATAACTAGATGTATAAACACTCTTTTAACACTAACAAAAACCCTATGTTAACCATTGAACTAAGAGAATTTAAATTATAGATTTCATGATTAGGGTTCTTATATAGGTTTTTTCTTAAATAATATTATTTAAATTATGTATAGGTCCTTTTCTTAGTGTGCATCTCAAGTTAGAGTTATTCGATGTGTTTCATAATGGGAAATATAATAGCATCACTAGATTCCAATTCTCCATTGGATAAATTTTACATGATTTATTGTAAGTTCTTGGTTTTGTGTCCTATATTTACTCATGCTTTAGAGTCCTAGTAAGAAGTCTAGTTCAAGCTTGGAAGGTATTTTCTTCGTAGCATGTCCATAGGACCTTAAACTATTAGTTTTTAAATCCTTTCTCTATGAACCTAATGCATATTTTATTTTATTTCAATACTCATATTATAGCCTCACAAAAATTATTCACATTCTAGGTTATAATTGTTTATTTACTACTTATAGCTAGTGGGTAAATAAGCCAAAGAAAATGTTTTATGTGCTATCACCTTGCCTAATATTCACTAAGTTGTTATGTTCCGATCATTTAAGTAATACCTTGTCACATCCCTTGGTTTCCTTATGACAATTAAATTTCATCTATCCACTTGCTCTACACTATTTGTTAGGGACACATGTCAATTTTTATTACAATAGATCATAGTGGGAAATTATCTCACATATTTTTGATTCACCCACTATGTATTAGCCAATAGATCCTCTCCTCTCACACAAGAACCATTTATCTTCTTTGGATGTATATATTATAGTGATGGAAAAAGTATCCCTTTTCACACTTAATTTGGGAATAATTAGTATTAAAATGAGCTTAATTATGCCTTGATTTAGTGTTGTAATGTGTTTGACACATTCACATTAAGTCTAGGGCCCTTTTTAATGAAATGGACTTGATTGTGCCTTATTTAGGGTGTTGTAAAGTGTACCTTTACACTTTCACACTAATCTAGGGCCTCATTAATTAATTGAGGTTAATTTTCCTTAAATGGCCCCTTTAATTCAAATCCAATCTTAATTAATTGCAAATTTTGAGGGATAAAACTCAACATTCATAAATGCCATTACACAACACTTAATTTTTGAAGGTGTGTGTCCTAGGTTAGATGGGTCCTCACTAGGTCCTAGAACCATGTTCTAACATAAAATATCATATTTCCCGAAGTGTGTCCTAGTTAAGTAAGATAGGACCCATTCGCCACATGGCGAATGGGTCCTCACTTAGACCTAGGACCTCCCCTTGGGATATGTTTTTGGTAGTATTTTAATGATTTGAAATCCCAATTTTGATGTTGGCTTGTGATATTTGAATTTCGGGAATTCATCTTAAGTTATGTATAAATACAAGGTTATTTCACTATGTTTCAACTAGATTTTCAAGAGTTCAAGTCCCAATAGCAAGCATTAATATTAAAGAATCAAGCAAGAGTGAAGTATTGGAGCAACATTATAGTGTTTTTTCGGGTCTTCAAGCTCATTTTGTTGTCAAAGATCAAGCATTATTGAAGAAGTGATGATAGATGCCTATGGAGAATCATGATGGATTCTAGGCTTTGGGAGAAGCACCGTGAGATTCAACCAAGCCTAAAGGCTTGTTTCCGAAGTGATTCCATCTTCAATGATCATTCTATTTTCAGCCTAAAGTGAGGTATATCATATTTGTGACTTATTAAGTGAATTTGGGATCTCCTAAAGTAGGTCTTTTGCATTATTCATGTTTCATTCTAGGGTCCTATTATAACATGATTGAGTAGGGTTTCTTGGCATCATTAGAGATCTTAATCTTAGACACACTTAAGTTTGGGATTGCACACACATTTCATGTTTTAGATTTTAATTTATCATCAAGGTTTAATTACCAAACTTGGGGTTGACTGAGGCAAACCCCTATCCACCAACAAACGTCAATTTTTTTTTTACAAATTATTAGCAGATCCGAATCCGAAAGTAGGAGTTTCAAGTTACAAGAAGGAATTGCAAGTCTGGAACTTAAAATTCAGATTCAGAGCTTTTGGAAAAGCCTATTAGGACCCATTCACCATAGGGCGAATGAGTCCCTATTAGGGATACAAAGGTAGTAGGTTTTCACAGTACATAAGCTACGGTTTCTGATTCAAAGTCATCTGAGGAATTCTACCAGGACCCATTCACCATGGGGTGAATGAGTCCCTATTAGGGTTACAAAAATAACAAATTCTAACAAGTGCACAACATTCACTACTCTCATTTTTTTCTATAAAGTTCATTGTTTCCTTCTATGTTGTGATAAATCTCTTCTTTGTACTTTGTAGATCTAGGTTTAGATTTTTTTTACCATTTCAGATTTGTCTCCCCAAAACACTACTTGACCTAGAACCCCATCCTAGCAAAAAGAGAAATTGCAAGATTCAAACCTTGATTTGACTCACCTTTTGGGTTGATAGTTACTTCATGGGTTGGATCTAATTTCTTGAATGAAATAGTGAAGAATAGGGTTATATGTACCCCATTTTTTCTTTATTTCATATATATATGACTTACCCATATTCTAGTAACCATTCTATTTGGCTAATAAGTGGTGATTTTCTATTATTTATCATATTCCTACTAGTGTACATGTGCACTAGTACTGACTTGAATCCACTTGATGGTATGTATGGAACATTGTTCTTGTGATATGTTGGTCCATATGATTTGTTTGTGGTAATATATTTTTTATTGTATCTTATGTGTTTTCAATGGTGAATATCTACCTACCACATTTTGTATTTAGTAGTGGCAAGCATGATATATTCTTGATGGAAAGTGCCTTGTTCTTGATGGGTTATGAATGAGTGCTATATGGTACCTACATGGAGGTATAGTGGGATGATGTTGCCTATTTAATTAACAAAAAATATTTCAACTAAAATACATGTGTTACAACCATTTTAGGTCAAATTATGTGGGTTGTACTCAAGGAATTTTAGATTCATACCTTAACCCCACCAATAATTAATACAAATGCATAGCTAATAAAAAATTTAACATCATATATATATCCACGAAAGGATTCTGAAAAATTCTTTCATTTACTACTTTTTATGTGGGTCATACACATGCATGTTTTGGAATTTAACATACTTTCTAAAACATGTCGCTTTTGTACATTCTTCACTTAACCAAATTTTATCATCTAGGTACAAGAATAAATTACATATTTGATAAATAGAAACATAATTATACATTTTATATTTTTACACCATGTTAGTATTTTATCTTGAGGTACTTCAAAAGTTTACCCCAACTATTAAAAATATTGATTTTTAGGAAAACAAAAATAACTTTTTGATCATTTTCTACCCCCATTACTTTGCACTTACTTGTAATCCCTTGGTTTGGCTCATTAATGATAGCAATAAAAGGATTGGCATGGGGTTGTCTATAACATGCCAAATGTTCACGTAAGTAAATTTCCTAAGTTTTCACTTTCAATTAAATAAACTATGTTACTTAGCCATTTCCATAAAAAAATTATTTTCTTGATAAAGAACAAATGAACATAGATGTCATAAAAATAACCAACTTTGATTTCATTTCCAAAATAATATTCCACATGTTATAATATTCCAAAGATTGTGTACAAAGTACATACCTAGCTCAACCGAGCTTCAAAGCAATAGATATAGATGGTCCAAGAATCTCCTTTCAAATCTTGGTCATAGTCGCCTGCTGAGGAGGAGAAGCATCACTCAAGTTCTTTTTTTTCAACCACAGACTCATATGCGGTCCCCCACACATCTATCATTCAATAGATGGCCCTACCCTTCGACAAAGAGATAGAGCTTGTAGACTCTATAATCCTGAACTAGCATGTATAAATGGATCACAGTGAATTGACAGTGGAGCCAAAGGCAATCACACTAATTTTCCCAAAGTGTTCTCACTCAGTACTTTGAGTGACAATCATTCTACTCAGATACACTACTCAAGATCGATTTGACTTTAGGCCATTATAAACTATGCATAGGTAATTTCCTTCTATAGGTAGTCTTTAACCTTAGAAACAACCTATTCCCTTCCCAAACACAATGGTATTTCTACCCACAAAGCATAAACATAAGTTACTCCCCTTCAATGGATAATCAAACCCCAAGTATAACTTATGAGCTATCTAAATCAATCAAATAACTTTGCAATGAATAACCCTTAAGCTATCCTTGTTTAATCATTCCTAGTATATAATACTAATTATAAATAAGCTCTCCTATTATGGAGTATATACAAACACTTCATAGAAATGCATAAAACAAATTATTTTATGTTTCATAAGAAAATACTATGATTCACTAATACAAGCATTCTCATGTTATTCCAAAAAATCAATCAAGACATTCATTCATTCATAACAAAAGACAAATAAAAGGAGAATAGATTCTCATGCCTGTAATTCACTTAATCCAGATGAATAATTTGGTTATCAACCTTCCAAAGTCAACTTTCTAAGCTTCAATTCAAACTACTATAACCACTCAATGCAATACCTCACAATAATATTCCTCTCTATGCTCACAAAATAACTCTATCTCAAAAAATTCAGCTCCAAAATAAAAGTAGTAGAATGAAACTACATATTGTGCATCCAAATGAGAGAGTCGGCTCATATATTTATACAAAATAACAAGACATTAATGCCAAAGGAAAAGGTAAGCTAGTCAACACCACTCAAGCATGCAAGTCGACTCAACATATATAGATAAAGGTGGAAAAATTCTAAGTAAATACTCAGCTTGGTAATCTATAGATCAACCTCCTTGTATGACAATAATACATGACTAAATCAAACCTGCACATGCTCTAAAGATGAGAATCGAATTGCAAATTTGGAAGACTTCTATAGGAAAGAAAGTATTCATACTATGGCGCCAAGTTTCAACACTCTCCCTATTCTTTTTCCCATGGGTTTATCCAAGGAAACAGTCAATATTTAACAACCAACACATATCATAGCTGACTCAGTCATAGACTATCCAATCGACATGATAAGGATGAATCGACTCCTTATTTATAGCGCATAGAATAGTTTTGTCCAAGCATGTCCTTTTGATGGGGTTTAAATCCTTATTTCATGTGTTTCAAATACTTTACTCAACATATTATAATCTCACATTTCCTTTTGCACTTAATCTGAAGAGTTAAATGTGCCTTAATATCTACTCGAGCGCAATTATATAGTGTGTTATATTTCTCATTCAATGACCAAAGCATATACTTATATGAATCGACCGTTATACTTTGCATAATATATATACAAATCAACCTCAAATACTTCCTATATATATATACATATATACATATATACATGTACATATATATACCAATGAATAGCTTTAATGCTATATATGTATATGTGTATATATGTTCATATTTATATTCCATGACAATTAAATATGTATACATTTGATATTCAAATGAATAAGTCCAAGTTAATATTTCATATATATAATATCGTTTGTGTGTGTATATATATATTTACCTCTATCTACATGTATACGTATGTATACATATATTGATATGTCTGTATGGAAATTTCCATTTGTCACACATACATATATATTGGCACATGTATACTTATGTTTATATGTATATATCTTATATATATATACACATTCGATTGCACAATCAAGCACACAAACAAATACTATCTTATTGATAGGAAATATATGTGTGATGTATATATACATATATACATACATGTCACATTGTCCCTTCGATAACACCATGCTCATAAGCAACTCATTCATGTAAGTGTGCATAGGTACATCTACCTATGTACTCTCATGTACATGTTCCTTCATGTGTATGGTCTATCGTTGATATGCATATGCATACATATATATACATTCAATGTATGTTCACCTCATCAATCAAGCATAGTAATATAACAAAGAACCATAAACTCCAAACACATAAACATCATCCAAGAATGCACTCAACAGTAATCAAGATCCTTACTAATGCAAACACATCATACTAAAGGATGACTTACCAATTCCCAACACTATGACTTTACTCAGCCATTCTATTGTGAGTGTGTGTGTAAGCTCAGTCAGGTTTTGTTATAGGTTACCTAACCAAGTTCTTCTCCCAAGTGATACTTCCCCTCGCTCCTAGAGGATTTAATATGAACCTACATCCAACTCAACACATTCCCATCGTAGTCAATCGTTCATCAAAACAAGAATTACATATTACTTTTCATATTTAGAATATCCAGTTCAATAACCATTTAGTTTCATGTATTCCATCACATAACATAAAAATTCATTCATAATTCACTAATAACAAAGTGCAAGCACATATATTTCCAATTAGAATTTCAAATACATTCACACATGCAATAATTTACCCTAGCATAGTAATAGTAAATAGGTATACACACAATGGGGTGTGACATTGTCACCTCAAATATCTATATTTTTCATTTGTTTATGAAATGTTTTGGAGTGGTCACTCAATACTCACAACCTCGAGTATCTTGGTTCACTACATCAAGGTGGCTATGAGTGCCTCTAGGGTTTCTTCCTCTATAGAATTCACACATTATGCCTTCCCACCATGAGGTAGTTTTTCTGATGTTTTGTTTTGTGTGGTGAGGGTTAAGTGACCCCATTTATCATTATCTTGTCTTAGTTTTCAATCCACACCAATTATGTGGATAATTCATCATTTTATGGGAATATTTTGAGATAATGACAAATGGGGCCACTTAAGCATTTTCCAAGTCTCTTTTGAGATGATCTACCTTATTGTCAATTTGAGTGACCAAGCTAGGCTCTCACCTATGGATCTTAGATTGAACTAAAACATGTTAGGATTTTATTTGGTTTAGGTGTATATTTATCCCCTAATAATGAGCTCACACGAAGTTATCAAAGGTGGTATAACATTGGCTCAATTTACTTTTATGTTCATGTTCTTAGCATCCACTATTTGAATTAGTATCCTTTTGGTTATAATTTTTTGAAATGGGCATCATGAAATTAGGGGGATTTATTGATCCAACATGGGTTTGAGAGGTTCATTAGAGGGAATATGACCCTAGGGTCTTGTTAGGCTCGACATATTTGGGAGTACCTTAAGTAAAAGAAAATAAAGGTGTGGTGCTAGAAAATGAGAGAGATGATGATATGCAATAGGGGAAAAGTGGGAGAGCATATCCAATAAGGATTTGCAATTCACATTAGGTTCACCAAATTATGTGTTATTCCAAATCCACCCACCACTATTGTGTATACTCATGTGGGACTTGCATTTGGATAGATCAATCATGCTTACATGTTAGAAGCTAGTGAGATGGGGGTGTTTCTAGAGGACCACTCTCTTCATGAGGAAGGAGTGTTCTAAAAGTGGAAATGGGATTCATTTGTGGGGGATTTACAATATATTTTTATCATTCCTCACAAAGAAGCAGTGCTTGACAATGGATGGTGCATCAAGTTGTGGTATGGTGGCCGTAGTGTGGGGTGTGTTTTGTAAAATATTTGGAGAGGTATGGTGATGGTTAATACTTGTGTAGATTTTCCTATTGTTTGCATGTGTTGTGTTATGTTCTTACCAATTAATATAAAAGAAAAAATTTAAACAGTAATTTTCTATCTTAAATGACTCTTTTATGAGAGCTAATTCAAAGGCTTACCTTCTTTCATTTTCTTCCCAAATTAGTTACAATATATGAGCTTTCTCTTGGATTTGTTCCTAATCGATGCTTTTGAAAGTTCATTGGTTTTCTCTTAGCTCTCTTAAAGTGGCCTTGACTCAATCTTATCTAACCCTAAGACACGTGAACTTGATATGCTGGGTGTGTGTATGTGTGTGTGATAGAGAGATATATACAAAGAAATGAGTGAATAGCTACATGGAGTGTTACTCTAGATGCCTAGTTTAGACTTTTCTTGTGTTTTAGTTTCTTGGTTATTTCACTTGTGATTTGTTGATTGTATCCACTTGTTTTCTTATCTTTTCTTGCTTATTTTAAATCTATGTTGGGAGATTTGTAGCTTCATAATATAGGGACATAAAAATTGTGTTTTTTTTTAGTTTTCATTTTTTGGATGAATTGATACAATATACTAAATAATTATGATTACTTTCTAAAATAAATTATTAAGTGCAATAAATAAAAGATTATCTAATTTTTGTGTACTTCTCTAATAACTGAAAAGAAACCAATTAACTATCAAATGATTACTTAATGACTATTATTTTTTCTCTTATTTATGAATTTTGATAATATATGCAACTATGATAGTTTAGTTTAACTAACCAAGTGCAAAAATTAACAACTAGTTTTTATGTTTTCTCCTAATTGTTTGAGATTTTTATTTTATTTAATTGTTGTTTGTTCAAGTATGAGTGTCTAGTTTGATTTTACTATTGGAAAATGTTTGGTTTTGAAAATTATATACTAAAAAAATAAACATACTTTGCAAAATAATGCAAACTACTTTAATACAATAAAATTAACATATCTACTCTACCACCATTTAATCTAAGAAATTGTAGTGAAGTGTTGTAGATCTAGGCAAGATGAGATGCTTGTTGGAATCACTCACACTTTGATACCATGTTGAAGTGAGTAACCAGGATGCACCCAATATCATCAATTTGCAACATCGAATAACCTCCACACACACAAGAGAGAAGAAACAATAGAAGATGTTATTCCACTAAACAAGAATTATGAGATGATACAAGATGCACAAATGTGAACAAGATGGCATGTCTTGATAGATGCAAGGGAAGCCTTGCTTATAAAGGCAAGGTGAAAGATAGGATTAGACAAGATCATGACATGTGTCTTAATCCTATAACATGAGACAACTTATCATAACTACCTAGGATAAGATAAGATCTAGACATAGCGACTAAGACTTATAGAAGGATTCTTAGAACCTAAGTAAACTTAACATGCGAATAAGTCCCCTACTAGGAATTAGCTAGGTACAAGAATTTATTCACTCCAAAAATGCTAATTAATTGTCACTTTGATTTGTGAAAATTAAACTAATTTAACCTTTCAAAAATAAACTATTTTAATTTTCAAGTAAATAATTAAAGCCTGCATCTAGTATTTAAATGCTCTTAGATATTGAAGAGCCTTATGATTGGCATGTTCATCTTTAGTAATATAGATTTGGAAATTCACTATCCTTTCCTAGCCTTAAATACTCCATTTGATGGAAGAGACAATCAAGGTGGAAAAAATAATACTATTATAGGTGATGGTTCAAGAGCATGTAAGCTTAGTGAATGGAAAAAGAATAATCTCATAGGCTTGTGTAGAGCTTATATGTTATGTATGAGATCAAACCTTTGGTAAATTATTTGGAGTTGATGCTCAAACCTATTATTGTTTTTTTAGAGGTAATAATTTAAAAATAATTCTTATGAAGCAACCAACAAGGAACCATGCAAATTTATTTGAGTATTAAAAGGGGTTGAATAAAAAATTATATATTGTAACAAAGAGTTTAACAATCCTAAGAATAATTATAACTAAACCAGAATTGAGTTAAGAGCCAAAATTAGATACAAAATAATTATAATTCAGAGTTTTGACATGCCAACAAATGATGAAATCCCCATTTTTTGGTACAATAGGTCACCTAGGCAATCTAAGACCATATAGGTGATTTTTCCACTTGAGAGCCAAAAAAGGAGTTTTTACAAGATGATAGAGCACATGAGTAGGGTGAATGGTTAGTGAATATGAGGAAGAGTAAGGAAGGGTCCTAAGAGATAACTTGAAACTTGTATCAATGTTAGAAATATTGAGAGACAATTTTATATAAGACATGTGGGTCATGTGTTGAACCGTCAAATTATAATCAAATTTCCATGTGTGCCCATTTGATTTTAGGCACGTAGTATAAAATCAACAAAAAACCTTCAAAATATCATTAAAAAAGTTCCTAAATATGAAAATAATAATAATATACATTTTTTTGTGATAGAACATGTAAGAAACGTGTAAAATAAAATATCAACTAGCAAGGAAACACATACATGTCAAAATGAACATAAGGAATTACCCTAAAGAAACCTTAAAAGAGTGAAGACTCTAACAAGATTGTGCATTGTTATCCTCATATCACTATCACAATAAAAGTATAATTATTACATCACCAAATATATTAATTGGAGCCATACTACACATAGAAATATCAGTATTCACTACAAAACAACTCTCACAATTCAAAAGCCCTGTCTCTTATGCTTACAATCTCATTAGAACATGTAAAATAAAGTATATAAAATGAGTCAACCCTCTACATTTTCTTTACACAAATTATGCCACCCCTTTTCCATTTCATGGCCCTAAAATGAAAGAACAAATGTGAAAATAATTATTTCAAGTGTCTATACACTTCAGATTCTACTCTTTGTCCTAACAGTTGTGCATTTGTTGCTTTTGATAAATTGGTAATCACACATTCGATAGGAAATTCACACATTTTTATGGTTTAAAATATATTTACCATGGTATCTAGGCATTCATCATTATAGATTACACATTTACCACTCATATAGAGTGATAAATTCACCATTCTTGCTTATCTACTTTGATTTCATAATCAACAACCATCCAAACATAAAAAATTGTCATGCTTCAAAACATGCCTTTTATGATGTTTCTATGTTTTCAAGTCTTGGGCACCTTCTTGACTAGTTATTTCTCCATGACCCCACAAGTCCAACTTCATTTGACCTATTTTTTAGATTAATTTATGTCATTCAAATATGACATATTCTTTAAAATAAAATAACACTGATACACTCCATTGAATTTATTTTTTTCCAAAAAATGGCACAATAAATCCCAACAACCACGATGGATTTAAAGTCAAACGACATTGGTTGTCTCTTGCAAATTTAGTATAAAATGTCAAGATTGTAAAGACATAGTTTTAGTATAGCGGCAATAATAGGATCCTATACATTGAAGTTACAATGTGTTTTAAGAATTAAATGAAATTATTCCTCATGTTAATTTGGATAGGTGGAATGCTTGTAGCTATCATAGAGTAGAGTTTGCAAAAGGGCATTGTCCAACATTGATTAGTGAGATCTATTTTATCACCATCTATCCTTATCACTTGTAGTAGTCATTAATAGGTTTCTCTTAAGATGGCACAAGCCTTAACTATTAATAAATTATAAGGCCTAACATTACACCAAGTGATAATCAACATTATAACCATTATCTATATAATTATAATTTTACTTCAATATCAAGAGTTCTAGGTTCTCTAACGATCTCCACATATTTCTACAATTCTTTATAGTGATATGAAAAATACAAACTAGGGGAGAAGACCCAATATCCGCTAGAGCTAACTTCGCGCAACCATAGAATGTGAACTGTGCGACGAATCGAAAAAAAAAATTATGGGTTTTTTTCGCCCACGAGTTAAGAGCTTATAACTAAGCTTTTGGCTTTTGGGAAATTCGTTAGAGTGCGGGAGCATTGGATATGTGCAAGGTGGTCAAAAAGACACCTTTTAGAGGTGTCGTCCGCTCCCCGCCACCTAAAGTCTCAGTACTCGCCACCTATAACCACCAATAAAAAATTAAAAAAATACCTAAATATGTGACTAATAACATTTAAATAAAACTATTCTATCATCCAAATCCTCTCAAAATTCAATGGGTCTAATTCACATTGGCACCTTAAAAAATCAATTTCCTGCCCATTAAAAATCACTCCTACATATTAATCTCCTTACTTTAGCACTGGACACCAAACACATTACACCCCAATTAATCTTCATTTCGGGTCCAATTTAAGCATATGACTAATGTTTTTTTCGGTGGGCACCCCATTATTTACCAACATTTTACCGCTCCCGCTCTGTCGAAGGTTCTCACAATGATGGCAGCGAATGATGACTATTGTCCACGGCTCCGCACACACCTTCAGGTAACATCAAACATCATTTTTGTTTGAATATGCAAACAATGGTACTGGTTAATCATTTTCTTTTGCATCTTTCGTGACCTGTGAAGGGTTTATTCGATGATTGAAAAATTATTACTGCTTGTTTATGAAATAAATCATGCCTCTTACGTGCATTTTCGTTGTGTGCTATTTGTTTTTGTTGGGACATGGTGCTCCTGTTTTACACATGGGTTTTTTTGGGGTTAAATGATTTCCTCTTCTAAATTTACTATGCGCTTTTAGGCTAGTAAAGTCGATTGTATCATGATTTTGTCTGCAGAAATGATAGGGGAATTTCGTGGGTTTGACCACATGTCTGCAAAAAAATAATTAATGGTCTACATCGAGCTTTTTATAAAAAAACCCATGTGAATACGACCATAAATCGGCAAACCCATTTAGTATACACCATTTTTGCGAAAACCCTTGCTTTGTTTTTCCAAATACGGGTTCTTTTGGGGTTAAATGATTAAATACGACTTGGTAAAGTCGATTGTATCATGATATTGGCTCTAGAAATGGTGAGGAATTTCGTGGGTTTTGACCACATGTCTACAAAAAATGATTAATGGTATCCATCAACCTTTTTATAAAAAACCCATTTATGACCATAAATCGGCAAACCCATTTACTATACACCATTTTTACAAAAACCCTTGCTTTGTTTTTCCAAATTCGGGTTTTTTTGGGGTTAAATGATTAAATACGACCTGGTAAAATCGATTGTATCATGATATTGGCTGCAGAAATGATGAGGAATTTCGTGGGTATTGACCACATGTCTACAAAAAATGATCAATGGTCTCCATCGACCATTTTATAAAAAACCCATCTGAATACGACCATAAATCGGCAAACCCATTTAGACAGGTTTTCTTGGGGTTAAATGACTAATACGACCTCGTAAAGTTGACTGTCTCATGATATTATAACTAGGTATGATGATGAATTTCGTGGGTTTTGATCACATGTCTGCAAATTAATTTCTTTTCGTCTGCTTCGACCTTTTTATAAAAATCCCAGTACATAGTGGGCAAAAATTATCTCATGAAACCCTTGCTTGGAATATTGCCTTGCGAGTGAGGAATTACTATTATGAAACCCTTGGTTAATTTCTTGTGCACATTTCTGAAAACCCAAGTGGTTAATCGATCTACTTCTGTTAAAATTAATATCTTATTGCAGTTGAATATAGCACAACTTATTTCATTTGTTGTACAATGTGCTTTGTACATTCTACTTATAGTTATTTTCATGAGTTGTGCATTTAACATTTATATTTATGCACTGTCTTTTTACTTTACTTTATAAGTAAATGAAGGTCTTTTTTGTTGTATTTACAAGATCTGCACAACGAATTCTCCTAAGTTTTGCAGCAATTCTTTTCTATCATTTACAGACTAGCATTTGTTTATAAAATATTATACTTTCCATTGCACATACAACAGGCCAACATACATATATTTGTCATTTTACATTCTATGTCTCTTGTTCATTCAGCAAATCGGTATATATATATGTGTGTATCATTTTCCTATCCTTTGGCAATGCAAACAATGGTACTGACCTTAATCATTTTCTTCTGCATCTTATTGAATTTGTAAAGGAATGTGTACAATGTTATACCTATAAAACACAGATTGAGCAATGTGTTTCAAATTGTAAATGAATCTATGCAATGTTTTATACATTCATTTACAAATTATGTGTCTGTTGTCTCTTCTTCATTGAGCAGATTGATATATATGTCTGTTTCCTTTAACTATCCTTTGAAAATGCAAATAATGGTACTAGTTAATCATGTTCTTTTGCATCTTTCATGACCTGTGAAGGGTTTATTCAATTATTGAAAAATTATTACTGCTTGTTTATGAATTATATCATTCCTCTTACACTCATTTTCATCGTGTGCTATTTGATTTTGTTGGGTCATGGTGCTATTTTTTTTCTCCCACATTGCATGTATGTATGTATGTATGTATGTATATATAAAGTTGTCTATCCACGGTGTGAGGTAACAACAAACATCATTCTCCTTTCAAAGTGTATGTATGTATCGGCAAACCCATTTAGTATACACCATTTTTTGTGAAACCCATTGCTTTGTTTTTCCAAATACTGGTTTTTTTGGGGTTATATGTGTATGTATGTATGTATGTATGTATGTATGCACATTGTACACATTCTTTTATAAATTCAATAAAATGCAGAAGAACATGATTAACCAGTACCATTGTTTGCATTTTGAAAAGGATAGTTAAAGGATAGACATATATATCAATATGCTCAATCAAAAATGTATGTATGTATGCATACATACATACATACATATATATATATATCTATGTATGTATCTACGTATGCATGTATGTATGTATGCACATTCATACACACATACACACACACATATTAATATGTGTGTATGAATGTGCATACATACATACACACACACATATATATGTATGTATGTATGAATGTGCATACATACATACACACAGATATATATGTATGTATGTATGAATGTGCATACATACATACACACACATATATATATATATGTATGTATGTATGTATGCACATACATACATATATATATATATGTGTGTGTGTGTGTGTGTGTGTGTGTGTGTGTGTGTGTGTATGTATGTGCATACATATATGCATACATATATATACGTATGTCTGTATGTACATACATACATATATATATTTATGAATGTATGTATGTATGTATGTTTGTATGTATGCACATACATACATACCTATATATATTTATGAATGTATGCATATATTTATGAATTTATGTATGTATGTATGTATGTATGTATGTATGTATGCACATATATATATACCTTCCATCACTGTGAGAACCTTCGACAGAGCAGGAGCGATAAAATGATGGTAAATAATGGGGTGCCCACCGAAAAAAACATTAGTCATATGCTTAAATCGGACTCCAAATGAAGATTAATTGGGGTGTAATGTGTTTTGTGTCTGGTGCTAAAGTAAGGAGATTAATATGTAGGAGTGATTTTTAATGGGCACGAAATTGATTTTTTAAGGTGCCAACATGAATTAGACCCATTGACTTTTGAGCGGATTTGAATGATACAATAGTTTTATTTAAATGTTTTTTTGAGCAATTTTATAGATAAGTGTTACCAAAGGGGGTAACTCCCATGTACATTCAGATTTAGCTTTTACAGGCCAAGAACTAGATTACAAACCCTGCTCATTCTATGAGCAGGAAAATTGCTACGAGGATGTCTCCAATCCTAGTCAACCGTTCCAAGCGGACCCCATTGAGCCAAGCCAAGTCGGATTGCATGAAGTTGGAGAAGGCGTCCATGTTGGCGTTTTTGACTCCTGCTCTAAATACTTCCCATGCGTCAATACGGAAATTATCAGTTGCAGCCTGGCGAGCACTTCCAGCATCTTCGTCCACATCATCCTCGCCTGATTCCACTTCCTCCTCATCATTTTCCAAATCATCGGTTGCCATATTCAATATTTCTGGGTCGAAATAGTACTTGAGGAAGTTGACCCAACCCTCTTCGCTTAGGTTCAGAATGGCATTGGCTACTACCTCAGCATTACCAATTTCTATGAATCTGTCGAGCCGCTCAACCACGACTTCCCTGGCCTCGGTTATGTCCACTAATGCGCATAGTATGAGCTCGTAGAATTGGTCATCGCAGCAGTGTTGATCAAGAGACAAAACCATAGATACCAGGTCAACTACTGCATTCCTTATTGTTGGGTCTGGAATGTTAAAAAGCCTTCTGCATTGGGCCATTACTGGCTCCTTAGTGGAATGGCAGTCGACTCTGAACATGAATACCATCCTACTTTTCTTGGCAAACTTGGAGCTGCTGTGAAGAGGTAGAAATGGAGAACATACTGTCCCTCTATTAATAGCCTTAATCCTGTAACGATAAGGATTGCTTAAGAACTGAGCCCGTCGATTCAGGCCATACCAAATCCAATCTAAATCGGTCCTTATGATTTCACACTGTGAATCTAGTCCTGATTTGAGGTTCACAAGGTTTTTGAGATGAGGGATCTGGCATTCTAACTACCGCCATTTCTGCCAAGTAGTTGAGTGAGTTCACGTGATAGAGTGCCAAGGTTCTTGTCCCTTGCTAATTTCATAAATCGTCACTATGGGAGCATCGATTATGATACGGCCCAAGGCAGTCCCTGTGCACAAATACGCCGCCTAAAGCAGATTCTGGCCCCATAGACCAACACAAAGTTTGTACCATCCCGTGTCTTGTTGGGATTATGTGTTGTTTTTTACTATTTCTTGATCTATTAATGCCTTGCAATGTTAATAGTGACACATTTAGGTGTTTTTTTGCTTTGCAATGTATATGTATGTATATGTTTATATGAATACATGCATGTATGCTTGTGTTTCTATGAATGTTTACATGTATGCTTATGTTTGTATGACTGTATGCATGCATACAAACATGCAATAAATCATAGATATATAAGGCTAGCCAAATAAACATCAAATCTAAATATAATGCAGAATTCAGTCATATCATCTCTAAAAACGTACGTAAGTGGCAGCTACAAATTCAAATGCTATAACAAATTCAAATTTGAAACACAACAATCAGATTGAATGCATTCAATTGTCGGATTCAAATTTCTAAATAAGAGGGAAAGCAGCCAACGATATTCACAATTAATCTCCCCTAGTAATATCCTCTCTATACTACAGACCATTGAATGGCATCCTTTGCACATTCCTCATATATCCAAGGTTGATGAGAAACAATGAATATAAGTTGAATAAATCTGGGTACACAATTCTATTAACATTTATATGTTTTCACATATATTTATCTATTCCATATGGAATTTATAATATGTTGAACTTGATTAATTATGTGTTGTTGTACATGCATTATTTAAAATGTTGTATGATGTTTGTATGTTACTAGCCTCGGTTGTGACTACCCGTGGTTGTAAAAAATTTCTTGCAGGCATGAGAGAACAAGGAGAGGTGGTGCAACAATGTTCAAGTTGGGCAGTTTGGTAAATGTGTTTGTCAACACACCAAATAATTAAGGATTTTTTGTTCAAATGGCTCTATGTTTCAATTATTTTTCTATATTGTTCTCTAACTAGTATGTCTTTTGATTTATTTCAATAACTATTGTCCATGTTTGTTTGTTCTATTATATTTGTTTGTTTTGGTAGGCATGTAAAATGGCTAGAAGGTTTTAAAGAGCATGTCAAATTGCAAGATTATATTTCAAGTAAATTCTTTCAAGACTTTACTTTGGTTGTGACCCAGTAGACATAGTGTTCATTTATAATGCTCATTTTTCATATTCATTGTAACCTTACATTTAAAATTTACAATTAGATTGATTTCCAAGTGTAGGTGTTGAAAATTTTATAATTTCAAATATATTAATTTATGGATATGCATATAGATGTATAGATATATGTATGCATATACTTAGTTGTGTATACATACGTACACATATGTATGTATGTATATATGTATGAATGTATGTATGTATGTATATACATACATACATATATATATATTTACATATATGTATGCATGTATACACAGCTAGGAAGGTTGTAAAGAGCATGTCAAATTAGAAGATGACATTTCAGGTCAAGTTTACTTTGGTTGTGACCTGGTAGACATTGTGTTCATATATGATGTTCATTTTTCTTATTCATTGTAAAACCACACTTACAATTTACAATTAGATTGATTTCCACTTACACTTACAGTTACAATTTATGGATATGCTACATATACATGTATAGTAATATATATGTATGCATATACTTAGTTGTGTATACATATATATATTTATATTTTCAACAATGTTAGTTAGATGAATACAACAAACACATATCCAACAAAATGATAGATGAATACAACCAACACAAAATCGATTTTGAATCACAAAAGCATATATCATTAACTTTAAACATGATTAAGACACCATAAACATGATGATTGAAAAGTTGGAAAGAAGACAAGGAGTCTTCAGTCTTACAAAAAAGACACTGGCGTACATCAAAGTATATAAGTTGACTACAAACTACCATACAGTTCTACAAAATTAGACAGTAGTATCCTTTGGCTTTCCAATACAACAGACTACTATCCTTTGGCTGTCCAATACAATAGACTAGCATTTGGTTGAACAAAAAACACTCTAGCACACTTCGAGGTCAAAAAGTTGACAACAAAAAATCATAATCAGACATCCACATATATGATTAAGAAGTGGTGTGTCCTTGGGGGTCAACTGACTCTGCATCAACTGGAGAAGATGTTAAGGACTGTAGATTGTTCTGTATGGCACTTGCGATACAAGCAAGCAATGCATGATTTGCCTCTAGAGTGAGTTGTAATTGTGGAGAGTAGCCTTCAGAAGACCCATTTTGTATGCTACTAAGAGCAGCAAAGGCTGGAGCCAAAATGTTAACCATGTCCCTTAAAATCGGATGTTGACTTGGAAGAGGAGTTGTAGGAGTACTCTTACTTCTGTTTCTTTTTGTTCTTTCTACCTGCTTTTGGTTTTCCTTCAACTGTCGAGCAATCTTTGCTTGCTCCCTTTCAAGCTCCTTTTGATGTCACTGCCTGAACTTCTCCTCTGCAATTTTCTATTTTTTGCAACATGCTCCAATCTTTTTGCCTCCCTCTCTGCGAAGATTGCTTCTCTTTCTGCCTTCTTTTCAGCCATTTGCTCCCTTTTCCTTTGCTGAAAATTGTTGGTTTCTTCGTTTCTATGCCTCTTGTTCATTCAGGAAATTGAAGAAATCATCTGATGTCAAAATTTGAGACTGCCTACTAAGGTGTAGGACCCCATTGCGACCTGTATTAGATGATTGGTGCTCTCTTTTCATTGGGAGTTGCAAAAAATGCTTCTCCTACCTACTGGTTGTTGATCATTGACTTCTGTGCATGGCACATAGTCAGCCTCTTCATCACTTGAGTCATTACCTTCGAGTCCATCCTCATCATCATTTTCAGCCTCCCAATTTCTCCCAGTTGTGAAGTAATGGATGACATCTTCAGGATCAACATATGGTGGTGATGGCATGGACAACCCTTCATCCACTTGACTAAAATTGGGATGTACCCTTAGGTTCAAAGTTGCATCTTGAAATTCAGATGGTAGATTGAGACTCTCTTCATTTTCAGTTGTCTCAATTTTTGTTGTCTCATTGTTTTCTGGGCAATATCCTTCTTCATTTGTTGGATTTGGGGCTATGCTTGCAGAAAAAGTGTCCACAAACTGTCCAATTTGATCCTCATTCCAACCTGCTATTCTCAAACATGTTTCCGCTGCCATGAACTGTGTCTTATCATCAATTGTATCACCCTCTGTTTTTTCTCCCAATGTGGTTCCTTCCTCTTCAACCACGAAAGCTTGGTTCGGCCCCATATCAAAGTCAAGTGCATGTCTATCTAATGGCCAAATTCTCGTTCTTCGAAAACCACTTGCAATGTTATTAGAGGTCAAAGCTTGTGCAAAAGCTTTGCTGGCAAGTGTTGCCAACTCTACCCTTCCAATGTAAATTTGAGGATTTTCAGAGAGCTATATACTCCTTTGTTGTTTGAAGTAGTTCTTAAATGGTGAGAACACACTAACATCAAGGGGCTGCAATTTGTGGCTATAATGTGTTAGAAGTGTGAGCAGATCTATTCCCATAGTCTTTGCTTCTTCAATCATTTTGAATGCAACATGGCTTCCATGACCATCAAAGATGAGAAGTTGTCTATTGGATGGTGACACCCCTCCTGGGACATTTATTGCAAAGTGTTTTAACCATTCCACAAATAATTCTTTGGTCATCCAAGCATGCTCTTGGATTGCCATGAATGCCCTTGGCTCACAGTTAACAATATAGTTTATAATGTTCCTTTTGGACCTGAACAAATAGTAACTAGGTATAGCTTGACCTGTTGCACTAACACAAGCTAGAACAATGATCCATTCTCTGCTTTTAGAAATTAATTGTGGAATACATTTCGTCCCTATTTTTGTAATAACTCTCATTGCACAGTTTCTGCCAGCCTGCACACCTGTTTCATCACAGTTCCATATTTTGTTGGCCCCATAATTATGTTTGTTATACAACTCCTCCAAGTTATCATAGAATGAAGAAACTATTTATGGGCGTAGCATTATAGCTCGATCTATGTCCACTCCTTTGGGTGTTCGAATTGTCAGATCGGGATGCCTTTGACGAAATCCAACCCACAATGACCTCCCTGGTATCCCATTTGTGAATGGGTTAGGCCTTACTCCAACCATTTGGGCCACCATTGACTTAAGTTGTGACACTTGAAGGCCATGGCCAATATTAGCCATATCTTTACACCACTGCACAATTTCAGCTTCTTCTTCGTCAGTTAGGATTGTTTGGGGCCCCCTTTTTTTTGTGGATGTCACACCATTGGGCCATGCCCGCAAACTGCTAGGCGGGATTCCCCATTTGATCATTGAACCTCTGATTGACATTCGCTTGTCCTCAACATCTACAATGGCTTTTTCCACGTCATCCATAGACCAATTTTTCATGCTCAGATCTGGGGTTGTCACATGGTTAGTAGGTGGCGGTTCCATTTCTACCTCAATATTATGAACAGCAGGTTCAAAACCATCATTTTCATTGGTCTGTTGTGCATTTTCAAAAATAACTTCCTCATTCATGTTCACTACTGTCTCTTCATCAACAACATCTGGAACATTGAATGTCACTCCACGAGGTACTCTAATTGAGCGCCTCCGAGACGATCTTTTCCTCTTCTGCCCTGGTGCAATGATTGTCAGTGATCCTGTACATTGTAAGCCATAAAGAGTCAGAAAATTGTGATCCTGGACATATAATTAGACTGATATACAGTGAAAAATAGAAAACAGTGTTAAATGTGTCACTATTAACATTTAAATAAAACTATTATATCATTCAAATCCGCTCAAAAGTCAATGGGTCTAATTCACGTTGGCACCTTAAAAATTCATTTTCAAATCATTTTCGTGCCTATTAAAAATCACTCCTGCATATTAATCTCATTACTTTAGCAGAAGACACCAAACACATTACACCCTAATTAATCTTCATTTGGGGTCCGATTTAAGCATATGACTAATATTTTTTTGGGTGGATACCCCAGTCTTTTCCATCAATGTTCAAAGCACATTGTACAGAAAATGAAAGAAGTTGTGTTGTATTCAACAGCAATAGGATATCAATTTTAACAGAGGTAGATCGATTACACACTTAGGTTTTCAAAAATGTGCACAAGAAATTAACCAAGGGTTTCATAATAATAATTCCTCACTTGTAGGAATTGAAAAGTGCGTTTTTAGACAAATGTGGAATATTCAAGGCAAGGGTTTCATGAGATTAATTTGCAGACATGTGGTCAAACCCATGAAATTTCTCATCATTTGTGGAGACAATATCATGAGACAGTCGACTTTACCAAGTGGTATTTTATCATTTAACCCCAAATAAACCCGTATTTGGAAAAACAAAGCAAGGGTTTTCACAAAAATGGTGTATACTAAATGGGTTTGTCGATTTATGGTCGTATTCACATGGGTTTTTCATAAAAAGAACGATGCAGACCATTAATCATTTTGTGCAGACATGTGCTCAAACCCAAAAAATTCCCCTATCATTTTTGCAAACAAAATCATGATAGAAACAGGGAGAGGAAATCATTTAACCCCAGAAAGATCCCTGTGTAAAACACCAACATATATATATAGACATGCATACATACATACATACATATGTATGTATGTATGTATGTATGTAATACATACACTTTGAAAGGAGAATGATGTTTGTTGTTACCTCACACCATGGGCAGACAATTTTATACATACATACATACATACATACATACATGTATGTATGTATGTATGTATGTATGTATGTGCATGCATACATACATGCAATGTGGGAGAAAAAAATAGCACCATGACTCAACAAAATCAAATAGCACACAACGAAAATGCGTGTAAGAGGAATGATATATTTTATAAACAAATAGTAATAATTTTTCAATCATCGAATAAACCTTTCACGGGTCATGAGAGATGTAGAAGAAAATGATTAACCAGTACCATTGTTTGCATTTTCAAAGGATAGTTAAAAGAAACAGACATATATATCAATCTGCTCAATGAACAAGAGACAACAAACACATAATTTGTAAATGAATGTATAAAACATTGCACAGATTCATTTACAATTTGAAAGACACTGCTTAATGTGTGTTTTATAGGTACAACATTGTACACATTCCTTTACAAATTCAATAAGATGCAAAATAAAATGATTTACCAGTACCATTGTTTGCATTGCCAAAGGATAGGCAAAAGATACAAACATATATATCGATTTGTTGAATGAACAAGAAACACAAAATGTAAAATGACAAATGCTAGTCTGTTGTATTGGACAACCAAAGGAAATGTATTCAAATAGTAGTTTGTTGTATTGGACAGCCAAAGGAAACATAGTAAACAATATAAAAGAATTGCTACAAAACTTAGGAGAATTTGTTTTGCAGATCTTGTAAAGACAACAAAAAAACCCTTAATTTACTTATAAAGTAAAGTAAAAAGACAGTGCATAAATATAAATGTTAAATGCACAGTTCATAAAAGTAAGAAGACACTGCATAAATATAAATGTTAAATGCACAATTAATGAAACTAACTATAAGTAGAATGTATAAAGTATCAACCTGAAATTGTAGAAGAATGTGCAGAAGATGTCTGTCGATGCTCTGAATTCGGCAGAGAATAAGTTGTCACAGATAACAAATGACACTGGTTGTTTTCCCCCTCTTATTTAGGAATTCGAATGTGGCAATTGAATGCATTCAATTTAATTGTTGAGTTTGAAATTTGAATTTGTTTGAACATTTGAATTTGTGCATGCCAGTTATGTAGGTTTTTAGAGATGATATGAGTGAATTATGCATTATATTTGGATTTGATGTTTATTTGGGGAGCCTTACACCTGTATTTAATTGTGCAAGTACCTACAAGAAATAAAGTAAATACATATATCTGCCAAGGAGTGCGTGGAAGACTGTGCATTTGAAATCCCATAGAGTTAATAGAAAATTGTGATTATGTCATGTAAAGCAACATTAAGTGTGCATGTGTAGTTGTAAATATAAAAAGTAATGAGGGATTAAATTTTGCAAGTTGGGGTATTTGTAACAGTACATGTTTTAAATTAGTGCACTAGAATATGGCGTTTGGCGTTTGTGTTTTTGCAGGAGTGGAGTAGCAGCTGTAGGGAGTGATTTTATATGCGATGGATATTGGACGTTGCCAAATTTATGAGAAGTTACAATAGTGGTGCAAGGATGTTTGCCCTTGAAGCTTACCTTGGAGTTTAGTGAGGTGTATTAGAGGGCCCACCATTGAGCTGGTCGCGGTGCCAAAGGATTTTGTATTGATTGCATTTGTTTAACTTTTTTTATTTGTAATGAATCTGAAATTTGATTTGTATTGCAGACAAAAGGCCCTTTCATTCCAGTGAAAATAGGGCGCTAGGACAACACAAATTTGTTCATGTTTTTAGTTCTTTCACCATGTAACCTTCGCTTTGTGGAAAATGCACATCGATACCATCTGTGAAAATAAGAGAAACTTTAGAAACATCTTGTATTGATTGCATTTGTTTATTTTTTCCGTTCATCAATTTTATTTGTAATGAACCTGAAATTTGATTTATATTGCAGATGAAAGGGCCTTTCATTATTGTGAAAATAGGGCGCTGAAACAACACAAATTCATTTGCTAGCCTAGTAGAGAGCAATCTACCTTTGCGGAATGATGAAATCCACACCATTATCTACACATTCAGGGCGAAAGGGTTTTTTTGGCAAAGGAAATGGCGGACCAAACAGTTAAAAAGCCTACTGTTGCTTATTCCAAAAAAGACTATCAAACTTTAATGGCAGTGGGAGAGCCGACTCAACCATTGATGGGCAATCGACAGTCATCTGAGCTCCCTCTGTAGTGGGCGGGCAGAAAAATAGACATATGAGCATATTATCCATGTTTTCATAAAATTTAATGTAATAATTGAAAAATATATTATGCAATATTACTTTTGTTTTACTTTATTAATATTTTGATAAGTTATTTTGTAAGAATGTTCTTTGTTTATTTATTTTTCAAATTTTAAAAAGAATATTAAAACAAATTTTATAATAAAATTTAATTATAAAAATGTTTAAAATAATTAATAGTAAGATAAATTTAATGAATATGAATTTTAATATATTAGGTAAATAATCTATTATAAATTAGATATTTATTTTTCTATATGATCAAATTTGTATATATAGGAGTATATGTATATTTGGAAGTGTTTGTTTGCTTGTATTAAAACTTGAATATTATATGTATGTATTCATTTTTGCTAATTTTATTTTTATATATTAAGTAAATAATCTATTATAAATTAGATATTTCATTTTTCTAATGGTCAAATATGTACATATGGGAGTATATGTGTATTTGAAAGTATTTATGTGTCTTTATTAAAACTTGAGTACTAATTAGTGATATCCAAAGTTTACTTTGTTGAAATAATTAGTGATATTCGAGAATACCTTTAGAGCGATTTTTAGATCACTAAGGGACATATTCTCTTAGTAAAATATAAAAGTAGGTATGTAAAAAATATTACAATCTTTTTGAAGTTAGATTTTAGTATAATTTTAAAAAATGAAATGATTTGGGTGCAAAGAAAGAAAATAATAGAAAGGTTGATTATATATTTTTTAGTTCTAAAATTATAATTAGTAATTGTTGAATTATTTTAAAATTAATATTTTATTTTATTAAGTATTATTTGTATTAAATCATTAGTATAATTTAATTGATTATTTACAAAACTAGTTAATAAATACTTTATAAATTTTAGAAATTAAAATTTAGTTTAATTTTAGAATTAATTCTAGACTTTAAAAATATTGTGGTGATTTGATTAATTATTTTTTATATGATTAATAATCCTAACTCTTATAATACTTCACTTCACTTTAGAAATTAAAATTTATAAATTGATATTAAGATATAAATAAACCTAATCTCAAGCTTTATCCTAGAACCCTAATTGAACCATACTAACCCTAATTTAACCCTAACAATAATATTTAATTAGGTTTCACTTAGGATTCATTTAGGGTTAAGTTTTAATCAGGGTTAGGGTTCAATTAAGGTCGAGGTTAAGGTTTAATGAAGGTTAGGGTTAGGGTTCAATTAGGGCTAGGGTTGTGATTAAATTAGGGTTAGGATTATGGTTTAAATAGAGGAATATGGTTCAATTAGGGTTAGGGTTAGGGTTATGATTCAATTAGGGTTAGGGTTATGGTTTAAATAGAAGATTAGGGTTCAATTAAGGTTAGGATTTGACTACATTTAGGGTTACAATTCAATTAGGTTCACTTACGATTTATTTAGGGTTAAGTTATAATTAAGGTTAGGGTTCACTTATAATTTGTTGTTGTCAAATTTATAAACAAATATTAAAGTTAGGGTTAGGGTTTAATTAAGGTTAGGGTTAGGGTTAGGGTTAGGATTAGGATTCAAATGGGTTTAGGGTTATGGTTCAATTAGAGGGTTAGGTTTCAATTAGGATTGGTATTCAACTACATTTATGATTACAACTAAGATTTAATTAGGGTTAGAGTTTAATTAGGTTTAGGGTTAAATTAGGGCTAAGATGCAATTAGGGTTGGGGTTATGGTGAAGGTTAGTTTTAAGTTTAAGGTTAAAATTACACTTTAATTAGGGATAGGGTTAAATTATGGTTCAGTTAGGGTTAGAATACAAATAGAGTTATGGTTATGGTTAGAATTAAGGAACTTAAGGAACTTAATTATGATAAGGGTTAAACTAGGGTATAGTTATGGTTAGGGTGAAATTAGGATTATAGTAAAGATTCAATTAGGGTTAGGGTTAGGGTTTAATTAGACCAGGTTAGTGTTATAGTTCTAGAATAATGCTTGGGTTAGGGTTATGACTAGGATTAGTGTCAGGTTTAAGATTCAATTAGGGTTCAATTAGGGATAGTGTTCAAGTTATAATTAGGGTTAGGGCAATGATTAGGGTTTAATTAGGGTTAAGGCTAGGGTTATATGATAAAACTTAGAGTTAAGGTTATGAATTGAGTTAAAATATGGCTAAAGTTAGGTTTCAATTAGGATTAGAGTTAAGGATGTGATTAGAGATCAATTAGGTTAGAGTTAGGGTTTAATTAGGTTTAAAGGGTTCAATTAGGGTTAGAGTTAGGGCTATGGTTAATTTAGGGTTAGAGTTCAATTACGATTATAGTTATTGTTCAATTAGTGTTTGGTATAGGGTTCAATTAGGACTATGATTAGGGTTAAATCACGATTATCTATAGGGTTCAAATAGAGTTACTATTATTAGGGTTAGGGTACAATTAGGGTTAGGTTTCAATTAAGGTTAAGGTTCAATTAGGGTTATAATTTAATTAGGATTAGGTTTCAATTAGGGCTAGGGTTAAAGTTATAATTACAATTTAATTAGGGTTAGGGTTCTATGATAAAGCTTGGGGTTAAGGTTATGGTTGGGGTTCAATTATGGTTATCCATATGGTTCAATTAGAGTAAGGATTAGAGTTCAATTATAGCTAAGATTCAATTAGGTTCTAATTAGGACCAGGATTAGGATTCAATTACAACAAGGGTTAGGGTTAGGGTTCAATCAGGGTTAAAATTTTATTAGAGTTTAAAGTTACTGCTGGAGTTCAATTAGAGTTAGGGTTCAATTAGGGTTAGCGTTAAATTATTTTTAGGGTTCAATTAAGATTAGGGTTAAGGTTTAAGTAGGGTTAAAGTTTAATCAAAGTCAGGGGTACATGATTAAAGTTTATATAGGGTTAGCATTACAGTTAGAGATAGAATTAGGGTTAGGATTATGGTTCAATTAGGTTAGCATTAGGGTTAGGGTTCAATTAGGATTAGGGTAACAATTAAATTAAGTTAGAGTTTAATTAGGACTAGAATTTAATTAGAGTTAGGGCTTAATCAAGGTAAATTAGGCTTAGGTTTAGGGTTGGTTCAATTAGGGTTAAGGTTTCATTACGGTTAGGGTTAGATTTTAAGTAGGGTTAGGGTTAGGGTATAACTAAGGTTCAATTTGGATTAGGGTTTAATAAGGTTAAGATTAGGATTAATGTTAGGGTTAAGATTAAATTAGGGTTTAGGTTCAATTAGAGTTAAGGTTAAGATTAGAGTTTAATTAGGGTTAGATTTAGGATTAGGGTTTAATTAGGTTAATGTTAGGGTTAGGGTTGCCATTTGATAAGGTATAGGGTTAGAGTTCAATTAGGATAATTTTTTAATTAGGGTTTAAGGTTCAATTTGGGATAAGGTTTAATAAGGGTTAGGTTTAGGGTTTAATTATAGTTAATGTTAAGGTTTAATACTAACACTAATCCCATCCTAATCCTACTTCTATCTCTAACCTAACCCTAACTCTAACCCTAATACTAATACTAATTCTAACCCCAACCCTAATCCTAATTCTATCTCTACCCCTAACCCTATCCTTAATCTTAATTGTAACCCTAATCCTAACCTTAACCTTAACACTAATTCTATCTTTAACCCTAACACTAACCCTACCCATGATCATAATTTTATCTTTAATCTTAACCCTAACCCTAATCATAACACTAGCCCCAACCCTAACCCTGACCCTAATTAAATTTATGTCTCTCATGTTGCACCATGAATGCTACTAGCATATATATTTAATTTTATATATGTAGACATGGAAAATGTACATTTCTGTTCGACACACTTGATCCTGATTACTAACAACATTTCTTCTTGAATCACACTCTCAAATTTTCATCATATTTTGTCTCTTAATTCAATAAATCATTGCTTATTTGATTAAGTCTTTCTTCCTCTTTGATTAAATTAATCAATTTAATTTAATTAATCTTATGTCTTTGTTTAATTAAATAAATCATTTTATTTTATTGAAGTTTTTAAAGTCCTCTTACTAAATTAAATAAATTAAACCTTATTTGATTTAATCTAACACTTTCCCACTTAGTTAAATAAATCAAAATCATTTATTTAATTAATCAATTCCTCTCAATTCTGATTTAAATTAATTCATCAATTTAAGTCAAAGTTGTCACATCACCTAACCCCTCATTAAATTAATCAAAATCTTGATTAAGTTAATCCCTATCACTAAAATCCTCTAGAGAATGCAACTTGCACATGAAAATAGATTTAATTCATTTATTAAATCTCTATTTTCCCTCACATGGCATCAAAAAGGAATATTCCCTCAAATTTGAATTCAAAAAGTCCAAGTGGACTTGTACATCCAACAAGGCATTCACTCCTCTTACATGTCCTTGTGCATCGAGCCAAGTGGCATTTTATTTCATTATTTTTTCTCTCTCACATGTCATTTCCTCAATTTCAAATTCCACCTAATTGCATTTATTGGCACTTTGGCCAAAATGTGCACAACCATCAACCATTCACATCTTGACAAGTGGCACTTGGCCATTGGGTGTTGAATGATCCCACATTTCAAATCTTGATCTCTCTTCCAAATTCAAATCTATAAATTGGAGGCTTCTCTCTTAATTCTTCATCCACAATTTCATGCAAAGTTACTCTCTTAACATTGAGAGCCAATTTTGTGCACATCACTCCATGCTTCATCATTTTCATAAATCTTAGCTAGGTTATGCTCAAATATCATCATGGAGATTTGATCAATCAACTATCATCAACATTGCAATTCCAGGATTGGGAAAGGGCTGCTTACTACACAACAAAGTGGCACCAATCCACTATGAGATAAAGGTTTGATCATGTTCTTTACATATGTTTCTGTTTAATTTGTTTTCTACTCATTATTTGCATACTTGAACATGATTAAGTATTTCATAGGGATGTTAAATTTTCTGATTTAAACTAACTTGTGCTAACAACATGAAACTGGTTTAAATCTTTCTCTCTCACAGATTTTTTGGCATCCACATTCTAGTGCTAGAAGGAGGGCACTTATGTGATTTTGTATGAGAAATCTTCCATTTCTTCATAATGTTTGAGAAAATTTTCATAGAACATGAGTCGTGATTCTTTTCTTTAGGCTTCATTGTTCATGTATTTAAAAAGTAGTTAATCTAAAAAGATAAAATCATAATCTGAACAGGCTTTGCTGCAAACTTCTTCTCTTGTGCTTTCCCTTACAGTTCTCCCGCGTAGCCAAGCCGACCATCTCCTGCGTTACCGCGCCTTCCATTCCATTCACCCACAGTATAGCGGTGTCGAGCATTTTCCTTAGGCTTTACTCCTGTCTTTTATCATGCTACCACGTTGTCGTTTCTTTTTGCTCTCATTGTCCCCGCCATTTTTTACCGCTTCGTCGCGCCGTCAACCTTCACTACTCGCGGTACCGCGGTATCCACCGCAATACCGCGACCCACCTCCTCACTAACTGCGTCCTTGCGGTTTTCACTAGCTCATTTTACCATGTTATCGTAGCCCGACCTTCCCCTGTTTGTGGTTGAGTGGTGAACTATCTGCTAGCCACTACCGTTGTCCCGCGGTCTATCTCCCTAACCATTGCGGTAGAGTGGTGTCCACTGCATTACTGCCGTCTGACTTTTCCTTACTCGTAGTTGAGCGGTTAACTGTCTGATTCGTTGTCACCGCATCACTGTGGTCACCCTCCTAACCGTCAACAATAGCGAGGTAACCGCCTGTTCATCGTCACCGCAGTCTCCCGCGGTAACCGCCAATGATAGCGCGGTAACCGCCCACCATCTCCACTGCGGTCTCCCGCTTAACCGCCAGCGGTAGCATAATAATTGTCTTCACTACCACCGCGTCATCGTGGTCTTTTGCCTTCTCATCCACGGTACCCTAATAAAACTGTCGACCGCTGCTCCTTGCCATTACTTCACCACCACCGCATCACCGCGGTCTTCTATCCTACCGTCTACGGTATCACGGTAAAGCCGATTGACTGACTATGCTAGCCATCACCGCACCACCACATGGACTGCCTCAACTGAATGCAGTATGGTGATAGAGGGTTAATCATGAAATAGACAGCGGTAAAAGGGATTTTAGCATTATAAAGGGGGAGTAAATGTTTTTTTTCATAAAGGGTGGCAAAAAAAATTAATAACTTATGATTAATGCATTAATATATGAGAGATTTTGTGGATTATTTTATTCATATTAACTTTGTATTTTCTTTTAAAGGTTGATATTAGAATCAAGCCAAGTCAAAGCAAGATTGGAGTCCAAGATTCACAAAAGCATTTTTTAATGCTTATTGAGCTAGATTTTTTTATTTTCATTAACCATTTGACTTGATCTTTTTGGTTAAAAAGAACCTTAGACATTTACTAAATTTCAAATTTGGATTCTAAAAATTGAACAAGGCAAACTCTCACACTTCAAAGTTGGTGCTTTAAAAAGAACTCATCTTTTTCTTTGAGGATTAAAATGAACATGTGTACTTGATGTTTTGTAATCCTTTTCACAAAGTAATATCATTTAAAAGGAATATGCGCTTCTCTCATGCCTCACAATGATCTTGAGAATCAAAAGTCTTTTTGTGATATTAAGTTGTCAAAAGAATTACCTCCACACTTCATTTTTTGGGTTTAAAATTGAACAAAACATCTTGCGAGTGTGAGTAGACTTATTGCATGTGTTCTCCCTTTGTTTCTAAACAAAGGTTGATTGAACTAAAAATATGTTTACTCACTTTTGTTTATCTTAGCGGGCCTGCCTTGTGGGAAAAAGTATTCACCCAAGGGAACGACCCAACCGGTAACACACTAAGGACAAGTGTATTTACAGGCAGGATATAAAAGTGGGTACTGGACCAAAAGTCAGTATCACGCGGTTGGCTCATATGAGAAGGGCATCAATGGTCTCTCGCCGTATGGGTCAGCCTCCACGAACATAAAAACCGAATTAAAACCCTTGTTTAGAAGTCCAAATCCTTATCTATTTTGTTGGTGCAAAAGGTCATGTCCTTTGAAGCCGCCCCACGTTATACATGCGGTTTTGTTGTAAAGATGAAAAGTATGCCATGGGAGATTCATGGGTATTGATGCTTGGCTGACCCGAGAAGTGTGTGCTATGGAGGGGAGTCAGTGTGCTCAAGCATCTAGTCATCCGCTTAAAATATGCGCAGCTGGATTCGTCCAAGTGGAAACCCAACAAAATATTGTCTCTTCATCCTAGGATTGTACATATGCTTGGAAGTGGAAAATACATTGCTTGGTCCTCAAAACAATTGAAAAAAAAACATTCACAAAGAACTCCAAATTTCAAACCCCTTCGAAGAAACAAATATCTTTGATGAATTTATGTACTCTTGCTTTCCCTAGGGATCATATCCTTAGAGGTTTCTAAGTGCTTGGGTTTAATCATCATTTGTTTTCACTAAGGTTAAACCTAGGAAACTTTTTCCCTAATTTCCTTGATTTCCACATAATGGACCTTGTGAGATGAAAAGAAAGTGGAACATTAGACATGCAGTTTGAAACATAATCAAGAATGTGCTTTTGGTCAAAAGAATTCACCAAGGAAAGATAAAAGACAAATTGGACCTCCCATGTGTTGTCTCAAATGATTTCCCAAAAATTCAAAGTCCCAAAACCAAGATTCAAAAGGAGTAGTCTCAAATCCCGCGAAAAATGTCTTGAAATGCTCCTTGAAGTCAAAGAAAGACTGGTGTAAAATTTTTATAAAAGGCTTCAAGAAACAATCCAAATTTGTATGCATTCTATTATCAACAGAATCCTGAGCTTTTTGAAAGGTTTGCTTTCCTCACATAGGAAGTATATCATGTTCTTCAATACTGAGGTTTTGTTAAAAAGAGTCATATCTAGGTCAAAGTCTAGGATCAAAGTCTTCACTCTCATCCATCTCCCCATCAATCAAATTTCATCCCACCAAGCAAACTTTTGAGAAACTTTGGAAAATAATTCATGCTAAACTTAAAGGCTAAATCAACATCACTCTATCTTGGCTTAACACACCTAGCCAAATAGTCAATTATCTTGAACAAGTTTGCCTCTAGGATAACGCAACTTCCTGAGGTTTACTAGTTCATGACCATCTTGGTTGGCTTGACACACTTAGCCAATCCGTTCTCTTGTGCCAGTTTTTTTCCTAGGATAACACAACTTCCTAGGGTTTACAATCTCACCACAATCTTGTTTGACTTAATACACCTAGTCAAAACATCATCAATCCAAGCCCTAAAGTTTAGCATAACCTCTAAAAAGTTCTTCGAAGGTTTCACTCTTTCACTTCATCCATTTATCTCATCATGATCACCACCCCCTTTGATCCTTTGCTTTCCCTAGTTCTTCTCTTTCGGGCCTAAAGATTATGATCAAACGATCCCTATTTTTAGGTCTAAACAAGATCACAATACAAGAAGAACATGGAAAACATCAATGAAATATCAACTTCTAGTGACTTGGGTCAAGTAACAACAGAAACAAACCTTGAGGGATCAAGCAATCCCCCAAGTGGCTCTCCTCTTCCATCACAAAATCCTCAAGAGGAAAGCTATGAAGAGGACATCACAAACGAGGACATGGGGATGACACAATCAGAGATGCTAGAAATGGTTTAGAATCCAGAGAATCATAAAATTGTTAATGCCATGTTTAAATACTTACGCACGTTAACGAAAGGAGGGATCCAGATCCCTTCTGACCTTGACGTAGGCACTAGTATGGACAGGCCTCTTACAAACACATCCCCAATGTTAACCCCAAATATTAGTCTCCAAATATTAGTCAAGAAATGCCTCAAACTATATCAACAATCACACCAACCTCGCCAATTGTGAACAAGGGAAGTGCAATGTTTCGTGAGTTAAAACAACATCGCCTTATAAACAACAAAGAGGTAAGTGTTATCACCACACTGGTAAAATATGTTTCGGTGAATCCATCACACCCATACATCCCACTCACCTTCCATAATCATGCAGATTCATCCTCATTCCGTGCAACACCGGCCTATCCATTAGACATACAAACTTCTCTATCGCAAGGAGAAGGTGGTTTTGTTTGGAACAACAAGAGTCACTAACCCATTCTCCTTCCAAGGGAGTATATCATCACTCCCTCCATTACCATTCACATCCGTAGCACCCTTTGGGTTGGGTCTTTCCCCCCTAACCTTCACCAGTTTCTCAAATCAAGGTAATCTGAGCATACATTGAATCCTCTCCTTTTGCCAGCAGCGTCACAACAACAAGTGGAAACCACTCAAGCCACCATGGTCAACACATCAATTGGTCCTCAAATCTCTCAAATCATACCTTCTCAAGGACCGAGCATCTCAACCACACCACCAATGACCCAAATCCCGACCACCCACACCACGAACTCGCCTGTCACAATGGTTGGCATCATTCCCAATCCACCACCAATACCATCAAAAGCTAACAGGGTGAATTCATTCATCACCATGATCCAAGCCATCCAAAAATCCAATCATCACAAGGTACTGAAACAAAACCAACAAGCCGCACAACAAGCTATTCAACAAGCACAAGCACAACTAGCTGCCCAACAAGCTGCACAAGCCCAACAAGCCGCACAAGTTGCTCAAGTAGCCCAACAAGCACAAGCTCAAACCCAAGCCCATCACTAGGCCCAACAGGCACAAGCACAATACCAAGTGCAACTGCAAGCAATCCATCGACAAGCATACCAACAAGCCCTGCAAGAATTTCAAGCACAACAACAAGCTAAACAACAAGCTTTGCTGGCCCAAAAAAAGCTTGACCAACAACAAACTTTGTTCGCACAACAACAGCTAGACCAACAACAAGCTTTGTTGGCGTAACAACAGCTAGAACAACATCAAGCTTTATGGGAACAACAACAGATGGACCAACAACAAGCTTTGTTGGAACAACAGTAGCAAGATCAACAACAGGCATTGTTGACGCAAATGCAGGCATATCAACAGGCCTTGAACGCACAGTAAAGCTTGTAGCAAACTCCCACCAGTACCCCTCCCACCAATCAAACACCCCAAACAACTCAAAACACATTCATCCCACCTCCCGATCCGCACAACGATGTCACAACAAAAATCAAACTGCTCTCATAGCAAGTGTTGGACCTCCAACTAGGGAAAACAACCAAAACACCAGGTAAATTGTGTCCCTATCTATTCAACAGAGATCTCACAATGGTACCGTTCCCAAAGGGATTTGAAATCCCTAAATTCGATAAGTATAATGGAACGGGAAACCCTAAAAATCACATCAGGGAATTCCAGGTGCATTGCATGGAGGTTGCATATGATGACACATATCTAATGTGACTTTTCCCCCGAAGTCTGAGCGGTCTTGCCATTGAATGGTTTTATTGCCTACCCACAGACATTAAAATATTCCAGGAAATTGTGGAAGCATTCCTTAAAAATTATGCCTTCAACATGGGTGTAGATGTTAGTTTGGAAGAACTATCAATGCTCAAACAAAGAAAAGGAGAGCTATTCGCATCCTTCTTGCAAAGTTGGTGATCCAAGGCCAATCAGAGCAAGTGGATCATGCCAGAAGAACAACAAGTTTGCACAATCATATCCAATCTAGATGAAAACTTGGCGTTTTACTTAAAAATGCAATGCATCACATCATACAATCAATTGATCTCAAAGGCGCTCAACATCGAAAGAGCCCTTATTGTGCAAGGAGGTGCATCAACATTCACTCCACCACAGGATAACCGCCCGTCTAACAATTATAATGATAAACCTCGAACATGGTCGAGGAACAAAAATATCACAAACGATGCCATGGTTGATGCTAAAGTGGTCATCAGTGCCCCTAAACAGAACATCCAGACCCATCATCAACTGCAAAATCATAATCACAATACTGTGCAAACTAATGTAGTAGTAGCACAACAACAATCGCTTCCTAGCAATCAAATCAACAATCTGAACAATTAAGGAGGACCACCTCCCCGAGAAAAATATCCTCTCAAGCGATGGCTCTTGGGGAATCCATCGAGTCCATAATGAAGAAGTTGGTCAAGGAAAACCTAATCAGAGTCTCTAACTCTGAGGAATACATGGAACCCATGACCAAACCACCATAGTATAATGAAAATATCCTTTGTGACTTTCACAAGATCAAGGGACATACCACCGCCAATTGTACGAGGCTAAAGAATATCATCCAAGACCTCATCGAGGACAAGATCATCAACGTCGAGCAACCAATCAAAATCAAGATCTGAGAATATACACAAATCTGATGTTGAACCATAAACAAGGAAATAACCAGGGGAACAACAAAGGCAAGCAAAAATATGCTAGTGCTAACCTAGTATATGAAGAGATAGTCGCATGCGTCGATGAAATGGTCACAGTCATTAATGTCAAAGGATCCAACACCGATTGTGGAGTCACCACACATGGCGACAAGGTCACCATTGCAGGGGCACCATCTAAGACCCCCACTTCAAATACAAAAGTTGTTCCCTATGATTATAATGTCATCGACCAGCTGAAGAGAACTCCTGCACGGATCTCCATCATGGAACTATTAAAAATCTTCACTGCCCATAGCAAATTCTTGATGAAGCATTAGCAACATCCACCGTCTCCGCCACCCTTGACACATAACAATTTCAGGCTATGGTCGGTAGTATCATTACCCCGAATCTCCTTACATTCTCTGACCAAGACTTCCCCCCACAACCATCTCATAACCGCACACTTCACCTTCAAGTGCTAGTCCACAAAAAAAAAGTCAAGAGTGTCCTGGTAGATGGATGTGCAAGCCTTAATATTTTCTCTCTCAAACTTATAAATAACTTGGGATTCACAGAGGATTCCATTAACAAGAACAAGAGCATCACAATAAGAGCATATGATGATCAAGAAAGAGTGTCTTAGGGCACTATTAAAATCCCAATCCAAGTGGGACCAGCAACCATGGAGACTACCTGTCAGGTCCTCGACCTTGACCTACCATACAACATCCTCCTAAGACGTCCATGAATCCATGGAATGAAAGCAGTGGCCTCAACATATCACCAATGCATCAAATTCTTGCACCAAAATGAGGAAGTCACTATACACGGGGATCCTGAACCATTCACCTACTACAAAAACTTAGAAGCCAAGTTTTATAAAATCCCCCAAGTGTTGAAAAATGATGAAGGCCCATCCACTGCATACATCGACCCAGCTAACCTTGCCTCCACCTCTGCGACAGGGACACTCGCCATCCCTGATATATTCGAAATCAAGATCATGATCCAGGACAATGGATGCAAAGACTGCAGAATGAAGAAGAGTGCATTTGTTGTAGGAGAGTTACCACAATCTCCCAGGTCGCGTGGGCAACCGAAACACCCATCCATACCCTCAAGGTAAATCCTTTTAGATTCCGCCGTTAGGGAGACCTAAGTCAGGAAAATGTTGACGAGGAAGATATTTCAAGCACAATATACCATGATGAAATACCCACACCCACATTACCTATGGATGAAACCAACAGAGGGCTACAAATAATGCTTGGTATGGGATACAATAGAAACAAAATACTTGGAAGGAACAGTGATGGACGGCTAGAGCCCATCATTACAAAAATAAGAATGCAGAACCTTGGCCTTGGATGTACTCCTCTGAGTATAAATGTACGTGGCAGAAGTACTCCTAATAGAGCAGTCAGGTCCCTTCCTCAATTATCAACAACCACCCTTAGACTACCCATCTGGACAGGTCTCCCCCTAGACAATTTCACTTTCGACGTAACCAATGTCTGCTCCAGTAGTGACGATGATGATACCATAACTAACCTTCTCGTGCTCTTTGAGGACTCCTCCCTACTAATGATTAGTGCCTCACCTGCCGAGTCAAACCAATCAATCCATAAAATCACCTTAGTATACCCTCAACTCATCGATTATGACCAACGAGGACCTCCAATTCTAGACTCATTCGAAAACGATGAGGCTCTCTCAGAATTCATGGGACTAAGGGATACAGTTTCGTGTGGGTATCACAAGGCAGGTTTCGACATCACTTTAGACACCTAGGCATATTATGGGGAGACGATTGAGTCAAGTCGCAAAAGAAAAATATCAAGAATAAGCTCAAAGTTATGGAATGAAAACCACACCGTGGCACTCTCTTACCACAAAACAATAAAAATAAAGGACGCATCCAATGGTGAAAACCTCTCTGAGGCACCAGAGGATGAAGGATTCAATCTCCCCCCTACTGCACTACATCAAGAAAAATTGGCAGTCCTAGCAGAATAGTGTAATCCTGTTAATTTGGGAATGGAGGCGACACCATAGATCACTTTCTATGCTGAATCTCTCCTAACAGAGGAGCAAGAACTGCTAGCAACATTTATGAAAGAAAGGAAGGAAAACTTTGCATGGACCTATGCTGACATGCTAGGTCTAGATCCGGAAGTGGTGGTTCACCACTTAGCTATTTACCCTAGAGCAAAGTCAGTTAGACAAAAGTTAAGAAAAATGCATCCCCAGATAGACTTGCTAGTCAAGGTAGAGTTACAAAAGCTCCTGGATGTCGGCTTCATACGCCCAATTGACTATCCAGAATGGGTATCCAATCTTGTACCAGTCTCAAAACCAAATGGGGGCATCCGCATCTGCACTGACTTCAAAGACCTCAACAAAGCATGTCCTAAGGATGATTTTCCATTGCCTAACATTGATATGCCCGACGGTCGGACATGAGATGCTATCACTGATGGATGACTTCTCGGGGTATAACCAAATAATGATTGCAAAAGAAGACCAGCACATAACGACATTTACATGTCCTTGGGGCACCTACTATTGGAATATGATGCCATTTGGGCTGAAAAATGTAGGGGCTACATACCAAAGAGCCATGACACTAATCTTCCATGACATGATCCATAAAACAGTCAAAGATTATGTAGATGAAATACTAGCAAAATCAAAGAAGAGACAAGACCACATAGCAGCCCTAAGTGACATATTTGATAGACTGGAGAAGTATAAGGTCAGGCTCAACCCAAAGAAATGTGTCTTTGGGGTACAATCAGGTAAACTTCTGGGCTACATAGTGGGCTACATAGTGTTAATGAGGGGGGTAGAGGTGGATCCTGCAAAGGTTTAAGAAATACTCGATATGGAAGCACCAAGAACACTGAAACAACTCAGAGGGTTACAAGGCAGATTCCAGGCCATCCAGAGGTTCATAACACAGTTGGCAGACAAATAGATTGCCTATTCACATCTACTCCACAAGGGAGTAGCATACAAATAGGATGAAAAATGTGATCAGACATTTAGCAAAATCAAATAATATCTGCTCACACCACCCGTATTGATGCCACCCATTGTAGGAAAACCATTGATCTTATACATCTCAGCAACAGTAGTAGCCCTAGGTGCTCTTTTGGCTCAGCATGATGGAATGGAACTGAAAGGGCTATCTATTACATCAGTAGAACAATGGTTGGCCATGAGTTAAATTACAAATTCATTGAGAAATCTTGCCTGGCAGTAGTGTTTGCTTCACATAAATTTTGACACTACATGCCGGCACATAAAATCAAGCTCATTGCCAAAATAGATCCCTTAAAATATCTACTGTCAAAAGCTATGCTCACAAGAAGGATGGCTAAATGGGTCATGATACTATCGGAGTATGACATTGATTATGTGGAGTGAAAGGCAATCAAAGGATAGGTTATTGCAAACTAGCTGGCAAAAGCTCCCATCTACGCAGAGAACCCGCTCATATCAGAATTTCCAAATGAGTCTATCTTTAATCTCAGCATAGCTAATCACTGGAAACTATAATTCGATGGTTCCCACACACAACATGGATTGGGAGTCAATTTGTTCTTCATCACCCCACAAGGGGATTTCATACCAAGATCATACAAGTTGGCATTCCCTTGTACCAACAATATTGCAGAGTACGAGGCTTTAACCATAGTTCTCAAAATTGTGGCACAGTGGTGAATCATGGCCTTAAAGGTCTATGGAGATTCATAGCTTATCATTAACCAAGTCAATGGTGAATACAAAACTAAGGATGATAAGCTCACACCATACAAGAAGGTGGTAGAAAGCCTCAAGGAATCATTTATTGATATCACCTTTGAACAGATACCGAGGGCAAACAACAGAGCGGCTGATGCAATTGCAATGATTGGATCCTTGCTAGATATTCCTCACAATGTCTCAAAACATGAATTCCTAGTAGAACAGCTTCTCGTACCCACTTTCGAGGTACCATAGTCAGAATATACGTGCGAAATCATTGGTCCCGGTGATCTTCGGTATAATGAAATTTATACCTACTTGAGACTAGGAGTCCTCCCAGCCGATATCACCCCAAACCTCAAACGAACTTTTGTCAAAAGGTCCTTATGTTTTGTCATCCTAGGGGAAACCCTCTTCCGTAGAAACATTGATGAAACCCTATTACATTGCTTAAAACTTGAGGAAGCCCTGACTTCTTTGACTGAGGTACACAATGGCACGTGCGGTTCACATTCGAGTGGTATGACCTTGGCCAAGAAGTTACTAAGAACCGGATACTACTGGCTGACAATGGAAAGAGAGGCACATGACTTTGTCAAGAGGTGTCTACAATGCCAGCAACATGGAGACCTCATTCATGCACCAGCTCAATAATTACATCCTATTGTTATACCTTGGCCCTTTTCCCAATGGGGGCTCGATCTCATAGGTAAAATTTCACCCACCTCATCTAACAACCATAAGCTCATCATCATCGCCATAGAGTATTTCACAAAGTGGGTCGAAGCAATTCCCATGACCTACATCACCAGAAAGCAGATATCCAAGTTCATCCTGAACTACCTCATTTGTTGATAGGCGTCCCTCAATCCATTATCTCTGATAACAGGACACCTTTCAAGAATCAGGATGTCCGTGACTTGTGCGAAAAATTCAAAATCCAACATTGCTTTTCCACACCATATTACCCATAAGGCAATGGCCAAGCAGAAGTTGCCAACAAAACCATTCTAAAAATCCTTAAGAAAACAGTCAATGACTTTGGTTGTGACTGACATTTGTAGCTAAATCCCGCCTTATGGGCCTACTGCACTAGCATCTGCACGCCAATAGGCGCCACCCCATTCTCCTTGGTCTACGGATCATAAGCCATCCTCCCTATCGAGATCGAGCTCCCGTCACTAAGGATATCATTGCAAAACCTCATCATAAATGAGCAATACAAGGTTACAAGACTGAATGAGCTGGAGTTACTAGATGAACAGTGCATGGATGCCCTCAATCATCTACAGGTCTATCAGAATTGCCTGAAACACAGTTACAACAAGAGGATCAAACAACGCACCTTCCAAGTCGGTGACCTTGTGCTAAAAGAGAACCAAAAGAATGTGCCAAATCCAGAGAGCAAAGGAAAATTCGAGCCCAACTAGTTGGGAACTTTCATCATCACAGCAAGCTATAAATCAGGAGCATATCAATTAGTAACACCAGAAGGCGAGCCTTTGCAGGAGCCTTTGAACAAGTCCCATCTCAAAAAGTGTTATGCCTAAGAACTTGCAAGGTATAGAACCAAAAAAAACAAAAAAATCAGAAAATGTCTTGAAAAATGGTTACTTTGATGAAAACCTGGCAAACAGGCATTTGGTGACAACAAAAAAATACAAAAAATAAAAAAATCCAAAAAATCAGAAAACGGATTGAAAACAGTAAAGAAAAAATAAAATAAAATCGTCCTCTAGTGAAAACCACTTCGGTGGCGCTTTGGACAAGTACCTTGGTGAAAACTTGGCAAACAGGGGCCAAGTGTAAATAAAACACTCCCCATCTGCACGACTCACTCATCCATTCCACAACATTTCATTAATCCTCCATTCACCCATTCGCTCGCATCCATACCATAGCCTGAGTTGGTGCCCATATCATATTCCATTGTAGTACTACTTGGCACATTCCTAAGGTCAGTTTGTCCTGCCTTTATCGAAGTAGTCTATCGCTTAAACGTTGGGGTTCGCTGGGGCAACAGTGGGGCATTCGAAAAATCAAGAAAATCCAAAAACATGTCAAAATATCAGAAAATCTTCAAAAATTTATCATTGAGTCAAGTCTTTCACCTTGTTTGAACTACGCCATCTCTGAGCTTGAACGTAGGCAAGGTTGATCTTTAATCACCCCCCGAGATAGTTTAGGTCAATCCTTAGGCGTTTGTCACAATAAAATGGCAACCCGTTTGCCCATCTATCTCATCATTGAGTCAAGTCTATCACCAGTCGAACTACATGGTCTCTACGTGTATAATGTAGGCAAGGCTAATCTATGGATCGGCTCTCGAGACCCCTAAGATAGGTCTTTTAGTTAGCCTCTTTGTCGTAAATCTTGAAAATACCAAAAACAATTGCAAAACATCTTCAAAAATACCAAAAACAACTTCAAAATATCTAAAAAATCCAAAATGGTGCATCCATTTCATCTCGTTTTCACCCGTGATTGTCATCACCCATAATAAATCAATTCTCCACCTTCATCCCTTGGTAAGGCAATCAGAAGCAAGTCTAGCAAGTTCCAAAGTGAACACCCCTATCGTCAAATTCTCGAAGGTCTAAGTCAGTAAGCAAGCAAGTTGGTCAAATCAGAGTATCAATAGCTTATCACCCAAATCAGTCTCACCAAAACCCTGATCACTACATGTTCTAGGATGAATCCTTCCCATGATGGACATAAGCATCAGGTACCTCGTAGTAGTTTAGCCTTGACTAGCGGTATGAAGAAAATTAGCTTGTTTGTTTACTTTTTCTTGGTCTTTGTTGACTTATCTTATTTTCCGCTCATTCCAAGGACCTCTTGATGATGCCTAAACAAAACCGGTTTAGAGAGAAAGAATAGGGCAAAGATCATTATATTTTTTATCAGCTGTGCTTGTGGGATACACTTGTAAAATAACTTAGTCATATATCCTTTTTTTGGTTTGTGGAGAGGATGTTTTAGATATCTTGTTAACCACATAAGAAAGCTTGCTTTCCTATGTTTTGGCCCGAGATGATTAGAATGTCTGAACTACATCCTAAATGAAGTATGTACGCTGAATGTGAAAAAGAATACTCCTATCTGATTGCCGAGTCAAAGTCCATCACACTAGGTACAATGCCATCCTGGTCCTTTATACCTCGATGCATCGTACTTATGTGTGTTATCAAACATAAAGTAATTGACCCTTTGAAAATCTCAACTCTTGGTAAGAAAATCATCATCATAATGTACACTTGTTGGATCCTCCTTACATCCATCTTATTATTCTTATTCTTCTATCCTTACTAACATTTCTATCTAAAATCAGTGTGTTGTATCAAAATATACACGAGGCTATCCATGGCCGATGACTGTCTATACATCATCAGATCTGTCTACATCAAAAAATTATCTTTCATCCTCTGATCAATAGAACCACTCCTCTCGCATTTTATCGCGATATCGATAAAAAAATTAGCATTTCCGTTCCATTTCTCGAGGGGGCAATATACCAGTATAATCCTTCCGTTGGGGCAACAGTAGGGCATTCGAAAAATCAAGAATTTTTTGACTTTGATCATATCAATTTATACTTTGAATCAATGCAACAAGTACATTGCTTCAAAGAGGGGCAAAATGTAGTCATGGAAAATGTATATTTCTATTCGGCACACTTGATCCTGATTACTAACAACATTTCTTCTTGAATAACACTCTCAACTTTTCATCATATTTTGTCTCTTAATTCAATAAATCATTGTTTATTTGATTAAGTCTTTCTTGTTCTTTGATTAAATTAATCAATTTAATTTAATTAATCTTATGTCTCTGTTTAATTAAATAAATCATTTTATTTTATTAAAGTTTCTAAAGTCCTCTTACTAAATTAAATAAATTAAACCTTATTTGATTTAATCTAACACTTTCCCACTTAGTTAAATAAATCAAAATCATTTATTTAATTAATCAATTCCTCTCAATTCTGATTTAAATTAATTCATCAATTTAAGTCAAAGTTGTCACATCACCTAACCCCTCATTAAATTAATCAAAATCTTGATTAAGTTAATCCCTATCACTAAAATCCTCTAGAGAATGCAACTTGCACATGAAAATAGATTTAATTCATTTATTAAATCTCTATTTTCCCTCACATGGCATCAAAAAAGAATATTCCCTCAAATTTGAATTCAAAAAGTCCAAGTGGACTTGTACATCCAACAAGGCATTCACTCCTCTTACATGTCCTTGTGCATTGAGCCAAGTGGCATTTTATTTCATTATTTTTTCTCTCTCACATGTCATTTCCTCAATTTCAAATTCCACCTAATTGCATTTATTGGCACTTTGACCAAAATGTGCACAACCATCAACCATTCACATTTTGACAAGTGACACTTGGTCATTAGGTGTTGAATGATCCCACATTGCTCAAATTTTGATCTCTCTTCCAAATTCAAATCTATAAATTGGAGGCTTCTCTCTTAATTCTTCATCCACAATTTCATGCAAAGTTACTCTCTTAACATTGAGAGCCAATTTTGTGCACATCACTCCATGCTTCATCATTTTCACAAATCTTAGCTAGGTTATGCTCAAATCTCATCATGGAGATTTGATCAGTCAACTATCATCAACATTGCAATTCCAGGATTGGGAAAGGGTTGCTTACTACACAACAAAGTGGCACCAATCCACTATGAAATAAAGGTTTGATCATGTTCTTTACATATGTTTTTGTTTAATTTGTTTTCTACTCATTATTTACATACTTGAACATGATTAAGTATTTCACAGGGATGTTAAATTTGTTGATTTAAACTAACTTGTGCTAACAACATGAAACTGGTTTAAGTCTTTCTCTCTTGCAGATTTTTTGGCATCCACAATATATATAAAACATCGAGACATATCCTTCTCGAGACGCCTATTGGACTGTTATGTGAGATATTGATTAAACATATAGGTTCCTCAAGAAGGATATATCTCGACGTTTTTTATATATATTAAATTAAATATATATGCTAGTTATTGTTTCCTTTTACTACACAAACAATCCCAATGACAATCATGTAAGATTTAATTAAAGGCATTGAGTCAAGGAACCCTTGTGTCTTATAAATTTTAATGTCAAATGTCAAATTCTCAAGGGCACGACTTTGGTACACAAGCAACAACATGATTTAATACATTTAAGGTGTAGAGTTTTCTGATAGTTGAATGGAATTATCCATTTTAATGGACACGTGGGATGTTTGTAGCTATCATAGAGAAAAAATTGCAAGAGTATGCTATCCAATATCAATTTATTTGATTAATGTTTACGTATTAAACAAGGTCAACTATTTTAATCATTGATTATACTTATCACTCACAATAGTCATAAATAGGTAAATATCTTAAGTTGAAATGAGCTTTCACTATTAAAGAATCATAAGGTAATATTATAAAAAGTGATAACAAACATTAAAACCATTTATTTATAAGGTTATACTTTTATTTCAATATCAAGAGTTAGCTCTCTTGGTGACCACACCTTTTCTAGATATTTCATTTTGGTGATATTAAGAATACAAATTAGTGTATTTAGGAAAAAAAAGGAGACAACTTACTATTAAATCATCATTATCATTAAATATTTTTTTAAACATCCAATCAATATTTTCATTGCCATATCAATTATATACTAGCTTTTAACTCCTCGGGCTTTCCCTTCAAATAAAGGAATCATTATTTTTTCATTGCCCCGCACAACAAATCCCAACAAAAAACATGTAGGATTTAAAGAAAGGCCTTGGATTAGGGAAACCTTGTGTCTCATGTAAATTTTAGTATAAAACATCAAATTCATAAATACATGGTTTTAGTATAGAGGTAATGACAATAGCTTATACATTTAAGTTTCCAGGTGATTTGATATTGAATGGAACTATTCCTAGTGTTAATACACATGTAAGATGTTTACAACTATCATAGAGAAAAAATTGCAAATGATGCCATCCAATATTGATTCGTGTGATTAATGTTTAAAAATTGAATTATCTTGTCACTTGTAGCAATGTAGTAGGTTTCTCTTAAGATGGAGTGAGCCTTTAGTTATTAATAAATCACATGATAACAAAAAATTGACATTAAAACCACTTGTCTAAAGGGTTAGACTTTTTTTGCAATATCAAGATTTAGGTCCCTCAATGACCTCCATAAACACACATATTTTCTACATTCATTTCTAGTGATACAAAAAATGCAAATTAGTGTATTTGAAAAAATTAATAAGAGGAAGATAAACAACTTAGAGTTAAATCATCATCATCATCGCCAATGTTTTTTTGGATATCTAGTAAACAATTTCCTTGCAATATTAATTATATAATAATTTTGAACTCCTTTCTTGCCCTTCACATATAGGAATCATTATTTTTCCCTGACATGCACAATAAATCCTAATAACCATGCAATATTTAAAGAAGGGAATTAAGTCAAGGAAACCTTACATCTCCTATAAATTTTAGTGTAAAATTTCAATTTTATAAAGATGTGACTTTAGTATAGAGGCAATGGTTGTAGCCTGTACATTTGAGTTGTAGAGTGTTTTAATAGTTGAATGGAATTATCCCTCATGTTAATGAACAAATGGGATGCTTAGATAACATAAAGCAAAAATTATAGGAGGATACTATCCAATATTGATCAATACCTACTTTGAATTAAGGATGACTTTCACAATCTCCATTATTAGTTTGGTAGTACAAATTTTACACCATTTGATCAACTATGCTTGAACCAAAGTTGGCTCACTTTGCCTTGTGTATTCTTTTCCAAGGCCTCCCCATTAGTTCCAAGTTAACTCATTTGGGAATTTTAGATCTTCAACATCTCTTTTATGGTCATTAGAAGTCTTTTAAACATCTCTTCTAGTTTTGTCCCTGAGCTCATGATGTTTGGACTTAGATTCATGATTTATTCATGCCTTTTTCTTGGCATATGGTGTTATGAGGGGAGTGGCCTTGCATTCCTTGTAGATACAATCAAACTTAGCAAGATTTTAGGGTGGGGATTCTTTGTAGCATTTGAAAATAAAAATTATATTATTTTTTCTTGTCTTATTGATCACAATTTCTCACTTTACATCAAAGCTATGATTTATTCTAATGTCTTAATGCAGTTTTAAGTGTAAGCAAATAAAATTGCACTCATTGTTGTTCACTTACAATTTTTTTTGATTCACTAGGGTAATGCCCCTTGTACTATTGCTAGGTTTCCTTCGAATCTCACCTCTCAAGGTTGGCCTCTGTCTTGAGGGCACTGTCAAGGATGTAGCCATTTAGCCCATATCAGTGGAGATGCCCACTCTCAAGCTTCCCCTCCTCTTGTATGAATAGATTGTGTTTAGTCGAGTTGGTTGTGACTTGTTATTTGCTGCTCTACTTCACAATATAGGCTAGCCCGACTCTAACAAATTTCATCAACCGATTCTTGATATTTCTCTAGTTCATGTGGCTAATGAAGATAATTGAGAAATTAATGTTAATGATGATAATGATGGATGGGATCCTCTTGTGGACGCTTTGGACTTCGTTGATGTATGGGGAAAACTAGATGATTGAGATCTTCCTCCTCCTTTTGCTCTCACTACTTAGTGGTTAATGTTTTTTGTTTTTTGTTTTAATGTTATGAGTTGTAGTGTTGTTTGATCTGTAAGAGTATTACTATCTCCACCCACCTTTTTTTGGTGAATATGTGTAACACTATTTTATAAATGGTAGTATAGACACTATTCATTAATTTCTTTTTTATCAATGCAAATAATGTTTATGTTTTACAAGCTTAACTATTTATTATTGATCATCCTTGTCCTTTGTAGTAGTTATAGATATATTTCTATTAAGATGACATGAGCCTTGACTATTATAACAAGTGATAATCAACATTAAAACTATTTGTGTATAGGATTATAATTTTACCACAATATCAAGAATTAGACCCTTCGATGACCTCCACATCTTTTCTACATTTCCTTCTAGTAATATTGAAAATACTATTTGAAAAAATAAAAAATAAAAAGAACAACAATTTAATGTTAAATCATCATCATCATCAAATACTTTCATAGAACACATAATGGTTTTACCATGCATGATTTTTAAACACTTATTTTCATTCACACAAAATCATTATTTTGATTTATTACGTTGAAGGCGTGTCCCTATTTAAGCTTTGAGAGTTCAATTTGTCCTTCAACGGTTTATAAGCATCGAGAGGGCCCGGTTGACAATGTGGTAAATGCAAGTTGTCGATTGTTTTAAGTAGAAAGATTGAAACATTCCTCACATGCATCATGCCTGCAAACCAATCTCACCTGCCTTCGCCTTTTGCAAAAATCTCGCCTTCGATCTCATCCACTGCACGTGCCTCCCTATTTGTGTTTTCATAGCTCAATTTGTCTTTCAACGGTTTATAAGCACCGAGAAGGCCTGGTTGACAGTGTGGTAAATGTGAGCCGTCGATTGTTTTAAGCAGAAAGATTGAAACATTCCTCATGTGCGTCATGCCTACAAACCAATCTCACCTGCCTCCATCATTTGCAAAAATCTCGCCTTCGATCTCATCTGCTGCACATGCCTCACTGCCAGTCAGTGGGAAACAACCTGCAAAGGCATAAACCGCAACCTTAAAATAAGGTTTCAGAAAGGGTTTTAGAGTTTGAATGTTGATTCCAAATCTTGTAGACTAGAGATAGAAAGGTCTACCCTTCAATTCATCCATTAATTTCAGATGCGTGTTAGAATTGACAACTATTATAGACGTACTTGTAATAGGTCATTAAAATATCTCGAACCATTTTCTTATTCACATTTTCAGTACTTTTTAAGCTGGCATTCACAGTGCATAATAAATATTCTCGCTTTTGAAATACTTGGGAACCATAATGATGTAAATGTGACGACAGAGGCAAAAAATGTTTATTATTTTTCACACTTGCATTGACCCTTCATGTATGCAAATATTGTTTGCTGCTTGTGGTAATTGAGATAATTGTTTGCATCCACAAATATGAAATCAAAGGAGCCATGCATTTCCTTCTGCAAAATCACACCCACTTTTGCATATTCACTATCTACCCAAAAAAAAAGCCACATTTTCAATAGTTTTTTTCTTTTCTGGTCAAATACAGATGAGAGCCGAACTTACATTTTCCAACATTTGACCGAGAACTGGCAGGGAATGACCCTCTCTGAAGTCAATTTTGTGGGCAACTCCTGCTTTTTGAATTACAGGCAACCCCAGCTCATAGTTGCCCCTATTTATGTCTAGTGCAATGATCTACCATATTAAAAGGATCAAAACACTGTATACAAAGGAACGCCCTTAACATCTTTTCTCGACTAATAAACAACAAAAGAATGCATGTTTGTATACCTTTCCATCATCAGGCAGGGCAAGAGTAGTGGCAAGAAGCGAGTAACCAATATACACACCATTCTCTATAGTGTTCTTGGCAATTATGAGTTTCAACAACAGATTTAAAAATTGACCCTCATCAGTTGAAGTAGTCATCAGATTCCTGTCAAGAAAACAAAGGCGAATTTGAGAAAAAGAAATAGAATGCTTCAGACAATGAAAACTTGGAGTTAGATTAATAGTATCATAGAACATACATTATTCAAAAACTACATTCTACACAAAAACTACATTATGATAGCCAACGTGGAACATGTTGAACAAAACGTGGATTTATGCACCTAAAACGTGTCTCCTCCCTGTGGATACCCATGGAATAAGAATGTCACAACAAATAGGGACGTACATTTGAAGTGGATGCTAGTATACTCCATTTACCAAAGCCATTTAGTACCTGAATCTAATCTTGCAAAAAATTGATGGATCCCATGGCTTCAAGAAGAACAAAGGCAGTATCAATCTTTCTGATGGGAGAGAAAAGTTGTTGTAGGGTGGTTATGCATTCCCCTAGCTTCTCTTTCCTTCACTAGAACCCGTATAATGGCACAAAATTGTGAAGCCATCCTTACTGAATAATGCGTAGGCTTTTTTGAAACTTTCCAGCAAATGACAGCGGCAGGTGTCAAAACCAAATTCCTTAACCTTTTCCAGCTGTTGCAGTTACCACTACCCTTGCAGGTTTGGATGTATAGACTAGACACATGAGCTGCTTGACAGACTGCTTCATATACTACACCTGAGTTGGCCTAATGGTGGAGAACTTGTACTCTTGAAAGAGAGGTCACAAGTTCAAATCCTGCAGGGGGTAAGGTATGTACACCTTGTATTGTGGAGCACAAGTTAGGTGCCTCCCTCATATTGGGAGTATGAGGAGCCCCATATACTGCAAGCCATCTGTAGACCCAAAAACAGACCGCCTGGTATCGTGGACTATAAAAAGACCTTTCCTTTCCTTTCCTATATTGTTTGCTTGCCAAGTGTTACCCTTAAATCTGAGGCATCTCAAATCACAGGGTATTTTCTCGTAGGGTTTAATAATACCAATCTTTGATAGGTATAAAGATTAATTTTAGATCATTTTTATTAAGTAAATAATGTACATAGTTTGCTTTGAGATACAGTCTATCCGAATGATTAACCAAGCTAGATATGTCATCTCTATGAATTGACTAAATTTTATTCAAGCCATTTATATATGATGATTGTAAAGTTTGAGCATGAAATTGAACCAATACCAAAAATAGATGATATGTCTATCTTCTTTTTTGCAAGACTATTAAGGTATGATATTGTCACAACCATAAATACTAAAGATATAATCAAATATACATAGAATAATTCTCTAACAAATGGGTAGGCTATCATTTATAGGCTTGTTCTTAAAATAGTTTATTAGGGAAATCGTCACTCATTATAAATATAATGCTAATTTATTTATTTGATTTTTTTTCAAATATTACAACAATTAACTTGAAAATTAAAAAAAATGAAATAAAAATATAATTTTTCTAGGACCTTAGTTTTTTGGATTTCAATCACCATTATAAATCAATACTTCAAAATAAGAAATTAATTTATAATTAGATTTAATCTAGAATTAATGAATGAAATTTTAATCCAAGAGTTCCAATCAAACAAACATTTACTATTAAAGACGAGTGGCCCTAATCTATTTAGGTGCAATAGAATATCTGAATTTTATGCACTAAATGTTTTGAAAACTATTTACCATATAAATGAGCATTTGTATCTTGCAAATGTTCTTTACCAATTATTTATAGCAACTTATTTGAACCCAACATCAAGTATAGACCATTAAGGACCAAACAAAATGAGAAATACTTCAATTTACATTTTGATTACAAGAAGGTTGGTTCCATTGATCTGAGTGTTGAAGTAATAACATATGTAAATCACATTATCTTTTTGCGTGAAAAGAGAACCCTTATATGTGTTAGAAATGGTGTATCCTTTTGCTAAGAAAAGTTGTTTCCCAAGATAAAATGGTTTCAATTTTTTTCTGAAGCTCTTGAATGAAAATAACATATCTAGATCATTGCTAGAAGAGATTGTTTATCATTCTAATTTAAATGAAATGAATTGTTTGCTCAACTTTTGGGTTGATCAATCTTAACACCTATCATATCAATGTCATTGGTGAAAGTTAGTAAAACTTAGTATGGTGTAGATTATGCCATCTATCACCTACATGGTACCATTTATAACTAGCTAAACCAAGTTTCCATAATCTCATGGATATCTCTTGGCATCCTTAACCTTATTGTTACTAGTGAAATCTAGCTTATACCCAAGATACAACATTTAGCACCTACAATTTTCCATTGTAATTTTAACTCTCCCTTCTTCTTTTTTCTCTTACCCTTACAATTAAATAACAATCATTAAATATCTAATAAGAATGTATTAACATATAAGTCTGTCATGCCCATTTATAGGTGGGGCCTTACATCCTCCCCCCTGTGACTAAACTTCCTCCTGGAAGTTCATAGGGTTTGGGTAGCCTCAATCTCTACCACCTATAAATAAATTGATGTGATGATGAAATGATTATTCTCATTTATTGTGTGGATACAAAAACAATCATCAATTATTACATTTTACTATTATTATTACATTTTACTATTTCAATAAACCTTTTAGTCTGTTGGACTAAATTTAAAATTGAATGGACAAGCCATAAAATATGAAATTCTTAGACTGTGTTATTCTCAATACAGTCATAAAGCATTTGCATTCTAATCAAAGCAAATTTGCCCCCAATAGAGCTCTCATTTGCACTTCTTGAACTACCAAGGCTTGATGGTCTTGCCTGCACTGATGGTTGGTTTAGCTCCACTAATACACAAACAGTAAACAACCAAAAAAAGAAAATCTATCCTTAATAGATAAACTATTTCAAAGGAAAATTATTACCCTGTGTCACATCTTTGAAAACTAAAATTTCTTCAAATGACTAAATGGGGGAAATCAACCTAACTGTGTGTGTTTGTTCTAACAAAAAAGTTTTGACTGACAAAGGGTTTGAACCAACCCACTCAAATATCCTTACCAGAGCTTAGGAACAGTATGGACTTCCAGTTTCTTACCAATATCCTTTATCCTTTATGCTTCGATGGATGTCCATATTGTTCCAAAGCTACCATTTTGGCATGGGTAGGGAGGATGCTACCGAAGGTTGTGGAATTGGCTTTAAACCTGACAATTGGAATTGCTTGGAAATTTCTAAAGCCTTTTCAGCAAATCTATTTTGTGCATATCCGAGACCACATCTTTTTGAGGCACCTTGTCAAACACTTCACGTGCCTTGTCTACACTTCCACATTTTGCATACATGTCTACCCTAGCAGTTGCAACTACAACATTTGAAAAAATTCCTATATCCTTTATGCTTTAATGGATGTCCATACCTTGCTCCAAAGCCCCCATTTTTGCACAAACATGGAGAATGGTAGCAAAGGTTGTGGAGTTTGGATTTACACTCGCCAATTGCATTTGCTTGAAAGTTTTAAAAGCTTTTGTTGCATAATATCTTTTGCTACGTAACATCTGGACTAGAATATCTGTAGTGCCATCCACCTGTCAACCAAACAGACACACTTTGCATATGAAACACATAACACATAACACAATTACAATTTTCTATTTCATTTAGAAAAATGCACATAGATTGAGATGACGTGAAGTGAATCTCCTTTCACATAGGAGGCAAAATCTATTTTTCTTCTTATATTCTCTCACAAACCTATATATATTTTTGTAATATTTACATCTTACATTTTTTTTAATTTAAATAAGAAATTCATTTTAATTATATTTGAATAAAAAATTATTTTGATCTGACAACTGACTTATATTTATTAATTAGTTTTAAATATATAATAAATAATTTTTAATATATAATGTTATATTATAATATAATAATATAAATAATAAATATAATATAATAATAAATAAATAAATAATGACATAAATAATAAATATTTATATAACAATATAATAGTTAATACTTAAAATTTTAAAATTAAATATAATAATATTATTTTATAATAAAAAATAAAATAAAATAAATAATAATATTAAAATCATTTTCTAAATGACCTACCAATTGATTTTATACCCTACACAAATATATACAAAAAAAAATCATTTTTTCCTAATTGACCTTTCACATTTCACACCTCTTCTCCATACCCATTGCACAAGGTGCCATAGCTAGTTTTTAACCCTTCAATATGCTCATTGTGCATTGGGTGCACGTAATCATTTTTGTACAAGCTTCTAGGTAACTCTTTAAATTTTAATTACTTTTGGATTTTACAACCCCCTTTGGTAATTCATGGACTTCCTTCCCCTTGTTGCCTAGACGGACCTCAAACCATATTCAAATACGGCTGATTAATTTTTTTAGGGTTTTGCAATATTATAAACCTAGGGTTTTAAAAGACCACGTTTATTTAGCCTGGAGTTTTTCTGTTCTGAAATTCTCTTTAGGTGCGTTAGGGTTTCTGGGGCAGGGCAGATAGCTGGTTTAATTCGAAGAGCACAATGGTTGAGAAAGGCAAGAGTCGCAGAGAAGAGGTTGTGACCAGGGAGTACACCATCAATCTACACAAACGTCTTCATGGCTGGTACTTTTTTCGCCTCCTCTAATAAAATGCCAAATAATCTTGCCTGGATCTGGTTAAGAGTAGCAAAATCTTTACAAATCTCTGTTGTTTAACTGTAAAATATTGAAAAAATAGATACGAAACGCTTTTTGTGTTTTTCCTTTATTTTCTCGTTTTAGGGTTTTTCTTCCTTGCGTTTATTAGGTCTTTGTTTGCAGTACTTTTAAGAAAATGGCCCCAAAGGCCGTAAAGGAAATCAAGAAGTTTGCCCAGAAGGCTATGGGAACAACCGATGTGAGAGTTGATGTGAAGTTAAACAAGGCCGTGTGGAGCAGGGGTATTCGGAGCGTGCCCAGAAGGGTTAGGGTTCGAATCTCCAGGAAGCGCAATCCTGAAGAGGATGCCAAGGAGGAGTTGTATTCGCTTGTTACTGTAGCAGAGGTCCCTCCGGAGGGGCTGAGGGGTTTGGGGACTAAAGTTATTGAGGAGGAGGACTGATCTTTTGTATAACACGAGATATTATAACGTTTTGGGAAAGTTTGTTTTTCCAGTACTATAGGAGTATTTAATATCTTGGAATATTGAGTTTTGTAGGACGTTTTTCTCCTAGATGATTTTGTCGGAGCTTAAGTAGCTGTTGCTTTGGATTATTGTGATTTGAATGGCTTATTTGTTGAACTTGATGTTGTGAGTGAATTATAAATGGCATATTGAAATCTATGTACTCTGTCTGGAAACATTACACTTAACAAGACATTCTTTCTGCACTTTATATCGTACATTTTGATTCCTATTGGGCATGAGAGGGCCCGTAATATGTGTAGTAAAATCACTGGTTTGCACTTAAAACAGCCATGAATATGTTTATTAGTGTATGTATCAATCTTTGCTACTTATTTAATGATAATCTACAACGTACAATTTAGTTTCGGCTTTCCAACATCTTTCATTTTCCTAGTACCAATCGGGAAATATTAAACAGTAAAAATAGAGCAGTAGCACAACCATCCCTCAAGATCAGACAGAACAACTTTCTAGGTCATAAAATCTAGGAACTCCAATTGCAGTCAAAATATTAACATTTATTCCTTTTGCCTTTTATAATCAGAACTGAAAAATGCCATCCAATGATCTAATAGTTGTCTTTTTTGTGTGTTTCTGATCAAACACAGTTAAGATTTTCATGTCATCTCTGGCCACCTACCCACTAGCTAAAGACCCCCTTAAAAGATTGCGAATTCATGCTGCTTAGCAAAGCAGCTGCCTGCTAGGAACCTTCACTATTATCTACTTAGATTTTCATTTTCATCTATGTAGAGTCCTAGATGATACTGACATTAATATGAGAAACATGTTGTCTACGCTCTTGACTGTACCAATCATAAATGTCACTGCCTTTGTAAATTGAAATTCTAAAGTAGAAGAAGTTCCACCACCTAAGCTATTGATTGGTTGATATTTTACATGCATTTAAATGACCATGATCTATCAAAAAGTAATCTTACACTATTAAATGAAAATCGCAAAGGAGAAGAGCTGCCATCACACATGACTATATCCACTGGGTGATTGTTTATATACATTTGAAAGATACTTTATGACTGGTCAAAAGGTAAAAGCCATTCTAGCCATCTTATCAAGGGAGTTATCATATGACAAGAGCAATCAAAAGCAAATGCCTTTCACCATTTTTTTGATTACCTGGCCTCTCAGTTGGATGAAATTATGTGGGAATGATTTCAAATATTATCTAGGAAGTTATCATCTGACATGGCCACTCATTATATCACTTTCCTTATTCTGGTCCCATTTGGTAATTAATTCTAAATTTGCAACGGGAATGGAGCTATATATGTTTTTAATTCTTAGAGGTTTACCTCCCATGTTACTCACACCTAGGTTGGCAAACATCTCTAATCTCAGCCATTGAGTTTTTCAACTGTAGCATATTTATTCTAGCATCACAATCTTCAGTAATTTGAGCTATATAGTCTATTGAGTTTGATATTTTAGAAGTCTCCTGGTAATAGGATAAGATGCCCTTGATGGCTAGGCTAAAACTCTATTAATAATTTGAATTTTCAACTCCAAAAAAGACTTCTAAACAATGCCCTTGAGCACCGGAAAATCTTTTTCTCAAAACATTAAGTGAATCTGAAGTCTGAAATTGTGCAAGTTACTCAGTCCTATAGTGAACAAGTTGTAGCACAGGTATCAAACCTTGTATTAATGACAAACTTGGCTCTCTTCACACTTACGACATTTTTCTCTTGTTGAAGTATCACATGATATGCAATGTGACCAGAGCAGCTAATTTAACAATTCAATAGCAAGAAGGTGAGCTTGCATTAGTGTCATTGAATGCATATATACTAGTAATTGTCTTACAATATATCACTCAAGACTAAACTATTGTTATTGACAATAATTGCATTTGTACAAGGGTAAAGGTAAAGGGATTTTTAATTTCACAAGAAGAGCTCTCATATAATCAAGGAGACCTTGTTAATCTTCTATATTTTTCAAATTTGTACTGGACTGAAAATGTGGGTCCGGGGCATGGAGATGCTAAACATTATCTTCCTTTTAGCACAACATTTTACTACAGAATATTTAGTTATTTTATCAGGATTTTTGTTGTACATGTCAGAATGCTTGCAAACATGTTGTGATACTGGCAACAACGATCATACTTCAAGCTATCACTGCTGCTTCTGTAACCCAAACATTTGCTTTTTACAAGCAATGTTACTGGTTTGCACAGAAAAACCACCATATCCGGGTTTGCTGCCCAGTTTTGGGCTGTGGAGTTGACTGGGGTGTACCGGGTGTGAATCCTGGGTCTGCAACCTGAGCCCAAAGGAACCCTGTGTGAATTGTGTGTTGTGGCCTCAATATTTTTTATTCTTTTTGCTTTTTCGGAACTGTAATTTTTGTTTTGTTCATCACATTTCATGGACAGAATAACCAAGGATGGTAATTTTTTATTTTATTTGAAAAATCATTATTATGTATTAGAATTTTCAATTTAGTTATTTAGAGTAAAAAAACATTTATGAAAATTTATAATTTAATAAACTATTATCAATACTTAATATATTTAGGTTAGGTTTAAATTTTAATATTTTTAAATTTACTCAACTTCTAATATTTTCAATTTTATGGTCCATTCGGGTAAACATGAAACAGAGCACGTGGTTGGGTCCACAGAAAGGGGGTTACAGCTTTAAATATTCAGATACGTTGGATCTTATAAAATTTAATGGATGTTTTGTTTATTATATGTATGTTATGTGTTATTTGGCTAAAATATGTATATGTTTTTAGGTTGGGTACGTAATATATTTGTGATTTTTGTGTGTTCTTTATGGTTGGGTACCCAAAACATACCCAAGCCTGGGATAGATGGGTGTTGCTGTCGGAAGGTAATTAGAAGGGCCTAGGTGACTATGCACCATCTGCTGATGATTTAAGCGTTGCATGTGTCGATAAAAAATTTCCTTTTCTACTGTGCCATTTTACATACTGCCAGAGTTTGTATGCTAGCTGTGAAAATAATTTGTAAAAAATGCATCGTCTTCTGTTGTAACCTTGTAGATATTGGTGGAAATGATCTTTGCTGTCTGGTGTTAGATTGTACCTAGAAGTTGTAGACATCCTGTATATCTTGATAGGCTGATAATTTGTAAAAAATGCATCGTCTTCTGTTGTAACCTTGTAGATATTGGTGGAAATGATCTTTGCTGTCTGGTGTTAGATTGTACCTAGAAGTTGTAGACGTCCTGTATATCTTGATAGGCTGATAGCCTGTATTGAAATTGCACAGGTGTGATATGTTGCGTCTTAGGGTTTGGCAGTATTGTTTTGTGCAGTAGTTGGAACGATTAATTCAGTTGTATGTGATATAAGGGGTGATCCGTGTTTTGTTGGTGTCATTGTGAGGCCTATTAAGGGATATTCTTTGTGTTAGGGTTTATTCTTTAGACCGAAAAGCAAGGTTTGAGGAGTATGGTGAATGCATTATAATGGTGACTCTTGTTATTATTTTGAGTACATAAAATCACACAATTATAATGGTGTATCTTCGTTATGGAGCACATTCTAATTTGGCAATGTATTTTTTGTTTGTAACCATAGTTACCAGAAGACCTGTACCCTGACCCTACATTCTAAGTTGGCAATGGATTCTTTTTTTGAACCATAGTTACCAGAAGACTTGTACGCTGACCCTTGGTACTTGTGTCCGCATCGGAAACACACCCCCATCTCGGAGACCTGTATTGAGATGTCTCTAGACATAAGGAGACTTAAGATGAAGTTTCTTCAAGCCTCTCCTATCTGTCTCCTATAAGCATCCCTTGAAAATAAGGTAACTTTCAATAGAGCTTTTTCAAATACATCACATAAATTACATTGGATTTTCTTTTCTAATAACTGCTGTTATGTGGTATGCAAAAATTAAAAGAATTAAATATACTAATAGATCTGTAATTTTCTCTTTTTATTTGGAAGAAATTTGCTTATTATATTCCAAAGAGCTAAGAATATGAAGCAAAACATTAATAAGGTTTAAGATGTGTATATATGAATTGAGTTTTATCAATTGATTGAAAATATAGTCATCTCCAAGTTTCCCTATACTTAATCCAGGATTCATCTCCAAGTTTCCCTATACTTAATCCAGGATTCATCTCCTAGGTTCTGTAATCTTCAAGTGAATATGATTTAAAATATTTTATTCAGTGAGTGATGATGGTATATCAAATATCAGTATGATTAAATCTATTTCAATACATTAATATTTAACATTTTAAAAGATATCCATTGTCTGATGCATGTAACATGTTAGTATTTTAATCTATATATGTCGCCGTCTCCAAGTACCTGCATCTGCTCTCACTCAAAAAATGTACCAATACCCGCCTTCGATTTCTGTACTAGCACCTGTACCTGTTTCCTCGTAACTATGTAAATAACCATGAGAAATATTGACTCTCTGTTGCGATGTAAGGAAGGAAAAGTTATAAACTTAGTTTGTTGTTGAGATCAACAGTTTGATTGCAAATATACAGGCAGTCAAGACATATAACACATTCAATAATGTTAAATCAGTTTGTTAATAACTTAGCACAGTAATAACATATCTAAAGATGTCTTTCACAAACTATTTTGTAAAGTCCAAACATTTTTGGTTAGGTTGCTGGTTTACCTTGTGAGTTTGCCTACAATCACCAATACGGTATTGTGCTGGGAAAGTCATAGGTACTTTCACGAAATCCATAACGATGACACGAGGACTTGCATTTCGAATATACATTTATATTTTTGTATTGAACTAATGCAGTAAAAAAAGACATAGTATTAGGTATCTATCTGGCTGCCAGGAAAATAACAGATGTACACAATATTTCTAAAATCTTTAGGTTTACGTTTTTAGATATTACACATCTCATTAATTTATCATTGCCAAATGAGTAATGTGCATGCTAGGAATTTGATGACTGTCTCTACAAATGTACTTTAACGTGTTCATGCGAGGGATCACACTTTGAGCATTGTGAGTTACGATTAAGATAATATTTTTAAGATCTATAGCTTTAGTTGTATGGATGTTACACTGATATTTCATTATTTTATCATTGTCAAGTGAGTAATCTGCATGCTAGGAATTTGTTGATGGTCTTTGTAGATGTACTTATGTGTTCATGCCAGGGATCACATTTTTCTATTCAGCAAAAACTAGTTTTCTAAATGCAGTCAAAAAGTTAAAATTGCCAAAATTTGCCTCCCTACTCAGAGCACCTGTCGATCTATTCTCCATACCCTTAAATACATTCAATTTCATAAGTGCATTTGCGCAAAAGTTCTAATCAGCTTTAAGAAATATCTCGTCTTTTGAGGGACTTGCACTACTATTGCTAACTCAAGATTGTGAGTAACATGATTTAATTTGCTAGTCTTCAACTTTTTAAATTCTTATACCAACTGTCATCTTGCATGCGAACCCCCAAATCTATTGTGGAGGCATATGTGATTATCGTGAGCTGAACATTTGTTTTAAAACTCGTAAAGATTGGATTTGGAAGTCATTTTCTCTAGAGGAGTAATGGGGTTGTTTGCAATCTGATAAAGCCTTCTATAAATCTCTTTTACAATACGTTGCTAGATTCACAAAGTTTTTTACCTTTGACATGTTTGTAGGAATTAATAACTTCATTGTGGCATTAAATCTTTGAAGAATCATTGCATTTCCTTTAGAAGGTATTGTGTCTCAAATAATGTTGTTTTGCAAAGAATAATGACTTTCCATATGATTATACTCGTTTATGCTCTCTTAACTTTATCATGAATAAACTCTAAATGCATTAGATGTTTTTCATTTTTGGAATCAATAAAGATGCCATTTAAAAATATTAATAATTTTTTTTTAGTCATTGAAAATGTTATTGATTAAATTCAAAAAAGGGACAAAAATATTTTCATTTTGTGACACTAAAATCTTAAGATTGTTATTGATTAAACTCTAAATGCATTAAATGTTTTTCAAATTTGGAAGAGATCAAGTTGTCATCCAAAAGTATTAATACAAAACCTATTACGATAGTCCTTGAAGATGCTATTCATCAAATTTTTAAAAGGGACAAAAATATCTTCTTTTGTGAGATATGCACTGTTATACAAACTTCTCTTTTGTGAGAAGATGCTAATTTAAGATTGTGAGTAGCATAATTTAATTTGCAAGTCTTCAATTGTTTAAATTTGTATACAAACTCTCATCTTGAATGAGAACTCCCAAATCTTTCGTGGAAGCATATGTGATTATCATGAGGTGACCATTTGATTTGAATATTGTAAAGATTGGATTCAAAATTCCTTCTTTGGAGAGAAGTAACGAGGTTATTTGCTAGCTCAAAAAACTTTTTATAAATCTTTTATAAAATATTGCTAATTCCACTAAGTATCTTAACTTTGACATGTTTATAGGATCATGATATTGCCATCAGGATTTTACTGTGTAGTTTTTCAAGTCAAACTCATTGACCCATGTTTCATGAGTAGTGGTTCACAAGAACCCATCTCTCATGATAATGAATGGTCCACTTAGCACTCATTGCATCTAGGTGATGCTCACAGAGGTGAAGCATTGGGCCCTCTTGGGAGGTCACCCATCCTAGTACTACTCCAATTCAAGTGCGCTTAACCATGGGCATTCCCCAAGGTTAAGCCCACTTAGCTTACAACTAGGAAACATGGGTCAATGAGTTTGACTCGAAAAAATTCATGGTTGAATCTTGATAGCAATATCATAATTTGGTCCATTGTGGAAAAATATCTCATACTTATGTTTGTAGGAATTAACCATTTTATTATGGCTCTAAATCTTTTGAAGCATCATTGTATTTCCTTTGGAAGATATTGCATCACAAATAATGTTTTTTTTTTCAAAAAGGATGACTGGCTATATGATTACGTTCCCTTAACTTCATCATAATTAAGCTCTAAATGCATTAAATGTTTTTATTTTTGGAATAGACGAAGATGTCATCCAAAAATATTAATACAAAAGTTATTAGATAGTGAAATGCTCTTTATTAAAGTCATAAAAGGGACAAAAATGTTAATTAGTCCAAAGGTATGATTGTAAAATTTTGAGAGATGATTGTTGTCCCTTGATGCATTAGAAACTCTAAGTAGATTTCCCATCTTCTAAGTTCCTTGCCTAGTTTGAATTTGAATATTTGAGGAATTTGAAACATGTCGACTTGGAGTACTTGAGCTCATAGTTCCAAGTTCTCTTTATATTGAAAAACTCCTTTAGTTGCTATTTAGTGAATTTTTAAAAATTGTTGCATGAATATAGAGGGGACTCCAACAATAAAAGAAATGTTTGGTCTTGTTGTTACATAGATTAGACTTCCAACAATTTGTTTGTACTTAGTTGCATCTACAAACTCAAAAGTATCATCTAATTTCAATTTCAAATGTTTCTCAAGGGATACTACGAGGTTTGCGATTTGTCATTCCAATATATTTTTGTTGGGCAATGAAGACATACGAGTTTTTGAATCACTTGAATACCCAAATAGTTACAAAGGTGTCCCAAGTCAATCATTTCAACCCTTTCTCTAGTTTGGTTTTTGCTATTGTGGTGTACCTTTACTTGTATCTACAAAATCCAAAGTGCTTTAAATTTACCTTTACAAATTGTTTGGTGAGTTTTTTTGTACCATGCTCTTGGGGCTTGGCGTGCTTCAATCCATACAATGATTTTATAAGTTTACACACTCTTTATTCTTGAGCTTCAACTATAAATCCTTTTGGTTGAGCTATATAAATTGTTTCCAAGAGAGCATCGTTCAAGAATGCAATATTTATGTCCATTTGACAAAATATTCACCCGTTTTGTGCTACAAGAGCCAAGGAAACACAAATGATTGTCTGGTTCATTATAGGTGCAAGCGTTTCTTCATAACCTATATGATCTTTTTAAGAACATTCTTTTGTGACAAATCTTGCATTATGTTTATCAAGTGAGCCATTTGCTTTTTATTTGTTTTGAAAGACCAACTTGCAAGCAATAGGTTACCATTGAGTGAAGGATCCTTCAAGTTCCAAGATCCATTCTTTAACAAAGCATCATATTAGTGTTAATTGCTTTCCTGCACAAATCAGCCATTTTGGCTTCATTGAATGAGGTTGATTTTGAATAATTGTGATGTTGACTTTTTCATTTGGATACCAACTCAAGGTTAGCCTGTCTAGCTTATCTTTAATCTCTTCAATGAGATTTTCTCATCGTTTGGTTTTGTATGCACTTGTAGTGTTTGTCTTCCCAACTTCATCAAATCTTACATCTTTGAGTGTTTATGTCACTCATTTTGGCCCTTTTTATGTGTTTTATGTGGTACAATTGGTGCCTCATCTCCCTAATATGAAGCTCCTTCATGTTTCAATTGTTGCTTAAAAGTCTCCTAAAACTTGTTCTCATTTCTTAATGAAGTATGAATTTATGACTAGGAGGGAGTTTCTTCTTTAATTGCTAGAGGCAACGATTCTAAAATTGGTTCCAAATTGTGTGTCTCCTTCTGAATCTTTGAAATGTCACCAAATTAATTATCATTTTCCTTGAAACAAACTTTCTGTGAATTGTCCAACTTGGCTCAATTACCAATCAGTGTTGGTTGCATCTTTTACAGTTTCACATAATACAACATCCAAGGGGAATGAGGTAATGTATGATTAACACTAGTCATAGGAAATGTAAGATCAAAGTGGAGCTTGTGAATAAGTGAGACAAGGGTATCCAAAGGAGAAAGATGGGTAATCATCAACTCTATAAAGGAGAACATATCACAAACATAGTCAAATAATCCCTCCATACACACTATATAACCTTATCCATAAGATAAAAGGACATGAAAGTATCAACGATGGAAGGATTAAATGACACCCCCATGAAAATTGAAACCCTAATCAAAATTTAATTAAAAAGTAACTCAAGAGAAATGGTGAAGGGAAAAGGAATTCAAAAGGAAAATAAGATTGTTCCTATGTATTTATGTTCTCACCGTGCTCATAACACCAATTATCTTAAGTATTTGCAGCAAAGACTTGACACTTTGGAGGAAAGAGTCAACAATGTGCTTAATTTCAACAATAACGTGATGTGTAGGTCCACTAAAAAAGAAGGTTGGAGGGTGATCTTGGTGGTCCTATTTTGAAGAAGGCTAGAAGAAGGACCTTAAGGATGATCTTTCTTTCCTTTTTTAAGATCAGGGAAATGTGACTCCCGCCAAAGATATTTTACAACTTGTGGTTTTTTCTTGTTGTTTGTTAGCTATTTATGCATTATTTTTATCTTCTCTTCTATTGGATCTTTATAGTTATCTATTTTTTGTTTTTTCTCTTCTTAGCCTTCAAGCTTGCTATGTAATAGGGTTGGGACCCTAGTTTACCATTTTATAACATAAAAAATAATGTAAAATAAAAGTAGGGTGGGTGAACCTTAATCAAATATGAAACAAGTAATAAAATAGAAATATCAAATTTGAAATCCTATTATAGATGAGACTAACCTTAAAGAAAAAAGCCTAGGGGGTGTAGGAATATTAGGTTAAAAAAATGTAAATAATTACATAACATCTCTACATAAATGTCTTAGCATAAATAAATAACCTTAGGAACATGAGATATGACATTAATTTTCTAAACTAATGTACATTATTATAAAAAATAGATAAATTAATAAGGATAATTAGCTCTTGGTTCAATATTGATTGGAATCTCCAAATGTTCCCTATAGATTTGCTCCTACATTAAAAACTTAGGTTATGTCAAACAATTGCATATATATACACATACATATCTATGTTGTTTGACTATACAATTCATTACTATGACTATGGAATTACTATGTATGATTTAGAAATTGACCACGCAAACTCTGAAATGTTGTTTTTAAGTTAATATCAACTTTAGTTGCAAATATGCACTTTTTCAAGTTTTGAGTCTAAAACCTACTTTCCTTGGTTTATGTAATTTGCATAAAAAATGATAGTGTGGATAAAAGAGTTTGTTGGAATGAGAATATTTCTCCCTTTTGTCAAATTGCAAAGATACCAATTTAGCATATTTATACAAAGTTCAAAGACAACGTACAGTCGTGCATTTTCTAAAATTTTGATGCAATGTTGATGCCAAATGAGAATATTTTGATACTCTTTGATGTGTGCAAGAGGCATTCCTTTAATGTATTAGACTCTAAATGTTCAAAATGAATTAGCCTTAGTTGTTAAATACAACTCTAAAGGTGGCATGCTAAATATACTCCGTGTCGAGTTGACACACAATGATTAAATGAAGGGAAAGAAGTGGGTCCAAAATTTGAATTTAAATTCTAAAAAAATTAGATTCATTTTCTCAAATCACAAAAGTGCTCTCGATCAATCTCACAAATTGTAAATTTGAACCTAGATAAAAAAAAAAAATTGAAAATTGAAAATTATAATTAATTCTTATAAATAACTGTAGATAAAATCAAGTAAATTTTAAATTATATATCAATTTTTTTAAAAAATACCACATATATTTGTAATTACATATAAGTCAACCAACCAAAATAAATTAGAAAAATTAAATAAAATGAATACCATTTCCACCATTATACATATATACCAATTTAATATTTAAAAAATCAATACCATCATCATTCATCATTATTACGAAAACTGTAAAAATAACCTTTTTATTGAATATAAAATCCATTTGTCAAGTGGGCTAATGAAATACTACTTATCGATTTCTTTGTGCAAGATGCATTGACAATCTTGACTAATTGGAGTTTGTTTTGTAATACATGTGCAAATGATAAAATTTTATGCATACTTGTACTTAATTTAAAATAAAATAAAAACTACAAGGTTCCATTTTTTTTTCATATTAAAAAATTAAATCTAACCCACTCTTCTAAGAAGCTTAGAACCATGAGCACTTAATGACTTCTTATTGGGTGGGTAACAAGTGGGTTGGTACAAAAGTATGTTACAACTTTTAGAAATTAATGTTAAGCGGTTTTTGATTGTCAAGATAGTCGAATAATTTAAAATATTTTATTAGAGATTAATTTTTGTTTAGTATGGGGCGGGGGCCTTAGCTCGATTGGCTAAAAACATCCTGTTGCAGGCAAGAGGTCACGAGGTCTAGTCTCCCCCCAAACCCGTGGTACCGAAGGGCGTGTCGCGCCAGCGCCACCGGTCACGTGAAAAAGTCTATCAGGCGCACTGCAGTTTATAGGGGGGACGGATAACCGACCGATTCCTGCAGTCTAATAAAAAAATAAAATTAATTTTTTGTTTAGTATAAGATCTATAATATTAAAAAGAGAGATTGAAATCGTACTTAAATAATATTGACAAAAAGATACATCTTATTTCTTAACTTTTAATAAAATATATTATTCAAAAATCAAACCATTGCATTGATAATAAAATACAAAAGACCACACATTAGGTATTGCCACTTTAACCACCTTACACAATTCCTCTAGAAAAAATGCCAATTTTTCCTTACCTTAGTGTCATCCTAAACCTACTCCTATTTATCATTGGTGAGCATCCTTATAAAATTATGAGTTATAATTAGGTTAGGCTGGATGAGTTTTATAAATCAATTTGACTTTGGTTATTCATGGATGGTTTGAAAGTTAATATATTTAATTTTATTTTTTTAAGAATTGTATTAAAAATTACTTAAAATAAATAAATTAGTTTGTAAGATTGATAGAGTATAATAAAAAATAAAGAATATGAAGTGTAAGTATATTTGATAAATTTATAAAATATATTAAAAAGAAAATTTAGGAAAATAAATTATATTTTGTTATATTTATATATTTTATTAAATTTGTAAGTTTGTTATGAGATTATTTTTAATTTAATATTAAAAAAATAGTGAATGAAAAAAATTTGTCTTTAAAGCATATAATATTGTGGAAGCAAAGTTTTTGATCAAGTGTTAGTAAGAATTAAATGTCTCTTTCAAGAAAAGATCCAAGCATCTTTAATTCAAAATGTTGAGTGGTGAGACCCTCAACCTTATTATTAGACAACCCATTCTCTCTATCCTCTATCATGATAGACTAACTAATAATTCAATATTTTTTATATTGAAAAATCATAGCTTATAACAACTTAGTTAAGGATGATTCAATTATCACCCTCGATAACTTACTCACCCAACATCCAAATATCTCATTTCTTAGACCTCTCAACTCCAAAGAACTAAAATACTAAATGATTGAACCTCAACCCTACCTTTAGACAACCCATAATAAAATGATTATGTCAAATTCTATCATGGAGTCATTGCATATCAATTAATCTGAATATTATAATTAGTATATGTTTAATGATTTTTAAATCAAAATTGTGGTTATTCAATATACTCATAAAAAATAATATATATCACAATAGATTCTACACATCCAATCCTTACAGAGATATAAAGCACTAACTATTAATTAATATAAACCATTATATTGTAATAATTTATAATCAAAAGATTATCAAGGAGTGTCCTATTAGTAGTTTGTATGTGGCATTACCTATGAAGTTAATGTGGACCCCTAATAAAAGAGCACATCCCTTAATTTTTAGGGTGATTATTTAAAGCTGGGATTAAAATAATAATATGTACAATTATTTAATAAGGTAAATAAATTAAATGTGATATTCAGTTTGAATTTTGAATGGTAGAATATGTTAATAATCATTTTTTTGGAATTTTAGAGATTGATTAGACAAATATCTTAGAATTTACAAATTCATTATTATTGTTTTTGGTTTAGATTTGTTCATGTAGAGTTAATCTCTACATTTGAGAAAGTGAACTAACATGTGAATCTAAATATACATTTGTAGATTTGAACTAGCTAAAATCTAATAACTATAATTTGCTTGCTCTTGTGTATGTGCTCTAAATATGAAAAAAATAGTGTTTACAAACACTATGTGCAAACTTGCTAAGCTAGGGTCATGTTATCCTTGGTAAAGCCCCTAAGAGGATAGATTCAATGACAAAAATAATGATCGAAGATAATGGAAAATATTCAACATGCTTAGGATGATGTGTGCTCTAATATATACGATTAAATTCCTCAATTATGTTCTAATGTAAATGTTATTTTTTTATTATTCCTCTTTCTTATAGTTTATTTTAAATAAATAAATGAATGCCTTTAAATACAACATGGCTCACAAATAAACACAAATATATACTAAGTTAGCTCACAAAAACTAGTAATAATATTAGCAAGGTTTAAATTTTTAGATCACAACCATGAAAATGTCCCAAGTGAATTTCACACTTATAGATCTTATCCAAGGTGGTTAATAGGAGATCTAGGTATCAAGACCAACTTAGGGTGATGCCTAATGATGTGATCAAGATAGGATAATATAATGATCCAAATTTTATGTAAGAATACACCACTTGTAGACTTGATGTTATATAAATGACACTCTAGCTGAAGTGGGATTAAAACATATGAGAAATAAACATGCATATATAAATTTCACTATTACATTTCCCCCCACTTTAGTGTGCATGTGAACTACATTTATTATGTTTATAAAAGTAAAATAAGCATTCAACATGGATGTTAAATAGTTTTCAAACACTCAAAGGATATAGATATGATTATCATTCTTGAATTCTTCTTGTGATGAGTGTTCCAATAAAAACTTGCAAAACAAGAAAATATGTAATGATTAGCATCTGTGAGATATTTAAAATAGGTACTAAGTATAACTTTATTTAAGAAAATCTTATGAAAAATTAAAAAGTAAAGAGGAGAAGGGTGATGAATTTATATAAATAGAAAGTGGTAAAGATTTGACTAAGTAAAAAGTGGTAAATCTTTGACTAAACAAAAAGATGGTAAAAGATATATCTAAACAAAATATTCTAATAATGCAATGAGATTTATAAATCTCCTTTCACTTTTGAATGTGAGATTTTCACTACAAAAAATAACTTACAAAAGGATTGTTAGTGACATATATGCCTCCTCCAATTAGTTGTTTAGAAATGATGTAAGGAATTGAAGAAAATGATAAAAAGATAATCATAATAATATATAACATGGTAAAACCCTGGGCTCATTATTTTAACCCTCTTACGGAGTCGTTGAATACCAGACCTGTTTGGGTCCAATTGCCTAACTTTCCTCTCCAGTTCTGGGAGGAATCTTGCTTCGAAGCCATTGGCAATACCATTGGCCGTTTCTTGATGGTGGATTCTACAACTAGGGAGTTTGGGCACACCACGGTCGCTTGGTTGCTTGTGGATCTAGATATCTCTAAACCTCTCCATCGGGATGTTGTTTTGTTGGTGGAGGATAGACCTTGGAAGTAGCTCTTAGACTACGAGGGTCTCCCCTTTCGGTGTAGGAGATGCTTTTCGGTGGGTCACTTGGCCTCTGCTTGCCCTCATGCCCGTCGCAAGGGCATTGCGACTTAGTGGACTGATGCTCTCCTTGATCACCTCACGGTGGGTTCTTCTTCAGAGGTTTCTTCTGTGTTGGTTGACCCTCAAGTTGATGCTCTCCCGAAACTCTCCTCTGTGGTTCCACCTTTGGACCATTCTGCTGACACTGTTGCGCCAGACCCTTCTGCTGACACTGTTGGCCCTGTCCCTGCACCTGTTGTCGATGCTCTGTTTGACCCTGTCTGCCCTTTGTTGGGTGCTTCTTTTGTGTCACTTGTTGATCCGTTCTCGGTTGCCTTGCTGCCGAATCTGCTTGGTGGTCCTGTGGTGGCTGAGGAGGGGTCGCTCCTCTCACCGTTCTCCTCGCTTCTTGTTTTCGAGCCTCCTTGGTCGGTTGTTCTTCGGAAGAAGAAATCTGTATCTGCTTCTCGGTCTCGGGCTCATGGAGCCAGCTCTGAACCCTCTGTTTCTGGGGTTGCTTAACCTCTTTATTTTCCACAGCTGTCTGTCAGTTATTTCTGGTTGTTCCTATAGTTCAATCTTTGTTTTGAACTATGTTTCTCTTTAGTCCCTTGGGCTCTTTGTGAAGGGTACGACACCCTGAAAATGCTGCTTATCTTTTCAAAAACATGGTAAAACATATTATATGATACACATGTAAGAACATAGCCAAGATGTAATCACACAAGTATATATAGCAAGGGAAAAGTAATATACCGCCCAATACCACCCCCAATAAAGGTAGACAATGATAGAAATAAATGCCAAATAAAAATCATGTAAGCACAAATAAGATGTATATTATATGAACATGATAAAAGATCAAAAAATGGAACCATAAGCATTATAGGCATCAAGAGGACCATAACATATATTATAAGATATAATCATGATAAGGAGATCACACAAGTAGGAAAAAAATAGAATGTGAATAAATGATCATAAAGTGAACATGTAAGTAAAAACATGATAACATGGAATACATATGGAAACATGTAGATGTCATACATATATTTGATATAGGAAACCTTGAAACATCATGGATCATGTAATATAGTGATATATATCTAACAAGGAACACACAAACACTTAAGTGGTAATCATAGAACATAGGAGGCTATAGGAGTCAAACAAGACGTGTTGAAAGTATAGAAACTAATGAGAAGAATAGGTCAACATAGTAGACAACCATGGCACATAAGAATAATAAGAGCTAAACATAAACACAAAGATGAGTCAAAGTAGGCAAAATAAAGTATGAAGACTAATATAGAAGGTGAAATGAGAATAGGAAATATAAAAAGAACAATGACATATTCAAAAGGATATAGTGTGAGAACACATAAGAAAGAAAAAGTAAATGCTAAAATAAGTAGATATTAAAGTAAAGCATAAGAATTCTCAAGGTCTCAATGAAAAAAAATAGAGAGATCACGATCAAAGAGGGCATTTTCATCCCAACAAGTAGCATGAAGTTATTCCTCAAGTAAATCATTTTCATCTTGGTATAAAATGGTGTTGTTGTAATTAATAATTGCACCTATTATAATATTAAATTTACTTAGGTGATTTTTTATTACTTAGGTAGGATAGGATAATGAGTACTTAACTTTACCTTCTTTTGTGGAATTATATTTTTTATTATCCTCTTTAGATTTGGAAACTTAGAGGTTATCCCCTTATTTTTGTAGAATTCTACCTTATCCTCATCATATTTGGAAACTCTAAGGTTATGTATTGTAACAATCCCTTTTTATTTATCATCTAATTGAATTTAAATATTATTATGCTAAATATTTATCTCTTGATTGCATTTAATTATGTGTAATCATAATGTTATTTTATTCCTAAATATATTTATATTGCATGTCTTTATAAAATCTAGAGTGTTATTAGAGGGAAAGTTAATTAAGATCTAATTTTAAAAATTGTAATAGTATTTCTATCCTTTTTCTTGGGTTTACAGTCTTGTAGTTTGTGTAATTTTCATCACTCATTGTATGAGGCTTTGAAAAAGAAATGAGTTTTCATTGAGATGAGAAGACTCAAATCAATCAGGGTGAAATTTTGTTTCATCCAAATCAAACACTAATAAGTCTACTAAACAATTTTTCATATAGATTTTGATCAATGATAACTTTAAGAAACCCCCTTGAAAAAAGATATAAAATCCTAGCAAAACTTTCATTTTTTTGGAAAAAATATTAATTTCTATTGGCTAATCTTTCACTTTTTGAAAAATAAAAATTTTATTGGCGATTTTTTTCAAATCACTAGAAATTTGTAAAAGATATTGGCAAATTATAGTTATATTTGAAAAAGTAAATAATTTTGTTGGCAAATTATACTTGTATTCAAAAAAATAAAATAAGTTTAGTGATGAATTATAGATAGATTTGAAAAAAAAAAATTGGTGGAAAATTATACAATATTCAAACTATAAAATTAATTATTTGGTGAATGTGCTAGTAAGTTTTTGATAAATCATACTATGGCTAGCAAAAATATCAAATGCTAAATGATAATGATTAAGTTATTTGGCGAATTTATAACTTTAAATAGATTTACATACACAACGTCAAATAATTGTAGATCAACAACATAAGTTCTATTCTAGACCAAAGTTCTAACACACCCAAATTTCTACATAAAGTCTTTGGAATAGAGAAAAGTGTCAACAAGTATCTAGGAAGTGCTCAATTGATCAATAATTGAACAACTTTATTGGCCCTTGGTTGCAACTTACATGAAATTTTTTAGTTAGAAAATAAATTATATTTTATATTGAAGGATAAAGACTAAAAATAAATTGGTATTTTACATCATTAATATCTTCCCTTTGTTAGAGTTATCATGCATTATCTAATAATTAATTACTCTTTAATTGATTATTAGTCTAATTTATTCTCATGCACTTAAGCTAAACTTAAGAGTGCTTTTATGCTTTTATTTGAGCTAATATTAGATCATTATGTCTCATCTCATGTGATGTTGACACTTGTCATGATCTAATCCCTTTCTCATTTAGGGTTTTTCTCTTATAAGCACTCAACCCTCATCGTAATTATATCTTGAGCTTTCATATCTTTTTGAGAGTCCCTTGCTTATATAGCTTTTTCTTGTTGAGGAATATTGCATATATTGTTTGTAGATCTCTTACATGGAAGGTGTACTTGTTTGTTGTTTGATCCCGTGGCTCATGGTTTTGTGCTTGTTTCACAACTCTAACACCCTTCCCAAATATTCACGTATTATGAGGCACTGACAATTTTTTATTTTATGTATTTTTTGGTTAAGTGAATTTGGCCATAGGGGCCATCTCATAAACTCAAAAAGATTGTTTGGATAGCCTGTTGGTTGCCCTCTTTTATGTATTTTTTTGCATTGTATCAATATTAAAAAGAATAAACTCAAAAAATGTGAGGAACCATTACAAATCAAAATACTTAAAGGAGTGACAAAAACTATCATTTTTGATAATAAATCCCCACGAAACAAAATTATGATTATGGGATACATCTATTAACATAGATTTATAATGTTGTTTTCTTTTGGAATTATCATATCTATAAATATTAAATGCTATTACATATGGCTAAGATTAAGAAATCATCTACCCAAACCCAATTGTGCCATCCTTAGAAGAAATGAAAGACAAGTCCATAGAAGCCTCATTAGATACCCAACCACCACTTTTAGGAATTTGAGGCCCCATGACATGTTTTCTTCAAGCCTCCACATCATAGCCAATATGTTCAACCATAAAGGGGGCCCATGGCCCATTATGTGGGGGCCAAATGATTGGCCAAAAACTATTTCCACTGTGAAACTCTAATCCAATGACCATATTATCTAAAGCCTCATAGAGCCCACCACACCACTTTGGAAAGACCAAAGCCTTTATAACACTTGTAATAATATATTTATCCTCTCGGATATCCAACATAATGACCACAAGCATAGAGGTGATGCCCATTTTCACATGATATATGTGAGTCGTCACAATGAAAAATCTCCCAACACTATTCTAATCACATATAAAATAATAGGAGATGCATATTTAAAAATATTCTTAAGCCTAATATTGATTATTGACCCTCTAAAAGCAAGTTGTAAACTATTTGTAAGAATTCCAACAACATAATCTATTAGAAACAAGTGAAGAAGAAACCCAACCATGCCAACATTTAACGTCAATTTTTTTATTTGGCATGTATGTGAAACAAATGAGTCGTACAACCCTTTCTATAACAATCACTCACCTCCATCCAAAATTCTTTTAAATATCAAATCTTAATAAATTTTGCTTGTTTCTAATCAAAAGAGGGGATTATTATTGTTGTTTAAAGATCTCCCACTCATTCAAATTTTGAATTATTAGTATTGAATTAGTCAATATGCATGTTAACAACCACATTTACAATACCATTTGCCTTTGTGTTAGATTCACAATAAACAAGATAAATTAAAATTATTATTGTTGGCCTTTGGTTGCAACATACATAAAAAAATAGCTAGAAAACAAATTATATTTTATATTAAGTTACATACATCATCTGATCGCAGATCAATGACATTAGTTCTATTTTGGGTTGAAGTTTTGACACACTCAAATTTTAAATTCCTACATAAAGTCTCCAGAATAGAGAAAAGTATCAACATATTTTGATGTTGACTTGTTCAACCCATGGAATTTTAACTTAAGCAATTTCCCATGTCTTTGGCTATGTTGTTTTACTAGACCCCTGAACTATGTTATCAATTGAGCCTATTTTCTAAGTATTCTAAAATTATTTTTGTTTTCTTGCAATTGTGTGCTTCTTTGGTGGCCCTATTTATGTCCACATGGCATTATTTAGTTGGAGTACACTTTCTCTTTCTAGTGCGGTTTTATTTTCACCTTAGGTTTTAAGTTGTGTTATCACATTATTATGCCACATGTATTCCTCTTCAGATCCCTAAAAACATAAAGCCTTTGCATTTGGCTTGCACTTTAATGTGAAAATCTATTATTGAACATTTTAGCTTGTAACACTCCCTTAAGTCATAACATTATGTATCAATCTTTATTTTTCACTGGCTCATATATCCTAGTAAACGGTTCAGCCATTTATTTTTACACCTTTTCTATGCGACTAAGTATTCTTTTAAATAAGCACTTATATGGTGGTCATCACTCTTGTCGATGTGGCTACTCCTTTTTTTATCACATCCATCCTTCATAACACATCCTGATCTACACATACTTCTAAGTTGCATTAGTACACTTTTCTAATGCATGGATTCCACTATTGCCTATCGACCCAATCGTGATATGCATGTGGGTCCACCACCATGCCCTATTATCATATTTTATTAGAGAACATTCATCCCTCTTGGTGAAAGTTTATAAAAATTTGAGCCTTCTAAAGTTGCACTAGCGTGCTACCCTCAAGAGGGAAAAACCTAGCCTCCAAAGGAATCCATACTCCATCTATTATTCAATAGTAAAATAATACATGCACTTATAGAGTTACAATTAATACTTTTGAAACATCAAGCCTCTCTAATGCATTCTCCATGTGTCCAAGCATGAATCTACACATCCCATGCCATGCTTCACATATGTACTCCTCAAAAAGACTCAATAATATGACAACCCACTCACCCAAGCAACCTTAACCACTAATCATGTGTTTTATTTTATAGATACAAGCTCATAAAAATACAACCAAGTGGTAAGATAAAGTCATGTGCCATAAAACCATGTGAACATAAACCCATTTACCCCTCATTTAATATTGTGTACTAAGTTTACACATTATTAAATACTTTCCCCAAATATTAAATTATTATCCTATGTCTCCCACACATAAAATAATTAACCCAATGTTACAATACAACTTTACAAGTGGGCCCAAATAATTATCTAATGTAGCTAAACACACCTCCTAGGTGCACCACACTAAATAATTATTTAATTACAACATTATAATATATCATTTTATACAATGGTGTATAACACCAAATCCTAACACTTTTGATATAAATCAGATAGTGGAGATTGTGAGACTTCTTGCATCAAAAATAAAAAAGAATGAAAGTTAAAATTTGTGAAAAAATATGAAATGGTTCTTAAAAATATTATCTGATATGTAATATTCACACTCACCCATATTACAAGAAATTATTCCACACTCATCTACAATTGCTTTATCTAATAGTCATGATTATTACTTATCTCCCCTCTTTAAATTATTGTTGTTGGGGAATGCAAATATTTCATAGGCTTCCACTAAGTTGTTCAAGTCTTCTAGAATAACTTGCTAATGATGTGAATTGTGATAAACATGATCCCTATTTGTACTGAACCATGGTTGCATTTAGGTAGTATTAGTCGTAGCTGCATTGGAATTTAAAATGAAATAAAATGCCCAAAAACTAGATTCTTGGAGATCCCTCAATTACCTCATAACATATCATGCATGAGCATGTATTTTCTTGTTAGTTTGTGATAGCATGTCCAACAAGGATTTCAAGAAGTCATTTGAGTCCTTAAGAACTTGCACAGATTGGGATACACAAAACTATTGACCCTATTTGGATGAGTTGTTGAGGTGTGACATTATTCATAGTGTTTAGTTAGATCCTCAACTACAAATGTATCATTTGTAATCAACGCATTTATCAATCCCTATAAAAAGTTTAATTTCCTTGGATAAGTTTGTACTTGAACATGAGAAAGAATATCCAAAGAAACTAAACTTACTACAAGACTTGAATTTAGTATTGGCATCATCAATCATAAATACATTGACTTTTCAATCATTTCAGGCATTTTTTTCCTATTCCTACACCTCTATCAACCACCCATGTATCTCTTAAACCTTGTTATGTGATGGCACAACACATGAAATAGGCATCCCCACTTATTTATCATACAAAGGAGGTAAATAGTATAATTGGTATTGTAGAAATAACATGTTACAATAATCATTAATATCTACATAATGTGAGTACATAGGTATAAATACAGAGTATGAAAAAATCTCTTCAATTTCAAAATTTACCCCATATTTTTTGCTACAAATGTTGAATCTTTTGATATGAGCAAAGCATCCAAGGGGTTTGAATCCATGTAATAAAATGAATATTTCTTCCATGTGACCATTGAAAATAAAAAAATGTTCATTTCCTTTATATACCACAAGAGGATATTGGTGGCATCATCTACATGTTTTTGAGAGTGCATAGAACATACCCCTTTCTAAGAATTGATAATATCCTTTATTGTTAAGAATTCATATATCTTGTGCGCGGATCGGTGGATGGCCCTCCAAGTTGGTGGAGGGCGTATCGTTGGCTTGTGAGGTGGCCAACGTAGAGGTGGCTGTTGGGGTATGAGCTTGATCACCTTGGATTTGGTGAGTACTTGTAATGATGGTCGAGAGCTAAGAGCACATTTTCTAAGGAAAGCTTTGTATACAGGGCATGGAAGGACAAAATTGTTCGTGCAAGGACAACTTACCTTGTATCAAAATTATGTTTGGCTCGTGGGAAGTTGGAATTGATCGACAACTGCGGGCTTTATTTATGAGTGTAGGCGTCGGTTTTGTTGCATAGAAATATTTTGGTGTGGGTGAGCGGAGGTAGGTGTAGAGCTAGTGAAAAGCCTTTGTTCAAATTTTGGTGTTATCCAAGGATGGCTTCGGCCGGACGTTCAAAATTTGTAATTGCAGTTTTGGTGGAGGGACTGGCATGGTTCGGTGTCGACACTCCGATTTCTCTTAGGGAAAAGAAGAGGCAGGCCGCGTTCCGTGAGATAATGGATCAAAGGTTAAAGTGAGTCCTGCTTAATAATGATCCTCTTGTGGTTGCAACGGTAAAGATGGTCGTGTGGAAGGGCCACATTGAACAAAATGAGTATGGGAGGGACAATGCCCACATTTCCTCACATTTTTTGGCTTCTCTGCTGGATAGCAGAGTGCCTAAGGTGGAAGTGAAGGAGCTGTTGGTGTGGTTGTTTCCTAAAGATTTGCTTGGTGGAGTGGAGGAGACTCTGAAAGTGGCGATTATTGGCACGTGGATCCCGCATCCTGTGGATTTGGAGCTTCTGCAAAACACAAACGAGGCAGTCAAATTATTTCCCTTCCTCTTGGATTTGAGCGGCACAACCCTCATGCGCCACCAAATGATCGTGGTTGTGGCAATGGAGTACCTAAAGAAGATTTCAGGGTTAATGGTGACTGGTGGATTCAAATGGGTGGAGGATTTCGTGTCCTTTGCCAATCTCAATGGGTTCCTTTAAATCGAGTGGTTTCTTTTCTTTGTAGAAAATTAGATATAGTCTGATGGAGGGATTTGGGTATAGTGTCTTTTTGGGTTTTGACAGCAGTAATGCCAATTTTGTAAAAAATTTCTTCAAAATTATTCTCTGTGATGGACATAGATAGAATGGTAGTTTCTAGGTTTTGGTTGGTTGATGAATTTTCCTGCTTAGCAGACGGGTGTATATTTTCATATTTAAATTAATATAATTTAAACTCTTATGGATAAAAAAAAAAGAATTAATATATCTTATTTAGCATTCCCACTAAAATATGATTCATTATGTTTTTATCCAAAATTGTGTCCACAGACACACTCATTAGAAAAAAGGGACTTGATGTAATTTTTATTGTTTGTTGACAAATTTGGAGCATATTGAGCTTGGGGATCATTTCTCACATCACTTAGTCCATGATAAATCTCACCATTGGGTTCACATTGAAACATCTCATTGTATTTTTTTGAAACCTTTGTACTCTTTTTGTGGGAGGTTTGTTCCTATGCCAATAGTTGCAACAACACTATCCTATTGTTAGAATCAAATATGAAAAAACTTAAATGTGTATAAAAGATATTTATGTTGTTGGATTCAAACTACGAGTACATCTTTATTGTAAGGTCCTTATAATTGGTAGTTTCATTTACTTCATGCTTGTTGTAGACAAAACTTAGTTTGTGCACTATCAAGAAAAGTTTCACACACTAAGAAGTTGTTAAATCTACGAAGAAGGATTATTGCACAAAGGTTAGCCACATTATTATCTTCAAAATGAATCATACTCCATTCTAAATCATCATATCAGAAACGATATTTTTTTCATTTCCTATATCTTGGATTGTAAGGTTGATAAGAAACTCCCATATTTTTCTTCCCATCCTATATAAAATACAATGAATTATTGATTCTTTTACTAAGTAGAATTTACGATTTGTATATATTTCAAAAAAATATTATTTTTTAATTCATTTGTTATATGTTGTCTTTCTTTAAATGTTAGAATTATTGCAGCTAAATATACATTGAAAAACATAGTACATATTCCAATATGCATATGTTGATTTCATGATTTGTAAGACGTCTTTCAAATTAATGACCTTCTTAGGTGATTCATTTTTTATGTTTTTAAAATATATTTTTTTTGCTACGTAAGAGTATAATTTATTCATATTAAAAAAATATTACATTTTTTGTACATTCAAGAGCTTTTCCTCTTCCCCAACATCCAGATAGACTGTGTAGAGTCTAGCCTGAGTCAATTCCCTAATTCCCAAAAATCCAAAAAGGAGCCAATAGTCAAAATGGAGGCTACACAAAACCCACCCAACACTACCAAAATTCATTACATAATATTTCCTTACAAAGATAGAGGCAAATTCTATAAGGCTATACCATAAAAAACTTAAACTTATTTATCACCATTCTCCTGTATATAGTTTATGAAATCACCAACCAAGTCAAAATCCTAAACCAGTTCTAGATGCAACATTTTCCTCAAAGATCTCACCCCCACCATTGCCCATGTCCGATGAAGTAGCAAGTTGTCACCCTTTACATCCAACATAAAGGGGAATAGTTTAACCAGTGCACTCGACATATTGAGAAACCCCAAGTATTTTAGCCTTGGAATGCTAGCTCCCAACTGAGTAAACCCCACAACCTCCTCGACCCCCCCAACAGCTCTGGGTTCACCATCTTCCTTGCTATTTGTAAACCTCATCCTTTGGAAATTGGAGATCCAACAACACAACAACAAACCAAGAGGATATGTTAATGTCCACTTTGTATCTTTCTTTTGCCACTAAGAATACACACCCCAATACTAACTTCAAGTCACCAAGCATCAATAAATCATTCTCAAGCAGGATCCTCTTTAACCTAAGCTCTGTGACTTCACCTAGAAAGTCCATCTATTGCCGAGAGCTGACCAACCTTATAGGGGTGTCCATTATGTCATCCTCAAAACACATCATAGCCTTGAGCAAGCAATAGACTTGGCCTCCAGTGCCATCCTTTAAAGATCGCTCCACTTGTGTTGGAGCTTACCAATTAAGAGCTTTCCAAAATTACAATCTATTCATACAACACACCTAGACTATGATATCAAACCTCGACCTTCTGGCATGGGAAAAAGCTTGGCATAATAAATATTTCGCCATAACTCCTTGAGCCTCCCCATTTTGTTTTTGAAATATTGATATGTGTACATCGAAAAATAAAATATTGCATAATTTAATGTTGGTGAAGAAAATTGTAAGTTAAAAAACATAATGTGTATTGCAACCTACACATATTTAGTTCATGATTTGTAAGATGTGTTTAAATTTTTTGGCCTTATTAGTTGATTCATAATTTGATATGTTTGAAATGTTGGGAAATAAAAATTAATATTATTTAAATGAATGTTGGTTAAAAAAATTACAAGTTGAGACACACTATATATTTCAACCTGCACATGTTTAGTTTATTTCTAAGATGTTTTTCAAATTATAACTTTCTCAGTTCATTTGTAACACAAAACTTTGTTTTAGTTGTACAAGTATTCATTATAATTGCATGGAATAAAAGCAATTTTATGGTAGCTAAAACCTTCTTGGTCATAATCTTTTTATCTTGTTAAGAGGGTGGTTATCTCTTGATTAATAAAAAAAATTACTTGTAAAATGACTGATTCTCTTATTTATAAGAATGCTTGTTGTATTTCTTTTTATCTTGTCAAGACATTATGGAAGGAGAAAATTGATAAAGATATCAATTGAGTGTAACAAAATCTATTAATAATAATATAACTCAAAACATTATTCAAGTTTGGATGAGATATGTAGAGCCTTGGACCCTAATGGATCTCATGGGGCCCTCTAGGTTTGTAAAATATACTCTTCAAGATGCTCTTGTAGTTAAAACCAATTGAGTCTATATGATACATCAAGTTAATTATTGTGCTCATATAAGATTTGTGTGCCTAGGTTGTGTTATTTTAATGTATAGCTACCATTCCCACCTTTTAATCTCTATTTGTTTGTTGCATCATTATAGAGTTTTGATTATAAGGGAAAAATAGGTTTTGAAGGGCCCCCGAAACCCTTTACAACAACAGATACAAAATTCTGCACGAAAGGATAATAAAAAAACCAACAACAACAACCCAACAGCCAAAAAACACAACAAAGTGGGTGCTGACCTAAAAATATGACAAGAAGCTACCATCAGCACCTAACAACCACAAAGCAACAAAACAACCTAAAAGAGACCTACACCCACCAGGAAACATAAAGCAACAAAGAATAAGACTAGTTCAGGCCACTCAAAGTGTTGGCCACCTCCATCTACTAGTTCCTATGCTTTTCAACCATATCTAGCAGCTCCTTCTTCTCAGCATCAAATGATTTCTTCCAATCAACCGATCCTCTAACAATAGGTCCTTTTTCATCATCCTTAGCAACTTTTTTACCTTTGCCCTTAGCCGCGTACTCTTTCTCCATAAGCTCAGAGAAAAAAACCTGATCCTCCTTGAGCTCACTAATCTTTCTGAAAAGGACTTCCAAGGAGTCCACACTGTTATTATAGAGTTATAAAGAAAGTAGTCTAGAATTTAAATGAGATATATAATAGTTTGATAGAATATGTAGGTTACAAAGTATGTTAGATATGAATATGCCATTTTAATTTCCTTTATGCTAGTGTAGCACCAATTGAAGTGGTCAATTAAGTAGATTGTTAGTTGATACATTTTAGTCTAGATCTATCGAGTTGAATGGATGAAAATAAATATCTCCTTTAGAATTATATTATGTATCAATCATATCTTACTCATTATTAGTATATATTATGGTGTACTATACTCACAAGGGTCATCAATGGAGTTTTTTTTGGCTAATTTTTTGATATTTGATGTTTAATACTTATAAAGATTTTTTTTGTTTTTACTTTTTTGTAGGCATATGTAACTCAAGATGAAAAATGCCTTGGTTAGAGAAATCTACATTAATAGTGAGTACACTTGTCGAAACAAGTCTTCAAGAATGCACAAACACTCCCATAGGAATCTAACATTTGAGGGAAATGAGAGATGGAGATGATAGAAGAATGTGAATTATCTTAGAGATTGCCATGAGGCCAAGGTTGTTGTTTTTGGATGAACCAAAAAGTACTTTAGATAGGTAAAATTAGTCACTATAACTTATATAGCTTATAAGTAGTAGATCTTGACTCTATAATAACATCAAATAAACTATTTAATGAGATTTATTTTTATTCTTCATTCACTACAAACTACTATTGGCTAGGACTAATTGAGATATTACATATACCGATTTGTAATGAATTGTTTTGATTATGATAAAACAAGAATGACTCGAAACCATTACAAAACAACCATAGAGGCTAAGCAGAAGGGTCTCACAAGTGGTGAGACAACTTTAAAACTAAAGAAATTAAACAAAAGAGAAGACCAATAGAAAACACAAAAAAAGACACAAGATCGACCGACAACCAACACACACACATAACCAATTACTAATATCCAAGGAGACGAAGACTCTTAATATCTTGTCATTCCATGGAAAGGAATTGAAGCTTTTCTTCAAAGGACATAGTCTTCTGGTTCTTTTTTCCAATGTTATCCTTGGGAGTGATAGGTACACTCTCCAAATTCTTGCCCTTCTTCTTGGAACTAGTTTGGTAATGAATTATTAACAATAACACATCTATATTTTTGTTACTCAAACATTACAAAGTTTAACCTAGGATGAGCATACTATAACAAATTTTGTACATCAACTTAGCAACAAGGTGTTTGAACTATTAGACAGTCTCTACTTGTTTTGTGGAAAAAATACTATATACTTTTGAAATGCATCTTAGGAATGTGAGATCAGGTTGCTTAGATAGATGGCAGATTGGTAGATCTAAGACTATTAGAATTACTACTACCAATCTAGAAACCATAGACATAAGACTTTCAATTATTTAGGAGTTGAAACTAGATCAGTACATAATAAATATAAGATTGATGGAAAGTCTTTTCTTAATAGTTGAATTCTTTGATAGTTTCTATTGAATACTTATTTAGGTGTTGAATAGTTTGTCTATTATTGACAATTGAATTCATTAGTAAAAACATTGATTTAAGCACTATTAACATGACAATACCCATTGTCCATATGAAACTAATATGCGAAACATCATATTGTGTAATTGAATGTTGGTGAATATAATTACAAGTTAAAAATTACATTGTGTTTCAACCTGCACATGTTTAGTAGATTTTTAATATACATGTTTGAAATTGATGACCTTCTTAGGTGACATGTAGGTTGAAACACATATTGTGTAGTTCAACCTTCACATGTTTAATTGTTTAAAACCTACAGGTTGAAACACATAGTGTGTGGTTCAACCTACACATGTTTAGTTGACAAGTTCAAACACACAATGTGTAGTTCAACTTGGACATGTTAAGTTATTTATTTAATTCAAATAAATTAAAGAAAGATATTTTTCTCTATTTGAATTCTTTATCTCTAGTTCATTTTTAATTTTTCTTCTGTACAAATTTAATAAATTTCTTGATGAATAAATGATAGTTTAGTTATTATTAAAAAATGTAGGGACATGCAAGTTGAGACACACAATGTGTAGTTCAACCTTCATATTTTAAAATTTGCAAGTTGAGACACACGCTATGTGGTTCAACCTAACACATTTAGTTGTTTAAAACACGTAAGTTGAAATACACACTATTTAGTTCAACTTAGACATATTCAATTATTTATTTTAATCAATCATAAAATTAAAAAAAGATAATTTCTTTAGTTTGAAATCTTTTACCTCTACTTTTTTTTTCGTGTTCAAAAATTTATGAATTTTGTTGATGTATAAATAAGGATAGTTTTGTTATTGATTAAACAAAATGTAGGTTGAAATACACACTATGTATTTCAACCTTCACATGTTCACTAGTTTAAAACATGCAAGTGGAAACATACTATATGGTTCAACCTGCACATGTTTAGTTATTTATTGTAATCAATTGTTTAGTTATTGTTTATTAAAAACATGTAGGTTGAAAAACACTCAACCTAAAAAAGTTTTGTATGGAGGATATTTTAGTTATCGTTTGTTAAAACAAATATAGGTTGAAACATGCACTATGTAGTTCAACCTTCACATGTTTGGTTGTTTAAACCATGCAAGTTAAAAAACACATTATATGGTTCAACTTGCACACGTTTAGTTGTTTACTTTAATTGATCATTTAGTTATTATTTACAAAAAAATGCAAGTTGGAAAACACTCAACTTGCATGCCCTTTTTTTTTTCAAATTTCTTGTTTTAAATTGTTTTATAATTTCTTAGCTTCAAAAAAATCTTATTTAAGCTTCATAAAACTATACATAGAACATAGATATCAATCTAAGATTTAAACAAAAACATATCCGACTTAAATTAAGCTTGCTCAATTCACTCTTGTAAAACTTATTTCTTACACTTCCTTCTTTTTTATCACCTTCTCTCTTCCTACCTCTAACATTCATTGGTTTTTCTTTTGGTTTCCATGAATTCATGGTGAGTGGAGAAAAAACATTCGAAAAACCTAGATGCTATAATTTCCAATGGATGGCTATTGTTCCACTACACAATTGCTAAAATAACATAATATTGCAATAAAAGATGGTTGAAAAAAGCCTTGAATAAAAATAATTGCTTTTCAGGGTTGGCCCGAAAGCTCACACGGATAACAGAGGAGGCTTAAGTCTCGGGTTTGCTCCTCGAGGTCTTGGGTTCGAGTCCGAGATCTAGCCTCACCTAATGTGTGTGGCTTGCAAGTGGCTGCACACATCCCTAGAGGATTAGTCTTGCCTCAGCTCGCTCCTTCCTGGACCCAACTTGACAGTTTGTAAGCCCATCTATTGCATGATACATTGTCCATAATCCATGTTATTACATAACATCTTAGTAACTCCATACCAAAAAAAAAATATTAAACAATATGAATGACCATATAATATTTATACTAATTTTAAAAAACAATATTTTAACTTATTTTTCAACCGAACAATGAACATATTGTAACCCTAAATACATTGTGTGGAAAATAGCTCAGTCCTCCAATGACAACTATTTTCTTCCTGAATACCTAGGGTCAAACAAAAAGCTTTCACATGTGGCACATATCCCTAGCTGGAGTAGTTTATCCGTACAAATTCCTGTGGAAAAGAACGAGAATAAACAAAGGTGGTCCCCAAAAGAACCATACACCCGTTCAAACTTGTCAGGAAAGATCACTACCCTTTTCGGTGCCGTGCAATCAAATCTTAGAGGATCTGGAACTCTATTGTAACTAGACAAATCCTAATAAGTTTCGTATATCGGCCCTGGGTCCACGGTAAACAGTGTCTCTCAGTTGGCATTATTAAATTGTAACGGATCTTGGATAAATAGGCACAATTGAACTTACCCATGCCCACAAACCAAAACTTGCACATTGAGCCCAACCCATTTAGACACGTGCCAAATTCATAAGAATTCGAAGCCATGGAGACTGTAATGATTGTATCGCCTGAACTGAACTGGACAAATTCTGGATTTGGCTGAGCCCACAAAAAATGATTGCACAATTACATGGCATTCGTTCCTATTCATCTTGAGTGGTATACCTCTTATAATGCCAATATACTTAAGTGAATTACATACGAGGATGGCATTGCTATAGCCTCACAGTATTCGTGTATACCAGTACATGGGTATTGTGGCTTCGTAGTTTATATAGGGTATATTTTTTATGGTCTAAAGGAATCCATGGAGGATCCATCGCCTCCATCATATACTTCTTCAATAGGGGAATGCAGTTGGGCTTTGGAGGATCAGAATGGAACTGTAGAAGAAGATGGTGAAGAAGTTCAAAGCTCTTTCAGAGGACCTTTGGACAAAATGTGGTCTCTTGAAGACTCGCTTCCTATAAAGTAAGCATTCAGGGCACTAAAATGGCCATTTTAGTGAGGTCTGTTTATTGCTAATTATCTAAACTTTAGTATTTTGAGGAAGATTAAATGTGCCAAGCACAATCTTTTCTATAAATTAATAGCCTACGATTTTACAATCTGTAGTGCCAGTTTCAAAAAAAATGATACTGGAGACGAAACCGAGAATGTTTGGCATATTTTGTCCTCTGCAATATGTAATTTTTGTATTTGAATTCAAAAAATATGGCAGATCAACAATTGTTTAGAGTGTATCTAGCCCTTATATTATCCTCCATATTTAGTTGTTAAGTTGGTGATAATTCTTTTCACAAATTGAATTTGTGGACTGAAGATTATCCTTGTAAGGTAAATTCATAACATCCAATAAAAACTGAAACATACAACCATGTGGAAGTAAACAAGCGGTATTTACTATTTAGAATTATTTAAGAAAATATCCTCATCTGATTAGGGTTCAACCTATTTCTGTTAAGTCATTTGATCCCCCTTTTCCAGGACCTATTCTGCTTCTCAGGCCATGGCTCGTGGGTTCAGTCCCAAAATAAAGATATTGAATAATTAAGTGAGATGGATGCTTATCCTTTGACACTTTTCTTGGCTTAAGTTGGTGAAGAAACTCGCTATTTTTCAGCAACTAGGTCTGGGTGTATAGGGTGAGTCCTCTTTCTGGTTATGCAGAGGCAAGATTACTGTTCTCTTAGTGTCACTAGACCGGGGTAATTCCTTCTGTGATTAGATGTAATCCCTGGGTCATCATGATCATGTGGTCTCTTGTCACCCGGTTTGGGAAATTTCTCCATGGCTGATCGGTGAACTCAGGGCTCCTAACAAGTCTGGGTTTGTAACCTCACACTGAGACTACCGAGCTTGGAATCCAAAAGCAAAAGAGGAGAAATCATGTTTTAAGTGACTTTTGTTCCTGTAAGTTGTTGTTATACTAGTGAACACAGAAATTACAATCTCATTTACAATGTCCTGAGCAGATCAGTCACTTTCTAGAACATTTTATTTGTTTTCCCCTCTAGCAGTTTCTGAAAATGGCGTGTAATATCTTCCTGGGTCGATTATTTTAAAGTTGAGTTTATATCCGTTGGAAGATGCTGATTGTAAAATTGAGCATAATAATTGTAGTCAAGACTCGGAGTCATCCTTCTGCCTAACAGTGCCTCGATGTTGTATACTTCCATGAATATAGTGTTCTGATCTGCCAAAAAATAGCCTATAATTGTAGTCAAGACTCAAAACCGGAATCATCCTTCTGGCTAAGTGCCTCCATTTTAAATACTTCCATGAATGTAATGTACCGATCTGCAAAACCATTTATATCCATGTCACCAATTTCTTGAAGAATGAGAATTTGCTTGCTGGTCATTATTTACTGTGAACTTTTCTACTATTGATTGTTTTGCTGCCTTTGACTCGTGTGATGTAGAGTTAAACCCATAATCTGCGTTGCCTAAAATGCTAATGTTGGGTGTTGCATTTTGTCGAATGTGTCATAAATCATAGCTAGTGAAAAACCATGTTTCAGTTTAATACTTTTGAATGTTCAGTTCCACCTTGCGTAATACTTAAATAAGTACAGATTTGTGATCTCTACCATTATTTATGTCAGAGAAATTATCCATTTTACTTCTGGTTGCTAATTTAGGACACAATGGGTTTGTTTGCCTTGCCTGTATGTATCCATGAATTTTTTATTGAATATCTTACAATGACTTATTATGGGTTTCATTTTCGACCTGTCATTGTGTTATAGGATAGAAAACACACTTTGAATAAAAATGTTAATGCTGAATGTAAACTGACCAATCATCTGGAAGCTCTTTCATTGGCTTGCATGAGCGTGAAGTTTGTACTCAGATGTTGATTCATCATCTGCAACACCTGTTTGGAAAGTGATACGTGATCTGAGTAAATTTTATTCCAAATGCGTCGAGATGTCTTATTTCTTCAATAGTGATAGAAGTACAAACATTTAGGATGAATCATTTCCTAGGGTTCTTTTATCAATTATCCTTGAAAGGACTTTTATAACTATGATGGAATCTGTGAGAGTGCTTGATATATTAACTCTTGCAAACAATTAAATTATTAACACGGCATGGGATTAAACAAATTTTCCTTAACATCAACCATGAAGAATCTAGCCCTCTTGTCGAAATGTCCTGTTCAAGAAAGCAAGAATAATCTATATTTTATTATATTGATAGTTGGAGCATGTGGGTGTGTTAGCTATAGGCACATCCCAAATTAGTATGAGTATTAATTCGTCAGTTATTGTTTGGATAGCGTCATAAGCAAGCATAAGTCCATGCATGACAGGTATGTCATTACCAAGGTTTATGTTGATACTTGTATTCAAGGAATGACTGTTGGAAGATGATTTTTTTAACATGGGACATAATACGTCTTCCCAATTAGGAGTAACAAATTGTTGATTAAATATAGTGGCATATAGTTTGCCTCAAGCAATAGTTTCTGTGCTCTTTTCTTCTGTTGTGGAGGTGATGTGATATGTTCCTGTTGTTTTTTGTTTCAAATAATACCTTTTTCTGTAATATTGTTAATTTTTCTCAAAGTTACACCATACAAAATAGATTGTAAGAGACCCTAGATAGTCAGATAATCTTTTGGAAATTTCTCTATATTTTCATGTCTTACATAGATTTTATGTTGCTATATAATGCCAAAAAAAGAAAGTAAAAAATGTGGACTGGCATCAGACAATGTTCTTGTAATATCACACACAAAAAATGCTGCTCTGGAAACTCTATATGCCCATTACTAGACAGAAATAGCTGCATGTCAAAAGAGCAGATTTGGGACTAAAGTTTTCTCGCACTGTCCCTGAACTTATAGATTTTTGCTTCTCGGGTCATCATGGTCTTGCTGAAAAAGCACAATTCTGACACCTCATAGCTGAGGGCCTTCAGATCCTTATGAGTCTCTCTTCCAGTTTCTTATTTTGATTACATCTTTACCATGCATTGAGATCATAATGGAGGTAAAGAATGGATCAAACTCTATGAACATTATACTCTTTTGGGATTGCATTTTCCTCCTTGCCCTCCTCAAGTAGCTCAACTTCCTTCGTGATCAAAAGTTCTGTAGACCATTCAAGGATCAAGCATAGAATCTAGAATTTGCTAAAGCAAGGTATTATTAATAAAGTTATATCACCTTCGAACCAGTGATTAGGAAGTACAATCTAAAACTAGGAACTGATTGATTTATTTCTTGCTGTAAATGATCTCAAATAGCATACAAAGCAAGCACAAATACACATGACCCTGTTTTGTAGTACAAGACATGCATGATTGGTTTGCTTAGAATCCATGGAGCTGCCACTCAAAGGTCTTGGGATGTAGTATTCTGTAAATTCCATGAATAAAGGGAACCATAGATTGGAGCATTGTACATGCTATTGATATTGAAGAAACATCAAAATAGAAAGTTAACAAAGATAATTTTTATTTTGACAAGTCACAGCCCAAGAGGGATAAGGCCAATGCCAAGTCTACCAACAAACGCCATAATAGAGGCCCTTGATCCCAATCTGAGATATCCAACTAAATACCTAATTAAATGAAAACAATATGAACTTCATCTTTATGTAGATGACATAGAACCTTGTTAAATTTCCTCAGCCTCCTAGCCTTGTTAACTCCAATTGCATGTTTGTTATGGGTTTCTCTCAAGTAGCAATGCCTTTGAGCCAAGAAACTAAAGGCGGCGTCAAGGAAACTGGTCAAAATTACAACAAAAGGCATTTAAAGAGTTGACGATTGTCTCTATTCAATTCCATTCCTTCCTCTAGCAGATTTACAATGAATGGAAATAGAAATGGATGACTCAGAATATGGACTCTACATTCAACATTAATACCCTGTTGCCTATCCCAATGAGACAGTCATTAATGAAGTTAGAAAATGTTTGACATATGTCAAAGAATTATATGAAGTGATCCAAGCATGTAAATAGTGGAAGCATAGTTGGAAGACTCTACTAGACTCGCTGCGGACTTGGTAGACTCGGGAGTCTACAAGCTGGCCGAGTCGACTTGGCGTGGACTTGCGAGCCAAGTCTCTGGCTTGGACTCCCGAGTCCTAGGCTCGGACTCTCGAGTCTTGGGCTTGGACTCTTGAATCTTGTACTTGGACTCTTGCCACGGTTGGAGGCTGCTTTCTCAGCTTTAAAACATGAGTTTTTCCATTTTTTTTGCCAAGTCCTAGCCGAGTTTTTTGCCAAGTCCATGTCGAGTCCCGAGTTCGAGTCCTATTTTGGGCTGCCGAGTCCGCGCCGAGTCCGAGTTTTCAAACATTGAGTGGAAGCATTAGATTTTGGTAAAGGAAACAATTATTCATATTGATCATAAGTATTTGTTGTTCCTCCATGGTATAAGCAACAAAAAATGAGAGCCATAAAAAATGTTGGCCCACCTGCAATAATTCCACCTTAAAATCATGTGTAAGTGTGACACCCAATCTTGTTGTCGATTCCATAGACATATAATTGACTTTTTAAGTTGGTGAGTGAGTTCCTAAGTTTGGTAAGATAATTCCCTCACCTAGGACACCTTTATGTACAACATGTAAAGAGCACCAAAAATTAACTTGGGAAGTACATATCATAATTCTTTAAAGTAGAGAAGAAATTGATAAGTTTTGGAGAAGTATCTCTACTTATAAATAAGAGGTATCTCTACTTATAAATAAGAGGTTTCCACAGTCCATAATTATTTGTTGAGATTTTCTGGATAAAACTATGATAAATGTTTTTTGAATTGATGTTCCAGATCATACTAAATAGCACGGTTTGATAAAAACAAGGAAAGGTTACAAGGGCTGACTGGCAATGAGGAGAAAAAGCCAACAATAAAAACAAAGAAGAGAAATAAAAAACAAAAAAGAGAAAAAAGAAAAAACCAAAGGAATAAAGTAAAACAAAGAAGACAAGAAGCACAATAAAGGAAGTAAAGTAATATGGAAAAAGTAAAGAAAATAGAAATAACAAAGCAAAGAGCAAACAAAATAAAGGAATAAAAGAAAAATGTAAATTGGTGAAAATGGAGAAAACATAAAAAAATAGAACAAATTAAAGAAAACCAACAATGAAAAGAGACGAGAAAGAGAGATAAATTAAACCAGTGAGTAAGAAAGAAAAAAGGGGGATAATAACGAAGACAACTTAATAGAAAAAAAAAACAAAAAAAAAATCTCGAGAAAGAAGGAAGAAAAAACACAAATAAGAGAAAAAGGGGAAGACTAAAAAATAAGGAAAAAACAAACCTAAGGAAACCTCAAAAAATACATATGAGCATGAAGAACTTGTGCTATTACCAAACTCACAAAAAAGAAACACAAATTACGTACTCCTTTGCCAAGGTTGACCAAGCCTTGGAAGTTTATTTCCATGGACTTACTTGTAGGGTTTCCCGTTGCTATGGTCAATAGATGGCTATTCTAGTTGTAAGAGAGAATTTTAGAAATAAATATTGCAAAAGATTCCTTTGAGTATGTACTCATTATGGTTTTCCAATAACCATAGTTTAAGGTAGAGATATGATATTCGTGAGTGCTTTTGGGGAAAGTTTTTGGGCCATGATGGATAAAGAGTCGACCCTTTCAACTTATCACCCTCAAACTGACAGACATAGAAAATTGATTAAGAAAATGATAGCACATTTTTCAGGGTCTACAATTCTGAACACCATGGCACATGGGATGAAATTCTACTTTCCATTTAATATAAGTACAATAGAGCTCTGTACAACTCTACATGACAACTCATTCGAAGTATCATTGGTGCTTTAGACATAAGCGCCCATTTATGTATCTTTTCTTGTGCCACCAACTACACACTCTCCACCATCACATAAATAATTTTTATAATGCAACATTGAGAAAAAACATATTCAGTTGCAAGTCCATAACAATTTACAGAAAACAAACAAAAATACAAGCAACCCCATGAACAACATTGGGCTGCACAACACTATAAGGTTGATGATAGAGTTTGGTTAAATTCATAGAAAGAGGGGCTTATAAGTCAATAGAGTTTGTTAAAATTGTTGAAAGAGAGGCTTATAGGCCCACACAAGAATATCCGATCTCCTTTGTATTGACCCTACAATATTACCATGTGAATGGGGGATAATGCCTTTGAGATTGATCCTTTATTCTTCCTTTGTCTACACCTTATTTTCAATGTTGAACTTAAGTGTTAATATTTTTCACCCATTTTGGATGGAAACAATGGCAAAAGAACAATTTTAGAGAGTAGAGTTGAATCTTGATTGTAGTGCACCCTCACAAATGAAACAGGTTGGGAATGAAGAAAAAGCACATAAGGAATTAGGTTGTATTTCTTTATATATTTTTCAAAGTAGGTTGTCACTCAACAAGTGAATGCTTCACCAAATTTGGATTGAGATGTAATTTTTGTGCTTGGTTTCAACACTTAATGCTTCCCAAAGAGAGGGTATTAATTCACATAGCAAATCAAGGCAAAACAATTTGTATATCAATGCGTAGTTAGTGCTAGCACCAAAAAAAAAACTACAGCAATTGCATTGGTGTAGATTCAAGGCCTAGGACTAGAATCCGATGGACAACCCAATTAAAGAGGTTTATCTTAGTTATGTGTAGAAACAATTTATGTTTATGAAAGAGTTTGAGAACTTGGAAAGAACAATTGAACAAGAAAACAAGGAAGATATTCAACACTAATATAGAACTTTAACAACAAAGTTGTGTTATGCTAGTTTTGTGCAGTATTTGTTAGAATAGATGTTTGTTATATATCCAAACTTTTAGCCATCATGAGAATCTAGTCCTACAAAGAATGGCTATGTATAGTAATATACATAGAGGGAGGAATATGAGGTGTTAGTTGGGACATGAAGGTTCATATTCTTGTTTCAATTCTCACAAATGTTCACAACCTTTGGAGACTAGTCAAGTTATGCAGTAGTGTTGATGTGGAGTTATGACTTGTTGTTTGAAATATAGGTGTTGACTAGGATTAAAATCCTACTGATGAAATCATGAAGACTACCGAGCAACACCCAAGATTTGAAAGGCACCTCTACTTGAAAAGCAATGGTCCCCATTGCAAGTAGGTGTGGCAAAAGATGTGGAAATAGATTGGCAACTTGTGCTTTTATGAACCATTCTCCGTGGGAAGGAACATGGCCTACTTTGACAATCTGGAATAGAGGGATATCTTGTTGTCTTGTTAATTTGACCTTGGTCTCAATGACTTGATCCAATTTTTTTGAGACGTTGCATTTTGGATTGATCTCTATTAGTTGAAATGCCTTTGCAACATTTGAAGTATCCAATAGAGGTGGAAAGTATGGGGGCAAGAATCATGTATTGAAGATTGGATGCAACCCAAGGTAAGAAGCCAAATTAATCTTGAAAGTGTTATCTCCTTGCTTGTGATGGTGTAGGGCCTATATTGAAGTGGACAAAGCATGCAGTAAGGTCTTCTTAGACTTTCCTTTTGCAAATTTAGCTAGACTTGATCATCAACTTGAAGGGTGTGTTGTGCTTGATGTTTATCATGGCATTGCTTGTATCATAGTTACAAGACTTAGACTTGGAGAGCTGATTTTGACTCAAACTTGGACTTGACACTTAGACTTAGCTAAGACTCGACAAATTGAAAAAACCATGAAATAGAAGATTTTAAGGATTTAAGCTTTTATTATGCATCCTTAAATAAAATAAACTTTAAAGATATAATAAACTAATCAAACAAAAGCTACTTTGATCATAGACACTAGTAATCATTGATCACATGATACAAAAGAGGATTTGAGTTGAAGGATACGACATTTTTAAATCTGTAAATATTATCAAGTGTGTTTTAGTGATACTTATGGCATCAAAAATAGAAATCACAACATGGAGTTATGAACTATGGTAGAGAGGAGCTTGTATCACCTAACCTAACATCACTAGCTCTATGTGGGGTCTAGTGCTCTTATCTAATACAACTCTACAATGTTGTTACAACCATAGGAGCATTACTCAAGATCAAGATTGACTTGGCAAATCAAAAGTATAAATGTAATTCAATTACTTGGGATTTAAGTGGGAAAAAGTCATTAGAATAAAAAAAGTTGCTTTTCCATTTGGCTTAGCCCAAAATGATTTTTTATTTTTTTATTTTTAAAACTAGATTAGGGGTTAGGGCGTGGTAGCCCCCAAGGGTCGGGGGTAGTGCTACACAAACTTTAGCTAAATACGCCATTTTTCATAATTTGATTGCTTTTAACGACACATACATCAATTTCAATTTTTGTGTATTCAACACATCATATTCTAGCATTACATTGAGCTTTTAACTCTCTTTTGACTATATAAAACAATGTTTCAATGAGCAATATATTATGAATTCAGATTTTCTCTTCACACGATGTCGAAGAAACATTAGTGGGAAGAAGTGTAAGAGGGTTGGTTGCATTCCATGAGTGAGGTAAAGCCATTCAATGCCCTTCCCCTTGCCTAGTCATTGAACATTCTACTTGTAGAAGAAAACAAAAATAATCTCAAGTGCAAAGGTAATTGAAATCCTAGACATATTGTGTTGTTTGACTTTGGACAAATTATTGTCGTTTCCATAGTCTAACACTAAGGGACCATTGGATGTATTGCTGTAATCATTTTTTCTTTTTTTTTGTTCAATTCTATAGATGACTTTGTTAGTCGAGTTTCAAGGATAGGACTTGGTGGTTTTTGCGAGTTTGATTAGATATGCTAGGTAACTAGGTCTTAGGTCTTTTGGACTCATTTGCATTCACTTGCCTTGGGACTCACTAAGTTTGGATAACTAGTGATTCTTGTAATTATAGCTTGTACTTTGCAGTAGCCTATTGCAAAATGGTTTGCATTTGTTGTTGAATATGTTGAATGTGCCCAATGAATTGAACAACTTTGCCAACTTTCTTCTGATCTAAAGGAATTATTGTTATTGATGAAGGAACATGATAAGCTATGTTAATGGCTGTCAAAGATTTGAAATCCAGGTAGGATTTCATCCCAAGTGTGATGCTTCTTTGACTTGTACACCTTGAAAAGATGCACTATCATCCTATTTACCACTTTTAACATTTGTCTATCTATCAATCTGAAAATGGACTACGGTGGATTTGCTCAACTTTGTGTCTAACATAGACCAAAATGCTTTTGAGAAATTAGCTCAAGAACCTAGTATCTCTATTTGACAAGATAGTTTCTAGGATTCTAGAGTGCTTCCAGACATGTTGAAAGTATAACTGCGTTGTTTCTAGAGTTGTGTTTTCTCTGAAGGAATCATAATTGCCATCTTTGACAATCAACTACTACAAAAACACATTCATTACATTGTTTGATAGTAGGGTAGCTTGAGAGGAAGTCCATGGAAACAGATTATCATGGTTTCTTTGGAACTGATAGAGGTATGTACAAATCTTGCTTCTTGTTGACAAACTTGGCAATTGCACATGTGGTACAAGATAGTGTATTTTGTAACATTTTTTTTTGAGGTGTGGCCCAAAGAAGTTTTTTCACAACAGTGCAAGGGTCCTTTCTATCCTAAAATCTTTTGCAACCTTGTTGAAGTGAGCCTCCCATGTAATATCCCCCACCCAAGATGAATCGGAAATTTTAACAATTTCCCCAAGTTTGACAATGCAGGCATTTTGTCAAACATTTATCTTGCTACTGTCCTGGTGTGCTCCAGATTGTTTTCAGTTTGTTGCTAGGAATTTGATAAATATTTATGCAATACATACAATCATAGACTCTTCCTCAGTTTCAGGTACAGAGTAATAGATATGGCTAGCTTGAAGGAGATAATTATATTTCATACAAACATACAGTAGGTGTAAATGTTTCAGAAAAATCTATCATTGGATAAACATATCAGAAATACCGTAAGGAAATTGTTGCACACAATATATATTTCTGACCTGATGAATAATGAGCATTTAATATTGTAAGCCTTCAATATATTGATAGACAGATAAATAAGGGTGGCCCCACACTAAAAGTTGCGGCCCCTTAATGAAGAAGAGGTGGATCTTATAATACTCGTGACAGCTTGTATCTTCCTCCACTTGCTTTCCACTAAACGTAGACTCCTTTTTGACCCGACTGACCTGCTATCTTCCCCACATCATGTTCAAACTAGGTGATTGACCAATGATAAACCCCAACCCACTTCATTATTTATACGACGGTAGAAAGAAAGATGCGATTCCATAGAAGTTGGTGCTTAAGGAGATACGTACGACTCTTTACATGCTTTAGATAAAATTAAATATCCATTTCCTTGAATAATGAAGAGACCCTCTGTTGCAGCTGCTATCAACATTTAATGACCCGATAGAAGTAATAGCAATGGTATGACAGGTCTTCTCAAAAATAATATTTTATTCATTTCATCTGAAAATCAGCAATTATTGGATTATGAAATTATCTCTGCAAACTTCTTATGAATTTCTCAAACCTTGATTATCGTGGAAACTTCTCCATTCTGGAAATGGTTGTAAATCCTTGAAATTTGTCTTCATAGAAAGACTTCACAAATTTCCACAAATGGATCAATCGATCATTGAATCCCAATTGCAAATCCCGAATGAATCCGCCTTTTGATGGAGATGGTTTGTGTCCAAATCCACCTTAAAACTTGAGGGTTTTCATCCTCTAGTTTCCAAGAAGCCAAGCTCTCCAAATTCACAATAAAATTTTCAAAATGATAATTTTCACCAAAAGATCCAAATGAATCCCTTTTCACTCCCCTTTATACTGCACCACCTTTAATTTATAATATAAAATTATTTTGCTTCATTAAAGTAACTTTATTTAATATTTTCTCCATCCATTTAATAAAGCTACTTTAATAATAAATTAATTAATTAAATATAAATGTCCAAATTATTAATTTAGGACAAATTAGTATTTAATTAATTAAATTAATGTTCATGGCGAGTAGTCGACAATTGGGGACATTACAGTCCTCCCTTTCTAGAGATTGCTTGTCCCCAAGCAATTTGTACCTGTATACCATGGTCCAAATACTAGGATCCCAAATAACCTTGTAGAATGCTCCACCATATCTCTGATGTGTCAACTTGATACAATTGAACCCAAGAGCTTTGTCAATCTCTGTTATAATGTGAAACAAACTACCACTCATATGAATCCCTAGATCCTAGAGCCAAATTAGGAGTCTGCCATCCCCAATATTTGATGACTTCTATTGTGCCACTCTGATTACAGCTGGAATACCAATGTGCCACATCTCTTTTTCCTATTCTTGTATCCAATCATAATTACCATCTGGTAGAAACAAACTAGGAAACTTGCAAAATTTGGATTCCTCTTTTGATGATGGAAGCATCTCATACCAAAGTGATCTATGCGATCCTTTATCCATCCCACTCTTATATGTAAAAGGTTCATCCTGCACAGGTTCAACCATCATAGTTTCTTCCCTTAGAAGTATTAGAGATTGACGAAGAAGTGTATCTTGCTGTTGCCTCTCATGATCTATGTGACTGAATTGTTCCTTGATATTCTGTAGGTGTTGTTTTGCTTGAGCAACCAACAACTTGGCTTCCCTAGCCCTCCTTAGCCACTCATAACACATGCTTTGAGTCCTCTTTACAGCTTCTATGCTATGATGCACAAAATCAGATTGTTTGTGGCTTGGATCCACAACTGTTACCTCATGCTTAGCCATCAAATCTTGAGTATCAACAAGGTAAGGCTTCTTACCACTATCATCTTCATATGATTTATCTATCACCACATGATTATGTGAAGGTAATGGACTGCTATTCATAATCGAAAAATCAGAACTATCACCATACCTTTCTGTGGTGTCTTCATGGATCTCAATTTCATCTTCCTTCATTGTTGGATGTTCATCATCAAGTGCTGGTCCAAGAGATGTATCCAGCTGAAAACCAAGTGTTTTACTTGTCATAACTTCTATCCGATGGCTGCAAGTTGCACTTTCATTGACATTCAAATCATGCCATGATAAATGACTTTGATCCAATTTGTCCAAGTCATTTTGCTCATCACACAACAAATTGCCTTCATATGTATTAACAATATCACCTTCAAGGTCACCGAACTCACAATTTGATTCCTTGCAACTATTATGTAGAGATGGTGAGACAATGTTATGCTCAAATAATGGATCATCAAAAGAATTCATATCTTCATGTGGCTGATCAATCACTGCTGGTTTGGCAAACTCCATAATAACGTACCCTTCAACCTCATTGTTATCATGAAAATTCACGTGCCTTGCATGAATTGATTCTTCTTTGTCCATATCATCATTCTGCTGAAGTGAACTTGTGAGCATGACTCCATCTTCCTTAGGGGCTCCACATGTATGACTAGATGTCCAAACTTCTAGGCAAGTGCAGCAACATTGTTCTCTCCTCAATTGATTTTTGCTCTTCTTAGGATCACGTATAGGCTCAATGAAGAAATTCTTCTTTCTTTTTTTCCTTATTTTCTATTTTCTCAATGCTCTCTTTAATAACTTCTAAAATCTTAACCCTCTTACCAAAAGAAGGGTTTCTAGTATCATCCATCCCATGAAAGCTTCCAATAATCAATTGTAGTATCTCCCTCAATTTTTCATCTTTGTAGGGCACTCTAGGAGCTGTGATCCTTATAATTTCACTAAGGCAATGAGTAACAACAAGTCTTACCTCTCTATCAGGATGTCTTATAAACTTTGGCTTAATCAAGGAAGTCATTGATGGTTCCATCGCCCAACACCATTTCTTCAAACTAGAATAATCTATCATAGACAGACCATCCTCCACTACCTCCAGCATATCGAGCAAAAACTCTTTTGACTGATGAACTCAAGATCCATACCTATTGTATAAAGCCTATCTCCAACACCAATTTTTCTGCATGACTCCATGAGTTTCATCATCCTTTCAATTTTGGCCTGCATTTGTCTCATTGATTCCAACAAAGAGTTCATTCTATCATCTGTAATTTTTACTAAAAACTGACTTGCAACAGCTGAAAATCTGCAATTGAAGTTCATACACCAATAGGCTGGCAGGAAATTTAGCTCTGATACCACTGTAATATTCCCCACCCAAGATGAATCAAAATGTTTTACGATTTCCCCAAGTTTGACAATGCAGGCATTTTGTCAAACATTTATCCTGCTGCTGTTCTGGTGTGCTTCAGATTGCTTTCAGTTTGTTGCCAAGAGTTTGATAAATGTTTATGCAATACGTACAATCATAAACTCTTTCCCAGTTTCAGATATAGAGTAATAGATATGGCTAGCTTGAAGGAGATAATTATATTTCATACAAATATACAACAGGTGTAATTGTTCCAGAAAAATCTATCATTCAATAAACTTATCAGAAATACCGTAAGGAAATCATTGCACATAATATATATTTTGAACCTGATGAATAATGAGCATTTAATATTGTAAGCCTTCAATATGTTGATAGACAGATAAATAAGGGTGGCGCCACACTAAAAATTGCGGCTCCTTAATGACGAAGAGGCGGATCTTATAATACTCGTGGCACCACACTAGATCTTAGGAATTTTCAGTGTCGAGGATTACTTGTCAAAAGTTAAATTCTTATTATCAATAGAGTGCATTGGTTAGAAAAAAGACTAGTATTATTTTGCCTTTTTGAGACAAGCTAAAGGGACCACTTCAAGCCTTTTTTCTTAGTCATGGATGTCAAATATTGATGATTTTTGTGAGCATCTTTTCTTGGAGCAAGATAAACTCACCCTTACTGGTGCAATTTCGTCCAAGGCCTCTTAGAGTCGAGGATAATTGCTAAGCATCTGATGCATTCCTAAATGAGTCACATGAATGAATGCAGAAAAATAATGAACAACAAACAAGTATGCAAAGATGGGAATAACTTGCTTACTTAAGGTGGACTACACCTACAAATCTGACTATAATACGAGAGTACTCACATAATGTCTTATCTTTGTGTTGCATTAAAAAAATATGATAATATATTACCTGTGTTACACGGGGACGCGTCCCCTGCCCCAAAACCCCCTGTACCCGTCCCCATCTGTTCCGAGGATAGTCCTCGGCCATCCCCGAATTGGAAAAAATCATAGGAAACGGGAGGAAATGTTCCCCCCTGGTAGGGAACGGTCCCTTGTCCCCGGAATGGCTGGCGGACGTTGGAAACGTCGCTTGGCATATCGGGGATGACTAACCATCCCCCGTGGACATGGAGGTCGCCAGGCATAAAAAAACATTAAAAAAATGATTTTTTAAATATTTTCGCTTGATGTTGAACGTTGTGCGGGGCCCACCTTATCTCTCAACCCTAAATTTTGCATAAAAATCAAAATGCAAATGAAACTTGATAAGTTTCATATCGACTGGGACTGTAGCGACGACTCTACTCTCTGTGTGACGGCTCTCACAGTCACATAAAAGCTCGAAACTCTCAGTTTTCGCCCTAACTCAAGTTTTTGACATGCGTTTTTGCATTTGGAGGAGGCATTTTCAGTTTGAGTTTGAAGTGTTGAGTTCTTTGAATTTCTCAGGGCGGCTAGGGCATTATTGCTTGCGTTTTTAACTTTTTAGCTGCATTTTGTTTGTGTTTGGGACACCTTGAGGAGCTGGGAGCTGCATTTTCTCAGTTCCACTTCCTACCACTTCCAAGTTTGACTCTTGAGATTAAAAACTAAGAAAAATAAATTACATAGAGCTGCATTTAGCAATTACCTTTGACTTTTCTTAATTTTTTATTTTTATTTTCTGTTTTAGTTTTCATTGTTCAATGTTATTGTTCATTGATTAATGATTTGGCATCATTTTTACAAACTTCCAGATTTTCAACCAGCAATTTAAAAAATTAAAAAAAACTAAAAACAGCAGTGGCATACAAATTTCAAAATGAGCAGCAATAGCAGTGGCAGTGACAGTCATGAGGGTGAGGGTAGTGACAGTGAATATGATGTTCAAAGAATGTCAGTAGACCCTTCTTCTACCTCTGAAAATCCAACCCATGCTTCTTCAGACCATTTTGCATGCCCTATACCCAATCTTCAAAGATTTGCAAAAGGCCCTTTCAACCGCAACAAACCATTGCATCAGTTTGCCACAGATGTGACTGTCAACAAGTAGAAAAATTCAGGGGGCAGCAAGAAATGGTTTTGTCACATTTGTGAATCTAATTACTATGGGAGCTATACTAGGATTAGAGGCCATCTAGTGGGTGACACTGGAAAGGGTGTTAGAATTTGTGAGAAAATAACATTGGAGCAGCAGCTTCAATTTGCAAAGTTGGCTGGACTAAGTGATGACCAAATCATTACCATTCAAAATAAAAAACGATCATTAGCTGATTTGCAAGCCTCTTCCAATTTATCAATTACAGAGAGTTGTGATAGAGGGAAGAATAAAGCAAGTGAGAAAACTTCAATCATGGGGTTAATGAATGTGCAAAAACGTGAGCAAGTTGATGATGCAGTGGCCAAATTCTTTTATGCACATGCTCTTCCATTTCATTTGGCAAGGTCACCTTATTTCAAAACTATGGTGAAAGAAATATTGACAGTTGGACCCTCTTATGCCCCCCCTAGAGAACATAGATTGCATACCTCCCTCCTTGACAAACAATATTCAAAAGCTACCTTGTTGATGGAGGATATGAGGCAAACATGGCTTAGGACTGGTTGTTCCATTGCCATGGATGGGTGGACTGATATTTGACATAGGCCATTCATTAATGTTATTGTTACATGCCCTGTTGTTTCATACTTTCTTCGAGCTATCGATTGTCCTGGGAAGCGTAAGGATGCTGATTTTCAGTTTGGCATTTTGAGGGAGGCCATAGAGGAGGTTGGCCCTTCTAATGTTGTGCAGGTTGTGACAGATTCAGCTCATGTTTGTAAGCTAGCTAGTTTGATGATTGAGAGTGCTTACAAACATATTTTTTGGACTCCATGTTGTGTACATGCTTTGAATAATGCTTTGAAAGACATTGGAAAAATAGATTGGGTGAGGGCAGCAGTTGTAGAGGCTAGAAACATACAAATGTTTATATGTAACCATCACACTTCACACGCACTATTCTGGTCTTATTCAAAGAAAGAATTCCTCAAACCAGTTGAGACTAGATATGCTAGCTACTATATTTTGCTAGAGAGGATGTTGGAGGTTCAAGATGCTCTACAAGCCATGGTTGTTTGTGCAGATTGGAAAAGGTGGACTCTATCGAAAACAAATGAAGGCAAGGAAGTGAGAGATAAAGTACTTAATGAAACTTGGTGGGCCACTATCAAGTAAGAAATCTGAAAATTTAAATTGTTTTTGAATTTGTTACACTTACACTTTGTTTTACTTTGTAGTTTGTATTTTAAAAGTTCTAATATTTAATTTGTTGCTTGTAGGTATATTTGCTCTTTCATATCACCAGTTGTGAGGGTAATTCGGTATGCAGATACAAACTCTCCTAGCTTGGGAGAGATATATGAGACTTTTGATAGCATGCTTGACCAAATGAAGCAAGCTATTCGTCAAAAGGAACTTGAGTTGAGTTTTTATGAGGACCATATTAGGCCTATTGTGACAAAGAGGTGGAACACAATGAACATCCCTCTTCATATGCTTGCCTATGCTCTTAATCCGAAGTGGTATGTACCTAGACCTGGCCGAATGCTTCCTTCTGAGGATGACGAGGTGATAGAGGGGCTTACAACAACCCTTCGTAAAATGTATACCAATGAGTTGGCAACCATTATTAGAGAGCAGTGGCTTATGTTTGCTGATCTGCAGGGTCCTACATTCAGCAAACCAGAGGCTAGGACAGATAGGGCCACCATTGCATAGAACAACCCCATTGGATGGTGGAAATTTCATGGGAAGGACACATCGGATTTGCAACAACTTTCCATTCGTTTGCTCTCATAGATTGCTAGTTCCTTTGCCAGAGAGAGGAATTGGTCCACCTATGGCTTCATCCACTCCATTAAGAGGAACATGCTTACTTCAAAACGAGCTGAGAAATTAGTTGCAGTTCATAGTGCCTTGAGACTTCAGGACCGACAAACTACTGAGTATAGGCAGACTCCAGCAGCACAATGGGATGTTGATCCTGAGTATGTTAGGCAAATTGATGAGGATGAGGTGCAACCAGGATTCGTCGGGCTACCATTGGATGATCCACTCTTGCCAGAGGATGATAGTGACTCAGATAGTTTTGAGCCTTTTGATATTCATAGCCCGAATGAGGCTTAATTTCATAGACTGTTGGACAATGTATTTAGTATTTTGATTTTCATGTTTGAACTTTGAGACTTTTTGATGCATGTTTGAAACATTTGGCTATGATAAAGTTTATATTATAATGCTTTAATGACATTTATTATGTTGTTATACTACTACTCTCGCGATTTATTTATATATTGATATTGTTGTTATCAATTATTAATTTATTGACATATCTCTCTCTCTTTCCCTCTCTCTGTCTATAATATATTAATAAATTTTGAAAAAATCATATATATATATGTATTTTGTATGTCGCCGTCCCCTAAAAATGGCCCTCTAGGAAACATCCCGGAAATGCGTCCCCAGCCGTCCCCGTCCCTGAAAGGCTGTGGAACATAGTATATTACTTAAATAATAACCCTAACTCATGACTTAACTCTTCATTAATCCTAGGTAGAGAAAACATTACTTAATGACACTAAGACAAGGCATTGACAGTACATGCTAAAAACTTAAGTATAATAAAGATGTTTTTCCCAAATGCACAACATTATCTTAAGAAGACAAAGATGAGAATACCTTTTCTTGAAGGTTTGGAAGGACCCAAAAGTGCAAGCCAAATCAAGATTCTCTCATGAAAGGCATCAAGTAAGAAGTTTACAAAAGCATTGTTCAGTCTGTGGAAATAATGGTTACCTAGAGTAGCACTGGTGGGAGACGATGGCAATTTTGGAAGAAGCAATGGAAAATTACAAGACGGATCAGCAGTCTTCCTCCTTATCTCTATGTACTCATTCCTCTCCAAAATTCAAAGTCAAAGCTCTTTTGACAACTGTATATGCCTTAATTTCAGTAACTCTTGAAAGCTCAGTTTAAAAGATGCCTTAATTTCAGTAACTCTCATGGAATCTTTTCGATAATTTGATCATCATTGGAGCTCATCATTGATTAAGGATGAGAAGTCAAGACTCATAAACGAATTTGAGATTACAGAATTGGGTTTTTCATTATTTTCTTGGTATTCAAGTTGTCAATCTAAGACTTGGATGAGTATCAATCACCTAAATATGCCTTGGGCTTTCTTAAACACATTTAGATGCATAACAGCAAGCCATCTTTAACTCTCTTTCAGTTTGGAGTCACATTGTCTACCAAGTGTTCCACACCTTCACCTGGTGCTACTTTGAACAGCTAGTTGGCAGACAGCTTTCTCTATTTAATTCACAATTTGAATTAACCTTGTCTTTTGTTGTTGGGCTAGTCTCTTGATTCATGTAGGATCCATTGGCGAGCAGCAAATTGTATACTATGGTATTTCTAGGGCACAATTTTCAATGGCAGTGAGCATTACTTCAGGGAACTCGACACAGTTAGTGGGTTATACAGACTCTTATTGGGCAGATGGTTTCGGTTACTAGTCCACTCTTGGCTCTACTTCTCTCACTTGGTCAAGTGAGAAGCAACATTCTATTGCACTATCTACCCCCTAGGAATTATACCAAGAGGCATCCAGTGCATGCTAAGAGGTTATTTGGATACATCAGATTTTGACCAAGTTCAGCATTCTGGAACAGCCCATGAGTTGTTGAGTGACAACTTGAGTGCTATTTACATTGCATGATCTAGTGGAGTTCCAGTTCACCAAATTAATTGAGCTCCTTATGCATTTCATTAGAAAATTAATTCAGGATTGTGTGATCTCTTCAGTATTGTTGCATAGAGGATCAAGTTGCAGACATCTTCAAGAAGCCACTTTCAAAAACCAAGTATGCTCATCTTGGATCCATGGTAGTGGTGAAGGAAGTTGTCATGGAAAGAGGATGGCCTTTAGTTCTTTCTCCTTCATTTCCCAAGTTAATCTTAAGCGAGTGTTAATATTCCATACCAAGTTGTGTATGATTAGCTTGGGCCATTCGCCAATTTAAGGTAGCTTGGGTTTGTTGTGTTTTTTCATTGTCTTCTATGATCCCAAGTTTGATGTCATGGATTGTCCTCATTCATTCTCAAAGGTTACAATTATCCATCAATGTGAATTCGTTTGATTGGCTAATTGCCTACCTGAACCTTTGTTTATTTCCTATAAATAGAGGGTGCGTAGGGACAGCTTGCAATGAGGTTGGATGAGGCAGGCATAATACTCCGTTCTTATATTAATCCTTGTGAGAATCTGAGTGAGTGTGGGAAATTGTTTGTCAAGGATGATCTTGGGATATCAATGAAGCTATGTCAATTTCCTTGTTCACTGTACAAACTGTTTTTGTTCTACAAAACATTAGGCTCCCTCAATTTGAAGTATTATCTTCCAGTTTGCACTTTGTCAATGGACCTTCTTACATGAATGTACTTGGGAGAATATTATTGTAAGCATCTTTTTGATGTATTCAAAAACATTATGATAAAAAGTATCAAGAAAATTTATACGCAGGCAAAAGACTCACAACAACTAATTTTGTTTACATTCAATGACACAAAAACTGTTGAAGAAAAGCAAGATTATGCCAATGCTCAAAATCTAATCTCATTTAATATGTGAAGAAGGGAAACTGTAGATGAAAAAAATGCTCTCTAGATTTGAAATCTTGTCTTTTAGGAAAATTGATTGTAATTCCTGATCAGGCTTATTGAAGTAGACAATGTTGATTTGTTTCAATGTGAAATAAACAAGAACAAGTTCAAAGTAATCAAAGGCTCAAGAAAATGAGCTACCCCTTACGCACATATTCTATAGAAGCAAGTCTATCCTGGGAATTCAGTTAATAAAATCAAAATGGGGTGTCTTTGATACAACAGTCAATCTTCTTAAAAAATGAGCAGAAGCGGGAGGATTTTTGAAGCAAGAAGAGAAGGAATGCTGCAAGAAGATTCAGGCGATGGTGAGGAGGACGGGCGAGGATGATTCAGACAGTGATGAAGAAGAGGACTGGTTGGCTCTGAGGTTGGGACTTAGAAGATAAGGATGAAAGCTTGTGGGATTTAAGGCTAGATGCTTAGTGATTCATGGAGGTGCGTCAAGAAGCCATCACTCCATCTAGAATTTTTTTGGACAAGGTCTCCGAGTTTGATGCTTCTAAGGAGGCTCTTAGTAAGAGTGCTTCAAAGGTCAGTTCTGCTTTGGGGTTGCGTAGGGGCATTCTTTTACTTGCGACTATTTCTCCTTCATTGACCCAAATTCTTTCTAGTGTTGAATTTTCTTGTGAGAATCTCGTAGTTATTGGGAATGAGTTTGGGAGTCATGGCATGTTAGGAAGCTCTATTGGGGCTTTGGCTGGGAAAGATTTGTCTTGCTGCCAAGCTCAAGTTTACATTTGGGAGGCTTTGCTTCCTCTTGGGTGGTGTCTCCCTCTCCTGGCAATGGCGAGCTTGGGACTTTAGGCTCTCCTTTAGTTTCTTATTTGCAAGCTTTTGGGTCTAATGAGGTTGTGCAAACAGCTTACAACTATGAGGTGGATTTTGGTAGTGTTGGCGAGGGTGAACACCCTAGGGTTTTCCATTCTATTGAGGGTTGTGTGCCTATTGCTACTATTACTGAGTCCCACTCTTCCACTTTGGGTGAGGAGTTCCTTTCCGATGGTGGTTCAAATGTTGTTGTCCTTGCCCAGGTCAAAGTGGAGGGGTAGATACAAATTGCTATCCTTGACTCTCTTACTATTTCAACTACTAGGTTTAAAAATTCGCTTGTTGGGAGATTCTACGACAATCGTCCCAACTTTGATACTGTCAAAAGATGAATGCTTCAAAATGGAAACTAAGCAGTCAGGTTGAGGTAGTTGCTATGTTGAATAATTTTTTCTTATTTTCATTTTCCAATTTGGATGATTATTCAAGGACTCTTCTAGATGATCATTGGTTTCTAGAATAGAATGGCCTTTGTCTTAAAAATTGGTCTTTGGGCTTTAACTCCATCAAGTTTCCTATTTGGGATAGATTGTTGGGATTTCTGTTGGAGTACTAGGACAAAGATGTTTTTATGCTTATTGCTAATACTTTTGGGCAGTACTTTGCTACTGATATGGTCACAAATTCAAGAAACATTTGTTATTTGCTAGATTTTGTGTGCTTGTGGAGAAAAACAAATTGCTTCCTATACGGATTACCTTATCTTCCAAATTTGGTATTTGGATGCAATAGATTGAATTCAAAGACTCTTTAGTAATTTTCCATTGTTGTTGTGAACTAGGCCATGTTATTGCTAGTTGCCCGAGCAACAAGAAATATCATTTCATTTGGAGGAAAAAGGAACAAATGCCTGTTGCTACTAAGGAGTGCATTACCACCATTTGATGATGCGCAAAAGGAAGAAAATGTTGTAAGTATGAAGGTGTTGTCATTGATGTCAACTGGTTAACTAGTTTCCAACTGGTTGCTGTTGTCACTGATGTCATGAACGATGGTTATTGACTATATATGTCGAGGATATTGAGAAAATTGTAATAAAGAAAGGTTGCAGGTGTTCAGTGTTTGCTTTGGGTTTTGCTGCTATGCTAGTAAGGATCTAAGGTATTGTTCCTGGTTGCTAGAAGTTGTTATATCCAGATTTTGGGTTTTTGGATTATTGTACAGTGCAAGTTATGTTCACCAGTTGTGAATTGTGCTATTCTGTGTATTTGGCTGAGGTTCGGGAGAAATGTTGTTGCTCAGGATTTCTTCTTGTTAGAGTTTTATGACTTGCAGTTCTCAAGATAAGTTGTTGAGGTCGTGTTCAAGTTAATTTTGTTATCCGGAAAGATTGGATCGCGTTAAGGTTTTGTGTGCTTTGCATGGGTATTGGCCGACCTTGTGTTGAACACTAATCACGAAGCGTGTTGAAGCATGTGTTTGGGTTGCTCTCATTCTAATTCCACCGTAGACTGTTTTGGCGTCGACCTAATTTGAATTTGTAAATGCAAGTGGTGTGTGGCCGACTTTGAATGAGTTTCAAAGTTGAAGATGGTATAAATACAAGTTGAGATGTTTGTGAAATTGAATGAATGCAAGCAAGATAGATGCGAGATAGATGTGAAACAGTGTGTATGAGATGCAAGTTTGAGAAGATCAGTGAAAAATCTAATTGCAGAGTTTCTAGAGGTAGTGAGTTGAAGGTGTACTCTATCATTCAAGCATGTCTGCAAGTGTGTGAGTGAATTGTGGTGGAAATCTCCGTTGCATTGTGATTGTCTTCTCTTTGTAACGAATCTCTTCTATCTTCTTTGTAATTCGGTGGCAGTGAGCCCTTTGGGTGGTTAACCCTTGTTGAACAGTGAGTCATGTTCCAGATAGTAAGTCTTGTTTTGGAGGTGAGCCTTCTTTGGCAGCGAGCCTTTGTATTCGGTTTTGATATTCTCTATATTGTGATCTAATCCTCACCGTGGTTTTTCCCTTATTGGGTTTTCCACGTAAATCTGGTGTTATTGTGCGTGATGTTTTTCAGTTTTTGCTTTTGCACTTAACGATTAATCACATTAGTAGAGTAAAAGATTTATGAATGATAATTGACCTAATCTCTAGTGAAAGTTCTTAAAGGTTAAAATTTGTTACAACTGATTAACTCCCCCTCTCAGTTGTCTTGTTCAACAATTGGTATCCGAGCTTGGTTCCTTGGAGAAGAGCTTAACCGCTTAAGGAAGGTCCGAGATGGCGAGCAAGATCACTATTGAGTGTCCTAGATTCGATGGGACTAACTATGCCCTCTGGAAAATAAAGATGGAAGGATATCTGGAGTACTGTGGATATGATGTTGAGAATGCTTACAAGACTGTTTACACTCCTGCAAATGGTCTGAGTACAACCGATGAGATCAAGGCACATGAAGCGAAGTTTATTTTGAAGAATAGTCTTTCACATTCCGAGTTAGTTAAAGTTGCAAATTTGAAGACTGCTAAAGAGGTCCAAGACGAATTGGATAAGATGCATGAAGGAGATGAAAGGGTCAAAGAAGCAAAGTTTCAGAATTTGGAGGCACAATTCGAGCCCCTGCAGATGTTTGAAGATGGGAACATTAAATTCTATATACAGAGAGTGAATGAGCTGGTAGGTGGAATGCGAGGACTTGGTGCTATAGTGGATGAATCCAGGATTGTGAAGAAGATTCTTAGAACTCTCCCTGATGCGTACAATGAAAAGGTATATGTTATTGAGGAATATATAGATTATAAGATATATACTAAAGATAAGTTGTTGGGTACTCTAACATCTTATGAAATGAAAAAGCCTAGCTTGAGAAATGGATCGAAGACAAAAACGGCTTTCAAGGTTACAAGAGCTGAAGATTCGGATGAAGAGAACCTTGACGAAGTAGAAGCTAAATTTTTAAGAAGAATGAAAAAGGGCTCCGGTAAGTATGAAGGTAAGTTACCTTTTAAATGCTTAAGTTGTGGAGGAATTGGTCACTATGCTTCTCGATGCCCGAAAAGAGCTAAGAAGAATAAACATAGATTAAGCAGAGAAACAAAGGGAAGATGATTAAGAGAGCATATTATGTAAATGAAGATGCTAGTATTTTTGATGAAGAGTTTGATTATGGAGATTTTGATGATAATGAATGCTTGTTCTTGGCTATAAAAGATGAATCTACTCTTGCTAATATTGAAAGACAAGTGAAAAAGATTCCTCCGGAGAAAGATGAAGATACTGTGATCTTTGCCCTTCATGCTAAACAAGAAAAGAACTACTAGGTTGTCGATAGTGTCTGTTCACATCAACTTAAGGGTGATAAGAGTAAGTTTGTTAAAATTGGAAAATATGATGGAGGCTTAGTTAAATTTGGAGATGATACTGGTGCTAAGATTTGTGGGATAGGTTCAGTTAGTTTTGATGGCAAGCATAATACTGATGATATCTACTATGTTAAGGGTTTAAGGCATAATCTCTTGAGTGTTGGACAGATGTGTAGTAAAGGATATAATCTTGTATTTGAGGATGAGAGATATGAAATTAGGAAAGGATCTAGAACAATGATTGCTGTTGATAAGAAGTTTGAAGGAAATATTTATCAACTTAAGGGTGATGATGGACATTGCTTTATGTTGATGTTATAGCAGTGGGAGATATCTTTCTCTCAAATTTAAAAATGATGGATAAATAATACCAAGGCAAGTCGGACTTGCTATATATAATAATTTTATGAAGAGTCACCTTGTTCCTTAAAAGAGGCCAACCCAAATGAAGAGTCACCTAGTTTTGTATAAATACAAGGTGATGATAATTCATTTGATCATCAAGTTCATTCATCATAATTCGCATTCCTAGAAGAAGTTCATACTTGAGCAGCAGATCATCATCTTGTAGCAGCAGATCATCATTTTGTAGCAGCAGACTGATTTCAAGGAGAAACATATTCATTTGTATATTTGCAACTAGGAGAGGTGCTATTATTCATTGTATCAAATTCGGCATTGTGTTGGGCCTGAGTTGTAAGCAGATTTCTGCTCTTATTCCTTCAATATATAAGAGATATATTTGCTGGGTTTTTATCCCTCGAGTAGGAGGGTTTTCCCAGGGTATCTTGTTGTGTTCATTGTCTTATGTGTTGCATTTTTTGATTGCTTTCATTTCTGATCCTAAATCTAACACTTTATGACTTAGATTAATGATAGTTGGTTATGGCACCGGAGGATGTGTCATATGAATTTTGACAACTTGGCGAGGATCAACGTTGTGCAAGCTGTGAGAAATCTACCGAGGATTACAAAGCTTGTTAATGCTATTTGCAAGAATTGTCAGTTTGGAAAGCAAGCTAGAAACTGCTTTAGGTCGAAGGAACAATCTACTATCGTACTACTAGATTTGATTCATACAGATCTTTGCGGTCCTACAAGAATAAGAAGTCTATAAGGTGACAGGTATTTTATGCTTCTGATTGGTGATTACTCTAGATATACATGGGTTACTTTTCTCAAAGAGAAATCTGATGCATTAGATAGATTCAAGGCATTTAAGGCCATGGTTGAGAATGAAGCAAATTTGAGAATAAAATGCTTGAGGTCTGACAGAGGTGGTGAATTCACCTCCAATGAGTTTAACATGTTTTGTGAAGTTCATGGAATAAAAAGATAATTATTTGCTCCTAGAACTCCTCAGTAGAATGGAGTTGTTGAAAGAAAAAACAAAACAATTCAAGAAGTTGCTAGATCAATGATTACAAAGGCAGGTCTACCGGAAGTTTACTGGAGAGAAGCTATTCACACTGCTATTTATGTGTTCAAATTTAGTTCAAGCAAAAGCTAACAATACTAAGACCCCCTATGAGCTATGTTGTGGAAGAATTCCTATTGTCAAGTATTTCAAGGTATTTGGAAGCAAATGTTATATCAGAAGGGATGAAGAAAATCTAGGGAAGTTTGATGCTAGATGTGATGAAGGTATCTTCCTTGGATACTCTACTAGAAGCAAAGCTTACAAATGTTTCAACAAAAGACCGAGAAAGATTGTAGAGAGCACAAATGTCAAGGTTGATGAAACATTCAAGAATTCAATTGAAGTTGATGGATATGTATTTGATGAACTTGATTGCATAAGAGTAGAGGAAGTTGTGGAAGAACAGGAGAAGCAAAATGAAGAAGAAGCTCTGGTGGTGTCCCCAAAGACACCTAAATATGTGTAGAAAAATCATTCAGAAAGTCAAATCATTGGAGAAAAGAGGAAAGGAGTATTGACAAGAAGCAGAGCTGCTGTTGTTGGTGAAATAAATCTGTGCTTACTTTCTGAAGTTGAATCGAAGACAGTGAGTGAAGCATGTAATGATGAGCATTGGATGAAAGCTATTGAAGAACTTATGCAGATTGAGAAGAATCACACTTGGAAATTGGTCTCTAGACTGGCAGATTAAAACATAATTGGATCAAAATGGGTATTCAGAAACAAATTGAATGAGAATGGAGAAGTGGTGAGAAACAAAGCAAGGCTTGTGTGTAAGGGTTACTCACAAGTAGAAGGTATAGATTTTCAGGAGACCTTTGCTCCGGTGGCAAGGATGGAAGCTATCAGAATGTTTTTAGCATTTGCTGCTCATAAAGATTTCAAAGTTTATCAGATGGATGTTAAACATGCATTTCTGAATGTTGAGTTAGAGGAAAAGGTCTACATGGAACAACCGAAAGGATTTTAGTTATCAGATCAACCTGATATGGTTTGCAGATTAAAGAAGGCCTTATATGGATTGAAGCAAGCTCCTAGAGCTTGGTATGCAAGGTTAGATAGATATTTGTTTTAGCAAGGTTTCAATAAAGGATGGCAGACAGTAATTTGTACTTCAAAATTGAAAATGACAAAATCTTGATAGTGGTTGTATATGTTGATGATATTATCTTTGGAGGAAATGAAACAATGTGCAAGATGTTTGCTGAAGAGATGCGAAAAGAATTTGAGATGTCTATGTTTGGTGAGATGAATTTTTTTCTTGGGCTACAAATCAATCAAACAGAGAAAGGGATTTTTATTTCACAGTCAAAGTATGTAAGAGAAATGTTGAAGAAGTTTGGGATGGATGGTTCCAAACCGGTATGCACTCCTATGGTGACTGGCTGCAAATTGAGTAAAGATGATGATTTACCTAAGGCTGATCAGAGCAAATATAGATCTATGATTGGAGGATTGCTGTATTTAACTGCTACTAGATTGGATATCATGCATGTAGTTTGTCTTGTGGCTAGATTTTAAGAAGATCCTAAAGAAACACATGTTGCTGTTGTTAAGAGGATATTCAGATATTTGAATGGCACTCTGGATTATGGCTTGTGGTATCCTAGGGATACTGATTTTACACTGAGTGCTTATACAAATGCAGATTGGGCATGTTGTGTTGATGGCAAAAAAAGTACAAGTGGTGGTGCATTCTTTCTTGGTTGCAGATTGGTGTCATGGTTGAGTAAAAAGCAAGATTCAACTTCCTTATCCACTGTAGAGGCTGAGTATATTGTTGCAGCATCTTGCTATACACAAGTTTTGTGGATGAGACAGACATTGAAAGATATCAGAGTAATGTATGATGATCCCATTTCTATCTTCTGTGATAATACAAGTGCAATTAATATTTCAAAGAATCCAGTGATGCACTCAAGGACAAAGCAGATATCAATAACGTATCACTTTTTGAGAGAAAAGGTTGTGGAAAATGAAGTAAAGCTTGAGTATGTACCTACGAAGGATCAGGTTGCTGACATATTTACTAAGGCTCTTCCTAAAGATACTTTTGAGTATCTCCAGGAGAAGTTAGGGGTCATTGCCCCTCTTTTCTTGAGCTAGATGCATATGGAGATGCATCAGTTCGGTGGGTCTATGGATCTATCTTTCTTCTCGATTGATGTTTGGTGGCTACCTTTCAGGGGGAGTAGGTAGTGTCAGGTGTTGTCATTGAAAGAGTATTTTGTTCTTAATGTCAAAGGGGAAATCAATGTAAAACATCTTTTGCCTTTGCCATTGATGTCAAAGGGGGAGAAAGTATCATGTGAAAATTTTTATCTACTAAGGGGGAGAAAGTAAAATCATGGAAAATGTGTTCAGAGTTGTTGTGTTGTCTTTGATGGTTTTTCACATCATGTGTTGCCATCAATGACAAAGGGGGAGATTGTTGCAAGTATGAAGGTGTTGTCATTGATATCAACTGGTTGCTATTGTCATTGATGTCATGAATGATGGTTATTGACTGTATATGTCGAGGATATTGAGAAAATTGTAATAAAGAAAGGTTGCAGGTGTTCAGTGTTTGCTCTGGGTTTTGTTGCTATGTTAGTAAGGATCTGAGGTATTGTTCTTGGTTGTTGGAAGTTGCTATATCCAGATTTTGGGTTTCTAGATCGTTGTATAGTGCGAGTTATGTTCACCAGTTGTAAACTGTGTTTTTTTGTGTATCTGGCCGAGGTCCAGGAGAAATGTTGTTGCCCCGAATTTCTTCTTGTTAGAGTTTTATGACTTGCGGTTCTCAAGATAAGTTGTTGAGGTCGTGTTCAAGTTAATTTTGTTATCCAGAAAGATTGGATTGTGTTAAGGTTGCGTGTGCTTAATTGTTTATGTGTTTTGCACGGGTATTGGCTGACCTTGTGTTAAACACTACTCACGATGCGTTTGTTTGGGTCGCCCTCATTCTAATTCCACCGTAGAATGTTTTGGCACCAACCTAATTTGAATTTGTAAATGCAAGTGATGTGGCCAACTTTGGATGAGTTTCATAATTAAAGACAGTATAAATACAAGTTGAGATGTTTGTGAAATTGAATGAATACGAGCAAGATAGATGCGAAACAGTGTGTATGAGATGCAAGTTTGAAAAGATCAGTGCAAAATTTAATTGTAGAGTTTCTGGAGGCAGTGAGTTGAAGGTGTACTCTATCATTCGAGCATGTCTGCAAGTGTGTGAGTGAATTGTGGTGGAAATCTTCGTTGCATTGAGATTGTTCTCTCTTTGTAACAAATCTCTTCTATCTTCTTTGTAATTTTGTGGCAATGAGCCCTCTGGGTGGTTAACCCTTGTTGGACAGTGAGTCCTGTACCGGACAATAAGTCCTGTTTTGGGAGTGAGTTTTCTCTGGCAGTGAGCCTTTGTATTCAGTTTTGATATTCTCTATATTGTGAGCTAATCCTCACCGTGGTTTTTCCCTTATTGGTTTTTCCATGTAAATCTGGTGTTACACTTATTGTGTGATGTTTTTCAATTTTTGCTTTTGCACTTAATGATTAATCACACTAGCAGAGTAAAGGATTTGTGAATGATAATTGATCTAATCTCTGGTGGAAGTTCTTAAAGGTTAAAATTTGTTACAATTGATTCATCGCCCCACTTCCCTCGCCCTCGCCCTCGCGCTCGCCCTCTCTCAGTTGTCTTGTTCAACAAAAAATAGAGGGAAAACTCCTATAGAAAGTATGGTGTTGGATATTACTGTAAAGAGGATTACAAGCTCACAAATTCCTCTTCTAAAATTCTCACAACACACTCAAACAGAAAACAAAAGATTGCAATAAACTTCAAAAGCTTGTTTGCACATGGAACCAATGAAATGCTTTATTCATTAAATCTGATTACAATGAAGTTTCAGTCACTAATGGACTAAGATACAGCAAATTATCTCCCTACAGACATTGCATATGCAAATGAAATTCATTCTCAGTCAATCTATGCTCAAACATATAAGTTTTTTCATAGAGAACTATCTCCTAGCTCTTCTAAACCACCTGCAACACTTGCAACTTCAATCCTGTCATTTTGGAATCTTCATGGGCTGTTGTTTATCAATCCAAGCCTGCAAAATAACATGCCTCCAGAGAAAGCTACACTTTCTTGCTTCCCTCCCCCAAAATTTTGCCTTCAAAACTCTTTCGTTGCTTTCACCATTCTCCAGATTCTCCACTACTTGCCCAGAGAATTAATTTAAAATTATTTTTTCTCCTTCTTTTCCCAAGTATGCCATACTTTGTGGCTGCAATTTCAAACTTCTGAAAAATAATTAAAGCACAATAAAATCCATTTCTAACTGCCTTGTCAAAGATAGGGATTACCGTTTTAATTCTCCATTTGAAATTCCTGAAAAAGCAAAATAAAGCAAACCAAGTCCTAGGCGCCCACCTTTGTATCCCTGCTTTTTAGGGTCATGATTTTGTGCTTTAAAAGCCCATTAAACATTTCCCAACGCTTTCTTTTGAGTTTTGAATATTTTAAATTTAAATGCTTTAAAATTTGCTTTTTTTTTTGCTCTACACCTCACTAGTCAACTTGTCAAAGTTGCAAAAGAAATTTAATTGACAATTAAATTATGTGCAGATAAATAATTTGCCACCCCTCAACATGTAATCCAAGCTAAAATTAATTTAATTCAACAATCGAAAATTGCTCAATTGAAAATTAACCTTTTTTTGTTGGTACGGGATTGCCAGTGACCATGGATGCTCTTGCATCAGATACCTCTTTCAAAGTTTCAGGGTTGGATGATAGATCTGCTTGTGGTCTTATGAATCTTCCTTGTTCCAAAAAAATAAGTTTAGGGCAAAAGAATCCTTGCTCTATGGTAAAGCAAAAATCATTGGAACAATTTGGCTTCAAACCACCCTGACTTTGGGCTGCTAATTTGTAAGGATTTGTAGTACCCTACTTTTTGTTGTGTCGTCGCTGTTGCTCTCGGTTGTCCTTTGCTGTCTTGTTGTGCTTAATGCTTAATCTTTCTTTTGTACAAGGGTATGGACCATTTCAAAATCCCTGCTTACCTTAATAAAAAACAGTCAATCTTCTTAAAGCAACCTTAAAATTATCCATCACATTTCCTCACCTCTAAATTTTAACAGCTATTTGTGTGGAGATTGATATGACATTGTTACCAGACTTTTAGCCTACCTGTAGGTAAAGTTTGGCTATAACAAAAATGGTTAAAAGTCAGAAAAGATGTCTATTATTGGACTTTTTACTCACTGCACCAATGTTTTTCTTGTATCTCACCATGTTGTGATATTTTTGAACTCTGAGCTGCCTTTTACCTCAATAACTATTTGAAAAACAAGTATGCAAATTGAAGCTATTTACTGATCACAATATTTCTTCTCCTTTGGAGAACTGATAAAATAGTTATAATTTCCTTAAAATCACTTTTTCTTCCCTCCCAATTCATCTAATATATTGTCTTATTTGGGTGGTTGCTCTTCTTAAGCTTTCTTCCATTTTAGATTGTTGATATATCTGCTCAGCTATGGTCAGAAAGTTGTTTATCTCATTGGAAGTGAGAATTACTTTTTGTTGCTGGAATTTACTTTTCTTCTTTAATTTCTGTTCATATTGGAAATAAATCTCTCTCTTGGATGGATGTTCTTTGTTTCTTTCAATTTATTTTAACATCTTTGACACAGATTAAATTTGATTGAACCTTACGTTTCTTGTAGTTTGAATGACATTCATTGGATAATGGTTGTTTCAGGAGGGGACTTTCTGAATTCTATAATGGTAAATCACGCTCATTTACAAGCTTGTCAGATGCAATTTATGCTAAAGATATCATAAAGCCTGAGGACACATATGCTCGAAAATTGAAGATTGTAAGGGCACATAGTATCAGCAGCTTGGATAGACACCGTTCTTGTTATCTGCGTAATTCATCTGGTGGCGTTTGCAAAAGGAACAACTACTCTAATCCAGGCTATTTAACATCTGTTGCAGAAACAAATGCAGAATCAGACACTCAAGATGCAGCCTTCATGCCATCTGCTCCAAAAAAAGTTATGTCAATGATGGATATACAAATAGCTGGGTCTCAAGAAGTGACACAGACTATGCTAAATACAAAAAATAATCAACACAAGCAGGATATTGTTGAAACAAGCAGTGCTAGTTGAAGGCAACTTGTATTAGGCAAGGCTATTTCAGGGATAGGTTTTCGTGTGGAAATGAAGTATAGCAAAACAATGGTTTTAGTTATTTTTTCAAAAGTTGTTTGAGATGTTGCACATCCACTTTTAATTGGAGAATGGTTTATGTTATCAGGAAATTTGGCCTGATGTATATGCTGAGCTTTTATGTTCTTGGTGTTACGTAAATTTATCTTTGGTTCTCAAGCAAGATACTGTAGACATACATGCGAGATAGCCTGATAGATTTTTTCTTTTCCAGAAGAAATACATCTTTCATTACATTAATGATCAAGATAATTATTCTATTGGAACAACATGACAAAAAGGAAGATTTCTCCGCATTAAAGAAAAAGCTGTCATTTGAGCAGGGACTTCAATAAGCAAGGCATCAACATGTTTATTGAAAGAAAAATGCTTACCTTTGACTTCTATAGCCAAATTGTGCTTCAAGAACCTTGATTTCCCTAAGACGATTGGGGGAGTGTCATCTTGAAATGTTGCCTTACATCTTACAGCATGTCTTCCATGAGATGCTAATGGTGGACAACTGTATTGTATGTCATAAAGTTTGGCAGATATTCTTAATCATCTGAGTGTCGTTTAAAAGAAAAACACTTTCAAAAGAAGAGGCAACAACTAATTAGTTCTCAATTTAACATACCCCAAAAGCCCTGGCAGCAGTTCATCTTCAAAAGGTACCACACTCTCCTCTTTCCCACATTGAATGCAAGAATAATCTCATATGCCAACCATGTAAATCCTTGTTTTGATTGCCAATTGTAAGCAAAACATGAGCAAACCATGAATTTGTAAATAAAAGAGAACCTTGATCTCAAAAGATCATGGCAATGCGTTTGCACTAATTATCCATCTTTATAAAATGAGTCTAAAATCTATCTAGACCATTCACTCTTTATTATTGTTCCAACATGGAACAATAAAATGTCTCCAATCTACTTTATGATTGTATGATGTTAGATCTAAAACCGTAAGCAAGAGATTTGAAGTCATATTGAACTCTTATTCTAAATCACACAAAATACCTTTGGATTGAAATGGAAATAGATTTATTTGAATAATTTAATTAATGGGGCCAAAATGAACTTAATTAATGGAGCGAATTACGAATGGTACTAATTAATTTATGAAAATAATTAGATGACATGAATCTACTATCATACTGTCGGTGGTTAAAATTGTTGCTCCACTTTTCTAGAGCAAGCACTCGATACCAAGACAAGGGGAACAATATCAATCTAGACAATAGACAAAACTCATCCTTAGAGAGTGGACAGTTATGCACATATAAATTAAATGATTGTTCATTAGGCAAGAGGATCAGTGCCTATCTTATTGGGAAATAAAGTTACACCCTTTTGGATGAATCCACTTTAACTCTGCATACAGATGTGCAACTTGGAGACCATAAGCATGATTCTCTGAATGTGTTTCTGCTTGATTTTGCTTTGGATTAAGGAAAAGTATAATGCTGAATCATGTCAATGGAAGAAACCTAATTTATTCTAAACTAAGGAGTGAGGGAGAGATATTTAAATTAAAAGATTGCTCATTTAGCCAGGAGGACTAGTCCCTAACTTATTGGGAAACATAGTCGCAACTAGGAGAAAAGATAGATACTCCTATGAAATTATAATTGAATACATGTGCAAATGGTAGAAACATCACATAGTGAAACCTCCTTAAAGATCCATTTCCAAGCAAGAACATCCCACTTGCATTACAGAAAGATTATTACAATTTTAACTTTTTTTATTTTATATTATTGTGATGCTAACTATTCTTGCAGGCAATCAAACTAGGAAATGCGGTTAGAGAGACATTGTGACACTCACAAGATCCCCTGGGCATATTGTACTCAGCCATGGGTACACTCCCCTGTGAAGAGGTTTCATCATTACAATATGAATATATTCTTCGAAATTTAGAATTGTACAAAGCAATCCACATTCCTCCAAACTAGAACAAAATTAGGACTACTTTGTGCCAGATAATTCAACAACCAACTTGTTCTGTATGAGAAAAATATATTTATAACTAATTCACAGCTGCCCAGATTTCGTAAGATTACGACATTTGTAATACATTCAGGCCACCCAGATATTTCTCTGTTCAACATTAAATTCACGAATAATCAAATGGCGCACAGTCATCAAATTTTCACATGTTCTGGCAAAAACAGGGGAGAGACACACCTGCCTAGACACAAAATCCTACAAATCAACTAATACTTACATCGGGATTAGGCCTGCATTAAATTTTGGGACACTGCCCATGCCTTAAGATTTGATCTCTGATTAACTTCTGGCAAATGGTACAAACTCGGTCATCATCTCATTAAATTCCTAGCAATCGCCTCCAGACTTATCCACTCTTGAATCTCTAGGTCAGAGACTTGTTTACATGTGAACGCTTGCCTGGAGAGCCATTGTCGTCATCTTGATCTTTGTATTCACTGCTGCATTGAATTCTTGGTCTACTTGTGGCCTACATGTCTGCATATATCACTATCAACTTATAGTGTCAAAAATCTCAGGAATCCACATGTAATCGCACTGGATCCATGCTATGAAGCGCGACACCAAAGATATGACTGCAAACCACAGTCATGTCCATCAAATTGCAGCCACCTGGACATACACGACACCTCTCATGTACATATGTACACTGGGAACATGAACTGCAAAAGCAATGGGCCAATTGTATAATTTCCTCAGGCCCCACAGAGACAGTATAAAACAAGAGAGTTGGGTGTGAAACATTAGCAAGCGAGCGTGAATTCGCTGCTCAACCTGCACAAAGGTCTTTTTGCATGGCGAGGCCTTGTCTTAACCACTTGATCACACCCCAACGTATAGAGGATTACATTTGTTACTTAACTCTATAATTTTTTGTTGTGGGTGACAAATTTTCATTATTTTGTTGAGCAAATACCATGCTCCAGTCAATCTCATTTGCACTAATAACTAAGACTAATCAAGTTTATTGTTATGAAATTGCCTTGCATATGGATTATAACGTGAATCAATTCTATCAATTGAACAAGATATCATCATGTTATTAGATTAGATGTTCAATTACAGAGATTTAAACAAATAAAATTAAGAATCTTTCACCCTTTTGCTATTCAATAATTTGAGAATGAGAAAGGATAGGTGGATACCATTATCTAATTAAGAAGGGAAAGATTAGATAATGCTTAGATTAAATCAGGGGTTTCAATATTTGTTATAATAAACATATAATTCGTAAACAGTTAAACCTGGTAAGCATTGAACTCAAATTTTGTTGAACTCTAAATTTGTTTATATAAATAATTTTGTAGGTTTTTGGGAGATGTGGATTTTTGAAATCACATAAAGGGTGGTTGTTGAAGTTGAGTTTGGAATGCTATTGCCAACTTTTTGTTAAAGTTTAAAAAAAAAAAAATCTATCTAAATGGTTCTTTTGAAATTAAAAGGGGACAAAAAATTATTGGTATGATTCTTTTGTGAAAAGGGATAGTAAAATGAAAAGATGTTTGATTAAAAAGGAGACTAAAGTAAAATTATTTTGTTAATACTCCTTTAAAAGGGTTGAATGATTATATTTAATAAATAAATGACAAACTATTTATTGAATGGGTGTGTTGGTCAAGATTACTTGGAAAAAATATTTAAATTGTGTGAGAGGATTGGAAATGGAATGTGGAAATTTTTGAGAAGATAGTGGAAGGCAAGTGGTGGGCATTGGAGAAGGAGCACACACAGTTTGTCCAACTTGGGATAAAGAATACAATTGGGATGGTTCTTGATTAGGGCATTAAAATAATTTTATTTGATTATTGATTCCTCTTGAATTGTGGCCATAGTCTAACAAAATGGTCCCATGAGGGGCTTGGGCTTCTATTTTCATGGAGTAGGAGGTCTCATGGAAAAAAAAAGTTGTACTACAGGATTAATTGAAATCTTTTCCAGAAAAATAGCAGCCCCTATCTTTTAGGACTAAAGATTTCAGTTGGGGAAATGGGGGTGGGGCTAGAAATTGCCCCTATAGCTTAGGAAGTTTTTCCGCCAATTGTCTATCATCTAAAATTTTAAATTCCTATCAAAAAACAAAAATGAGAGATCAAAAAATAAAAATGAGAGAATTTGTATTTATTTATTATTTTTTATCAAAGGAGTTCATTCTTTAAATTTTGGATCTTAAATTTTTAAGTTGAATTACACTATTAAAATCATGAGACACCCACAACATTTATTTAGGAAGCCCCCCTCCATGGGAACTTACCAGGTAAGGGGGCTTGTCATTGATAAGAGGGAGTGAAGTCATTTCTAGGGTTTGCTTAGATAAGTAATATTCAAAATTTGATCTCAAATGTGTTGTTTGACAATTGATTATATGTGTAATCTTAAAATTTGATAATGGATATGATAATTGATAATCAATATAAATTTATGTTGTTTAATGATGAATTTTATATTTATATTATTGATAATAAATTCAATTAAATATATATTTTTAAATAAATTAAATACCTAAAATTACTACAATGTTTGGCATTATTTCTCATTTTGAGATCTTTAGAAGACTAGCATGTTTCAAATAAGTTTTTATTTGACATAAAACCATTCAAGCTTCCTATTTGAAAATGAATATTTTCTTATTTGTTAATTGTAAAATGACCTCTACACACAAATTATATATTGTTAGAAAAGGCATCTCAACTTTGCATCCTAATGTTGTACTTATTAATTATTTTTGACCTCATATGGAAATAGGGTGTCCCACTTTGGGGTGGCATTATTTGACATGGGGCATATGCTTTGGGAAGTGTAAGAGTTTGTAAGAGCATCTAATGTCATTATGGCATTGCAAGGTGAGAGTTATTTAAAACTTAACATTATGATATGTAAAAGCATCATATGATAGTTACATTGAAATTTTGATTAACATGATTTCAAGTCAAAAGACATCTTTGAATGGGTTTGAGTATGCTAAAATGGGGCACCCAAGTTGTGGAGTTGCATATGATATAATTTATGACAAGTTATGACAATTATAGGAGCATATTTGAAAAATAGCCTAGAAAACCACAACCAACTCGGCCTTTGGAATTTGGGCCAAATATTGCACCATTGTTGGGTCATTATTTTGATTCATGATTTAGGAAAACTACTCTTGATTTATGGTTTAATATTTGCCTATTTATTCCTCCTTGAGGATGGAGTATGTATGGTTGACTTGCAAGTATTGTTATGCTATTGAAATTGCTCTAAAAGATGAATGTTGGTGATATTATTGTAAAGGCATAGTCTAAGACTTGTATTGTAACATCATAGTTGTTGAATTATATAATTAATTAATCTTTGAAGTATTGGATTTATCTCTTGAAAGGGGTTTCCATATACAAATCATATTGTTATGGTAATATGTATTTGTATGATATTTTCTATAATTATAAGAAAAACAAAATGATTCTTTGATGATAATGGCTATTATTAATAGGATTGGGATTAGATGTACCATTATTGATAAGGGTTCAAGAATTAATGTTTGTAGTGTGAATCTTTTGGATAACATTGGAGCGGATAAGACTAAAATTCAGCCAGATAATTTTTCCATCTATGGTTTTGACTATAATTCTTTGTGCCATGTAGGTGCCAAGTAGTTTTGTCTGAAATAGTTTTTCCTAAAGCTATTTAAAACAAAACATTTTTTCTTGAAACCAGATTGAAGGTTGAATGTGTGATATAATTCCAAACTTTTGCCCATGTATTGAATGCTTCTTAGTCAAAAAAATCAAAAGATATGTGTAGTGCTTGGTTGATGGAGCTATAACTAGTGTGCCTATTGACCATTAAATAACACCTTTATGGGTTGTAACTAGTTAAGAATGATAAATAAGAATTTTTATTAGGATTAATTCCTTCCCAAAAATTTATGGGTCTTCATATTTATGAGCATCATAAGATAAATAAATATGTCGAGGGGACCATTTATGCTTGTGAAGGATATGCATTGAGTTCCAAGCAGGCCAATTGTACTCACGTGAGATGGATTCTTATGAATTATTATGAACATGAAATGAAAGTGTTGAAGATTGACTAATTATGTAATAAAAAATTATGAAAACAATATTATATAAAAATACAATAAGTATGGAGCTTCCTAACAAATGATATATAAGCTAGATAATACTTATATAAGCTTTTATAAAAAAGATGCGAAAATAATTAGGTGTACAATTATAAGGGAAAAATTGATGGTTGAGTCAATTGAGATAGAGTAATACTTTAAAATAGATGATAATAAAAAAAATCATCACGACTAGGTAAGAATGAACATTATTATGAGTATTATGTAAACAAACCATTCTCATTTTTAAAAGATGAATTCTTATAAATTTATATTCATTAATATATAATATAGATACTAATTTAATATTAATGCACAATCAACTATAATCCTTTCTAATGAGTTTTGGCTACTGATAGGGCCACTATGCTTGGTTCATTCATGTGTTTGAATGCCTCGATGCCTCCCCATTCACATGCTTCTTACGTAGACCTTTTGAAAAAAATCCCTTTTGCATCTATTGTATAAAAAGGCCTAAAGAATGTGCGATTTTTTTGTGCTTCAATTGCTCTTGTGGTGGTTTCGATCAATAAGTGATTGATAATGTGGATTTCTTCATGAGAAAGAGCTATGTTTGCATGTTTAGTTTTCTAGTCCTTCCCCCTCTACCTTGCATGGGTGAATCTCTGAGCACTGGAATTCTTTGGTTGAGGGAAACATGAAAATCTACCCTTGTGCTAGAAGCTTCTTCATGGTTTTTTTTATTCAGCTGATGATAGAGAGGCTATTTTAACTATTGGATAATGGCTATGTGATTTTCATCCTCTCTTGTTTCATCCTTGGTCTCCCTCTTTTAACCCCCTAAAGGATTGTGTTGACACATTACCCTTGTTTGGGTAAGATTGCCTCAGCTTCCCCCATATTTTTGGTGTAAATCTACCTTTGAGGCTATTGGTAATGCTTTGGGTAGATTTTTGAAGGTGGAAGAAATTGTTACATAATTTTCTCACACCTCCTTTGCTTGTGTCTTGGTGGATATTGATTTGTCCAAGGTCTTGCAAGGCGAGCTTGTATTATAAGTGCATGACCATCCTTGGACTTAGTTGGTTGATTATGAGAGCATCCCCTTTCATTTTCGACACTATTTTATAATTGGGAACTTGGATTTTGGTTGTCCTCATGGTAGCAAGATGTCCTCCTCTTCTTGGTGGATGAATTCTCAACCTCACCATCTTACAATGCTCCTTGATGACTTGATTTCTAATTCTATGGACTCTCAGATTCTCTCCTTAATTTGGACAACTATTTCTCTCTCTAAGTATGGTGTTGTCCCTTCTGCTCTGATTTCTATTAATGTTGTTTCCCTTCAACCTACTTCACCCTCTACTTCAACCCCCTTTTAGATCATGTTACTGCTATTGGTGGTTTTTTTGATCCTCAAAGTTCTTCAAATAGTGCTACTCCATTAGAAGGGACCTCTAGGAGGGTATCACATCCCTCTTCTCCCACGTATTCCAATTTGGAAGACATCTCTAATTGGAAAGTTGTTCAAAGGTGGAAGAAAGGTCTTCCAAAAATGGATTCTTGTTCACACTCTTTGAATAAGGTTGTGGTGGTGCAAAATTTTGTTTCAAATGCAATTTTGTCTTGAGTTTGGTTGCCTCTTGGGTAACTTGGTTGTTTTGGTTCCTTAGATTGTTGTTTTGTGTTAGTTTCTCTTGTCTCCTATTCTTTTTTAACAAGGTTTGGGCCTTGTCAAAAACCCAACTTACTTTAATAAACAAATATTGTAAAAAATGTTAAAAATTAAATTCTAAACTCCAAACTCTCAAAAAGGTATTTTCAAATTTTCATAAAAGTACTCTTGGCTAGAGAAATTTAGAGTTGAGGTTGTGAAATATTTCGAACCATTTTTTTTTTTGTTTTTTCAATTGCAAATTGCAAACAAATGCACCCGTTAAGGTTAGCTCTAAACCAAAACGATGCTGAAGCAACTCTAACCAGAATGTACACCAAGATCCCGATGAGGGCAAGGCATGAGCATTGGTCAGAGGATCTGAATGCCGAAACAGAGCTGGAAGGAACTCTAACCAAGGATGGCGCCAATGATGGCAAGCATATGGTCAGAGGGTCTTAATTGAAATGCTTATACAAGAACTCTAACCAAGGATGCGCTGGCAAATGACAAGCATGTGGTCAGAGGGTCCCTACCATCTAATATACTGAAAGCAAACTCAACACCAAGTATGTGCTACCCAATTCCAATATGGAAATGAGGCGACCATATGGCGGAGATCAAAGGAATACTATTGCGATTATAGAAAGTAAAGTAAGGCTAAGAGAAGTGCTGACAGTACTACTGTTCAGCTTACAATGAAATATATAATGCCTGCAAGATCAAGTATTAGAGCTCTTCAATTTGCTACAACTATAAGGAATCTTTCACAAAGCCTTTAATGATTTCCTAACGCCAATCCAAGAAGGAGAATACAAATTTCTTCAAATCTGTTATGACAGACCTGCACTTTAAATTATATAACCAACATGCCTGTAACCCACTAAATTGCTCATTATCACTCAAAACTGATCCAAATGAATTCAAGTTTGATGCAATAGACCTTCAAAAAGATGGCGCCTAGTTTAGTAATAAGAAATGGCAACTGAAAGTGGTTACTAATTATTGGAACGAATCCCAAGACACCCCAGAAAGTACGACCTTCAAGGAATGACGAATTTGCTTTATAAAATCATAAACTTCATATTAAAATCTGCAAATATTCATGAAGAGTCGCCTCCAACAGGGAAACACAATGAGACAATACCCAGAACGATTCTTTTTGTATTTTTTGACTTATGAATAAAAAGACAATCTGCTGTAATGAAAATGCAACTCCAGAATTTCACTAAAATGCAAATAAGCTGATCTACAAACCCACACAATGAATTACAATGCAGAAATCCACTACAAATCACTCAACACTAAACTACTTCACCACTAGTCACTATCTTTCAAGCGAGAAGCAATGCCAAGCTAGGAGGCTTTCATTCCTCGAAGCAATCCCAAAGCCAATCCGCCAGCATAACATTTCTGTAGACAAAAGATGCTGAAAAGAGAACCCAAGGCTTCCTTTTATAATTTGCTGTTGACCTTCTCAAAACCCTAACCTTCTTTTTTCAGAGTCAAAACCCTAATCCCAAGAGATGGCATCCCTTTCTTCAAATCTTCAAGTTGACTTCTTTTAATTAAATTCCTCACTTAAATAAAGGCGTCCCACTTAAGGCTTAATTTAACCTTAATAATTATAAAATAATCTTCAATGAAGGCGCCACCCTCAAAAGACCACTTTTCAAAACAACATGAAGTCAATAGACTAGGCCAAGGGGTACTATAACATTAAAATATAATGTTATTTAAGTGAAATGAACTTATCTCTCCGAAACTACATCTTGAAGCCAAAAACTGAATAAACCAATTGAGACAACTGAAGAGGAAAGTCAACTGTGCTGAGACCAACAGACCCACTACCCGAAATAGAATTTACTAAAAATAGTAAATTCCTGAAGATGCTCAAAATGCCAAGAAGAACATACTACTGCGAAGCTCTCTGAAAACCCAGAATGAATCCGCCATTGAAACAACCAACCTCGAGCAAGAGCATCCTTCAAAATAGGAAACCCTAATTTTACCTTCTGACTAGCCTACGGGTCTCCGGAATAAGCCAACAGTCACTGAAAAGATCAGGCTCGAGAAGGGGACATTACAGGTTGATTTTTCCCTAAAATAAGGGTTAGGCTACCACTGTGGTTGCCACATAGATAGTTTAAGAGGAAAGTGTTTCAACCATTATTCTTTCATTCAAAAATATTTTAGTCGAAATATTGCATATAAATTTAACCTAGTTTGAATCTTAAAACTAATTATAATGATTTAGTAGTTTCAAGAGAAATGGCTTCATCCATAATTCTTTGTGCCATGTAGGTGCCAAGTAGTTTTGAGTGAAACAGTTTTGGATGTAACAATTTAACTTGAAACTAGTACTTGTAGGTTGGAAGTGTGATACAATTCCAAACTTTTACCCATGTATGGAATGCCTAATAGTAAATAAACCAAAAATATGACCAATATAGTTGTCATTATTGTCCCTATTAGCCATCAAATAACACCTTTATCGGTCGTTTCTAGTTAAGAAAGGTAGCAAAATAATTAGGTACAACTATAAGGAAAGACTTTGTGGTTGAGTCAATTGAAGATAGAGTAATACTCTAAAATAAGCGATATTCAAAAAAGTCATCACGATTAAGTAAGAATGAACACTGTCATGACTATTATGTAAATCGGCCATTCTCTTTTCTAATAGATGAATTCTTAAAATGTCATTTGAAGATATAGAGTAATACTCTAAAATAGATGATATTCAAAAAAGTCATAATGATTAAGTACGAACAAACATTGTCATGACTATTATGTAAACCAACCATTCTCATTTCTAAAAGATGATCAATTCTTATAAATCTCTATTCATTAATATATAATATAAATATTAATTTAATATTAATAAATCTACTATAATCTTTTGTGATTAGTTCTTGGTAAGTCACCTTAAAAGAATTCATCTCCCTTATACTCTTGAAAAAGAGGTCACAAGTTCAGATCCTATAGGGGGTAAGGTATGTACACCTCGTATTATGGATCACGAATTAGGTGCCTCCCTCATATTGAGGGTACGAAGAGTCTCATATATTGCAAGCCATCTGTAGACCCAAAAACAGATCGTCTGATATCGTGAACTATAAAAGAACTTTTCATTTCCTTCCCTCTCTATAAAACAAATATGCATTTTTCCTTCTATCCATGCAAGACATAAAGCATACATTCGTTCTTGGTATGCAGGTGTGGAATGGATGGCGTGTTTTGCTTCTCAGAAATCTTTGATTAGGTTACTGAGATCCGTTAATACCCAGAATCACATTGCCAATTAAAAGTGCGTATCATACCAAAAAGGAAATTGACAGTAACTTTGACAGTTTTCTTGTGATTTTTGTTTCTTTTTCTGAGCATTCTTCCACACTACGTTTCGTGAACGAAAGTTCTAAAACTTTATTTGGTGTGACAACGATTTTCAGGGGTAACATTCACTAACATGACTTATTTAAACGCATACAACAAAGAAAAAAACATCACAAGTAAATGGCTGGAAGCCTGGAATCATATCTGTTGCGATGACCAAATCCATCGTTTTCCTGGGCCTCTGTATGTGGGTGCACTTTTGTATAACGATGGGATCGCAGGCAACCTGTGCGCCGCCTCCGACAATTCAATGCAAAAACAATGCTTGCGACATCTTCGATTTCCAAGGCATTTGGTACGATCGTGGGTTTTGTAAGGCTAACAATTCTGCATGGCCCACATCAGAAGCATAGCTTCTGCAAGCTGTTGCGAGTGCAGTGAAAAACAAGCAACGAATCAAAGTTGTGGGCAAGCTGGGTCACTGTGAGCCAAAACTGGTGTGCGTGGGAAGCGATGGTCTCATCATCTCCACCCAAAACTATGCCTCTGTAATTGAAGTGAACAAGAGCGCAATGATAATTACGGTTGAGGCTGGAGCGCTGATGAGCGACGTTCTGGAGGCGGCTGCAAAGGAAGGGTTGGCTCTAAACGCCATGATTTACTGGAACGGCGTCTTCACCGCCGATGTTATCTCCACCGACGCCCATGACAGCGGCCTCGCTGGAAAAGGCAGTGGCGTTTATGAATATGTGGTTGCAATGAGATTAGTTGTCCCTGCTTCTCCCTCCGAAGACTATGCAAAGGTGATCAGCTTGACAGAAGGAGACGAAGAACTGTATGTTGCGAGATTGTCTCTGGGCACTCTCGGAGCGATCTCCCAAGTGACATTCGCTCTGCAGCCAATGTACAAGCGCTCCAATTCGAGCGTTGTGAAGGATGACACTCATGATCTAGAGAATCAAGCAGAGAGCTTTCTGAGAGCTCATGAATTCACAGACATAAACTGGATTCCATCACATGGGAAAGTGGTTTATATTCCCATCGATCGACTTCCAGTGAATGTTGCAGGAGAAGGTCTCAACTCCCAAATTGGCAGCGCCAACACAGTACACGACATCGAAAGAAAGCGGCTGATTGTGAGTATAATGTTTAATTAGTTAAAAAATTAAACGTGTTTACCGTCTGTGTTTTAGTGATGTCACTAAAAAACGACAAAATGAGATTGGGAAGTTAATTCTTATTTTATTTTTCTTTCTATTGTGACAAATTAAACATGTTTATCGTACATCTAAATTGGTCTAGTAGTGGAGAACTTGTACTTTTGAAAGAAAGGTCACAAGTTCAAATCCTATAGGGGGTAAGGTATGTACACTTCATATTGGGAGTACGAGTTAGGTGCCTCTTTCATATTGGAAGTACGAAGGGTCCCATATATTGTAAGTCATCTGTAGACCCAAAAATAGATCGCTTGGTATTGTGGACTATAAAAGAACCTTTCCTTTCCTTTCTATTTTTATTTATGTCATTTATAAGTATAAAGTTAAAGGTATTTTAATTGGTGAGGGTGATGGTATGTCTGTTTATTATGCCATCCACCAAGTTTCAAACCCCTATAAGAGACAAGGTCAGGATTGTGTTGTAGGTGACTTTAACATAATGGATGCCCATTAATCCTTGCTATTAAACAAAGAGATATCAATATAGACACATGCTCCCATATTGAATAACAAAAATGATCTCATAGATGATAAAATCTTCCATAAAAATAAATAGAATTTTCCATCTTTTTTATTTTTAAAATATTGATTTATTTTAATTAAATTTATTACTTATAGAATTATATTTCTCGTAGTCTATAGGTTAGGTCTTCGATTCAATGATATTAATTATATATAAGTTCCTCATTTAAAAAAAAATAAAAATATATTTTATTAATAATGTAAAATAAAAGGGGCGAGGGCCTTAGTTCGGTTGGCTAAATCTTTCTTGTTGCAGAAGGTTGGTCACAAGGTCTAGTCTCCCCCACCTTCGTGGTATTGGAGGGCGTGTCGTGTCAGTGTCGTTGGTCACGTTAAAAAGTTTACCAGGCACATTGCAATTTATAGGGGGTCGTGCTACCCAATTCTTGTAGTCTAAATAATAATAATAATGTAAAATCAAATACCAATAGTGGCATGGTGTGATGGTTAAGTTGTTGTGTTGTTATTTTGCCATCAAGGTTCAAACCCCATTGGAGTATAATTGTTGAGAATTTATATATAATGCAAAATAAAATAAAATATTAATTTTATTAAAAATGAATTGAAGGAATTATATTTTAAAGTCATATTGACGTAAGCTTAAAAATATAAAAAATATATTTAATGAATATTGAATATTGTCAATACAAATTTAAATAATATTATTTTTCTAAGTTTATTTTGTGTGTATTCATCTAATTATTTGATCTTAATTGTAGATGAAGCAATCCAAGACAAAGCAAACATTGAAGCTATATGTAGTGTACTCATAAACCAGACAATTGGTCTTTCAATTAATGGTAGTGGCTTTCTAAATGATGGAAAGTGCTTTACTGGGTATCCAGTAATAGGATTCAATCACCGCATGCAAACATCTAGTGGATGCCAAGCACGGAGATACTCTATGACTTGCACTCCCACATCAATTTTAGATAAAAATGAGACTGTTTGTTCATGGGATCAACAAATATACACTACCTTGTACTTTGGCGTGGAACTAAGAGTGACTATATCTCGTTTGGCCGAAGTAATAAAGGATGTGAAGATGATTAGGGATTTGAATCCTCAAAAATTATGTGACATGTCTGGAATATTTATGCATTATATCAAGAAATTTGAGGCATATTTGGGACCTAAGGAGGATCTGGTGACATTGGACATGATGAATTATAGGTCAAGGGAAGCTGGTACACCCAAGTGGAATGAAGATGTGTATGAAGAGATTGAACAAATGGTAATCGAGAATATGATGGTGTGTTACACTAGGGTAAATTAGGGGGTTACTTGTAACAAGGTCTAGCTGAGTGGGCAACTAATTTGGAAAAGTTCTTGGAGGTGAAGAAGAAATTTGATTCATCTGGAGTGTTTTCTAATGAATGGACGAATGGTTTGTTTGGGATTGGAGGAGGAAGTTTAGAGGTTTTTAGAGATGGGTGTGCATTGGACAAGTTGTGCAAGTGTAGAGAGGACAACCATTGTGCTCCCCAAAAAGGGTACTTTTGCAAACCGGGGAAAGTTTGGAAGAAGGCATGCGTTTGCACAAAAGTGAATGAACAATTTATAGTTCCTCTCTATGTGGAACCTTCTTTAGATTTATTCAATATAGTATGTGAAATGTATTCTCAGTATACTATGTGGCAACTTGGTATCTCATATAGTAAATATATCATTTAGTTATATATTTTCATAGATTAAATTGAATATTTATTACTATAAAAATTTATTACAATTAGATTCTTTAAATAATGTTGTAATAATATGATATCTTTAAAAATTGTTATGTGGATTTTAATATAATTTTTAAAATTTAAGTTAGAGCAAGTAGAATATAATGGGAGACTTTAAAAAGATTCACCTAATTTATTTTTTATCTTAAAATTAAGATTATTGAGATTAAATAGATGATTGATTGCATTTTGATTTCAAATTTGGAAATAGTTTAAAATCATAGTTTCTAAAAGTTTATTTCTAAATTATTAAGAATTTAAAATTTGTGAAAGATAAGTGAATTAAATAATTTGATTTAATTTAAAATATTTCATAATTGTTTATTATTTTTAGTTACAAAACATTAATGATATTTATTACTTAAATGAGAGAAAAATAATTTAAGGAAAGAGAGCAAGATTGAAAATAGTAAACATAGAATTTATTAAAAAATGTATAATAAAATATATTATTCATAGATAAGTTGAGGGTTTTAGTGAGCCCAAATCCATGATTTTGAACATTAAGTGGGTCAATATGTGGGATGATAATTGAGTAGTCTATCTCTAAAAACCAATGGGATGACAATTAAGTAGTCTATCTCTAAAAACCAATAGTCTTAATTTGTAAAATAGTGATGCTACTTGTAACTAATGCATTACACCCTTAACAACTTGAGAGGTTTGAAACCTAACTGACATGCAATGTGAGTGGTAGGTATCTTAGGTCAAGGCTAACTATTTATATTAGCTCACCCTCTTATAAATAGCAGCTGAAGACATAGTATGGTGCTTCATTATTGGATTGCCAATTCTCCCTAGATCAAAGTGTGTTTATAGAGAGAGAGGATAATCAAATCAACAAATGACTAAATAGAGTGAGGTCTCTATATAAATGTGACGTATATACAAACATATGCATACATACTATATGATTTATCTTAGAAAAAAAATGTTTACTTGGGAAAATAAATTAATTAATTAAGAAAATGAAAAATAACAAATTTGCTTGCCCTCTTGCCCATCGCAAGGGTGCTGTGACTTGGTGGAAGGATGCTCTCTCGGACCATCTTACTATGGGTTCTCTTCCTTCGAGAGTTCCTTCGATTAGTTCTTCTTTGGAGGTTGACCCTCTCGTGACTACCTAGGATCCTCTTCCGGCTTCCCTCTCTACGGAGCCTTCTGCTATCTCTGTTTCGTTAGAACCTTTTGCTGACGTTGTTCTGTCAGAACCTGCACATCGTATGTTGATTGAATCTGCTAGACCTTTGTTTTCTCCTATCTCCGCTGCTTCGTTGCTGGCTCCCTCGCTATATGGTGGCTCCTCTCCCAGGGTGGCTGTTGTGGATCCGTTCCCCTCGCCTCACTCGCTAGTTCTTGATTCTGAGCCTTCCTAGTCGGTTGTGCTGAGGAAGAAGAAGGGTCTCCCCAAATCTGTTGCCTCTTCATGGCCTCGGGTTCGGGGAATCAGTTTGGACCCCCTTGATTCGGGGGTTATCTAATTTTTTGGTTGTTCTACAACTGACGGTCAATTGTTTCTATTTGTCCTTCTAGTTCAAGTTTTATTTTGAACTATGCTTTCCTTTGGCCCTTTGGGATTTCTGTGTAAAGGGTACAACACCTTGTAAATGCTGCTTATCTTATCAAAAACAAATTTGCTTAAATAAAAAAAATTATAATTTCAAAAAATTAAAAAATAAGTATGAGAATTCTTCTTTAAAGAATTGTAAGAAAATAAAAACCCTCATTTTTTTAATGGATGTTAAAAATCTTTGTACAAAATGAAACATAGCTTTAATGGTGAAATTTACATATCCATGTCATTTTCCATTTAGTTTTTTGTATATTTTAAGGTAATATATTAGTACATATACATAGTGAAGAATTACACAATCTTATGTGAACTTGGGTTTATTATCCTACCTCTATTTATACATTAGATATTCTTATACACATACCACTACCATATCCATTTACACAAACACATCTACATTCACCCTATCTACCCAAATGCCACATTGATATATTGAACTAACTCTATTTATTCATTTGTGACCTAGATTTGATTATCATCCCTTATGGGAAAATTTTATAGTTAAAATATTGAACTCATAAAGGAAAAATTATCCCCTTTCAATTTAAAATTTAAAATTCAAATTCACCAAATTAGACCACTTCATCCTTCTACATTGAGACAACTAAACACACTTTTCACACTTGATTCTACAAGGCTTTATTTGAAGACATTTAATGAATTTACTATAATCATAAAATAATAATCAAGGATTCTATTGGTACTCATTTAATTTTTTCCTAATAATATTATGCTTATGATCCATTTTGAATAGCTAATTAAGGAGATTCTACTTGGGCCTAATTGAATGCCTTGATTATTCTTCATATCTTGAGCCTTTTTTTTTTTGTTGATAAAGGGTTTATAAACACCGATAAGATTATATTAATAAATAAAATTTCAAATTAGATATAAATAATATGAAGGAGCTAAAATTGTAGTTAAACCAACTTCTATCTAAAAAATATACACGAGGAAAAAAGAACCAAAAGATATAGAGGGCTAAGCATTGTTCAAGAAACTCAAACTTTTGGTGTAAATTTTATGAGGACTTAAGGAGGAACGAATATTGTTAGGACTAGGAATAACCAAAAGAGAGTTGACATTTGTGACCTAGATTTGATTATCATCCCTTATAGAAAAATTTTATAGTTAAAATATTGAACTCATAAAGGAAAATTATCCCCTTTCAATTTAAAATTTAAAATTCAAATTCAACAAATTAGAGCACTTTATCCATCTACATTGGGACAACTAAACACACTTTTCACACTTGATTCTATAAGGCTTTATTTGAAGAAATTTGACGAATTTACTATAATCATAAAATAATAATCAAGGATTCTATTGGTACCCATTTAAATTTTTCCTAATATTAGCTTCTAATATTATGTTTGTGATCCATTTTGAATAGATAATTAAGGAGATTCTACTTGGGTCTAATTGAATGTGTTAATTAGTCTTCATATCTTGGGCCTTTTTTGTTGATAAAAGGTTTATAAACACCCATAGGATTATATTAATAAATTTTTTTTTGAATTGGATAGAAATATTATGAAGGAGCTAAAAATAGAGTAGTTAAACTAACTTCTATCTAAAAAAAATACACACGAAAAAAAGAACCAAAAGATATAGATGGCTAAGCATTGTTTGAGAAACTCAAACTTTTGGTGTAAATTTTATGAGGACTTAAGGAGGAAGGAATACTATTAGGACTAGGAATAACCAAAAGATAGGTGAAATTAACAAATACCTTTGAAGAAAAATCGAGCCTCACTCAAGGAGGAATTAGGGCATTCTTGATAAAAAAATATGAAGGTTTTGAAGATCTACCTAGCCCTAGTAATAAAACCCAATGGAATTTAAAACCTATGAGCACAAGTAATATATATTATTCTTTGCACTTTGTTGAATTTAGTTGTATCTTTCCAATTAAATCAATGAAGAATGTGTGCAATAATATGTTCTCAAGTTTATGCAAATTCAAATTAATAATTTTATAGTGGAGTAACAATTAAAAAATAAATATGGAAGATTAAGTTAGTAAACTATTAAATGAAAACACATAGCACTAGATTTACATGGAGAAACCATTTTGGGAAAAAATCCACTGAGAGGAAAAATAATGTATTAGCATTTAAGAAAAATACATATGAAATACTCTAGCTCTCTTAAATTTGGTAACATTCTAACAACACATGTGTACATATAAAATGACACATGAAATTACTATCTTATGCATCAAGTTAATAGAGAAATGAGAGAGGAATTTTCAATTAGTTTTCCAAAATAATGAAACATCAAACTATGAGAAAATGAAGAAATCCCATGTCCAAAATGAAGAGGATATTTTGAGAATAGTAAAAGTGATTCACAATGAGTTATGAATAGATGAATTAACCTCTGTACAAATAATAGATGGTATGTTTGTTTCATAACTCACTCATAATAACACACACCACTAGAACTAGGCATCCAGATTCACCTCATTCATGCATTTAAAACCCACTAATAATTCAAGATGCTTGACTACTAAGTTCTTGTGCCCAAGTTCAAGAATATATTAAAAATAGATTTTTAACGACCACAACCAACTCCATTTCCTTCATCAATGTCACTACAACTAATATTCTAAGTTATTGTAAAATAATAGATAAATATTACCTATCAACAATCTACACTGTACCCATCCCAAGATGTTAGGAAATTCATAAAAATAACACATTAGAATTGTAATTTGTTGGTCAGTGGATTGACACTTGAAATAAAACTGACTTACCCAATGAAAAGGGGCAAAAGAAAATAAAATATTCAATCTCTAACCATATTTGAAGAAATAGTGATGAACTTTCTAACCATAACATAAACAATAAAATTGTCTAAATACTTTTGTGGCCATTTCCTTCCCCTTCATAATATTCATCTTCTTCCTCACTCATCATCATCTTTATCAATATTGTCATCATCTTTAGAAATATATTCATCACCATCACCTGCTTCCTCCAGTGAACCAAGAAACTGCATGGGGAATAAGTTTATCCTTAATTGTAGATCCAATCTCATAATCTTGCTCCATCACATCTTGTAAGTATACTAGTCACAACTCCACATATGCTAATATCAATTGTATTTGAATTCATTTCAACAAATCCATTAAATCTATATCATATATTTGTGGCATTTCCATGATATACATTTTTGTGATGCTTTTTGGCAAGCGTATCTGCCAAGAATTTACAAGCACAAAATCAACAATATGTGATGTTCTATAGCTCCCATTTTGGCGTGGGAAGGGTGTGATGCTTTGGCCACACCTACACATAGAAATTACTCTGTCAAATGGTTCTCCTACCTTGTCTAGGCAACCATATTTTACATGCAAGTCCACGCGAGCAGTAATAACTAAAAAATCTGATAAAATCCTATAGCTTCCCTTTGGCATGTAAGCTGGGAAATGCTGGCAAAGGTTGTGAAATTTAGACATACACCTTAGATTCGTTTGAAAGCTTCCAAAGCTGTTTTGTTTTTTATTTTTTTGTGTATAGTATATGATCATTGCATTTCGTGAGATGACACATCGTTGAAGAATTCTCCTAAACAATTCATGGATTTTTTATTGGTTTTAGAAAAATTCACTGTCAGCAATTTACCGTCAGAAAATTCACTGCCAACAATTTACCGTTGAAAAATTCACCAGCATGACAAATTCACCTCAAAGAAAATTCACCACCAACAATTCACCATCGTGGAAAATTCATAGCATTAAAAATTTGTGATTAATTTTCTGTGACGGTGAATTGCTTGAATTTTCCCTCGACGAATTGTTGGTTGTGAGTTTTCCGATGATAAATTGCTGACGGTAAATTTGCCTGATACACCACAATTCCTTATGCAGTCACATAAATCTTTTGTATGTATGGAGTGGGCAGTGTATGGAATGGACAGAGAAAAATATGGGATAAGTGAATTTTGATATAACTACCAATTACATTACTGAAAATTTCTAAAACCTGCTTTAACATTTCCAACTTGTGCATATACTGTGATTATGACAGTTCATAAGACCACATTTCTTTGAAGCATTTTTCATATTAAGAATAGTTTAAGGACATAGTTACATTGAGAATTAAATCCAAAAGATGCACCTATGCATCATGTTGTTGTCCTCAATACTACTGTTGTACTCGCATGAAGCTATCTAAAGCATATACATGTAACTGAACAAAATGCATCTGTCTAAAGCATATATAACGTTACTATAGTTTTGTTTTTCTTGCATCTGTATCTATTGCTGAGCTGTATATATTATAAAAATACAACATTTAGAACTCATCATTCAAATTTCTTGCTTTCTCTATATGCATCCAAATCCTTCCACCCTATTGGTGGCTCGATGGTTGAAAGCTCCTCATTAGATCTGACTGCAAAATCAACCTAATCATTTACATGGAATGGAGCACCATGGGCTTGCTTGGTCTTCTTTGGTTTTCCAACTGTCACTTGAATGAATGTCCTCTGAAATTCTCTGAGTGCCTTATTTCCTCTTGATTTACTCTTCATGAACTTGAACCTTGATATCTCCATGGTCATCATCTCCTCCAAAGCAACATTAAATATTGATATTTCCATGGTCATCCTCCTACACCTTTTAAATTTATCCTCATTTCTTATCTTCCAAATGTTTCAAAGAATTTCAGTTGAAAAGTAAATCTAAAAAAATTAAAAAAAATTATTTATCTTGTTTTTTTCCAGTTCCTATAAGAATTTCTTTTCAATTGACTTCCCCATTTCCCCATATCTATTTTTCATTACAGAATAATTTCAACATTTAATTAATATACAAAAAATCAAAGAAAATATGTTTAATTAATAAAGGTATTCTACATATATTACAAATTTCAATATCTGGATGATTCAACTTGTAAGGTACCCTTTATAATAGAATTAAACATATAAAACAAGCCTTCTTTTGGTTCCAACATATTCGATCAAATTGATTTAAATATATTTTTCCATTCTTTATCATTTAAACTAACATCCCAACTTTTGTTAAGATAGTCAGTACGAGACAGAGTTGGTTAAAGATTTATTAATCATCTTGATTTTAACATCAAGCAAAGGAGTGTCATCCTACCACTTGCACTCCTTATACTGTTCTTTATTTTGTACACACTGTGTGAGAAATTGAAAGCCTTTGCAGGATTCCTTTATAGTTGCATATGTTCTCCAACTTGATAGGGGTAGACCATAGCTTAGGGAATCACAATCCTTCAATTTCTCATTAGGATATTCTTGAAGGATTGGATTCCTTTCTGGAACCTCCTTTTGGCAGAGAAACCCTACAAAAGAGCAACGGGTTTTCCTTTGTGTTATAGAGTCCACCATATCAATATGGATCTATTAGGATGGATTAGATTATTAATTTTATCATTGAAATATTGGAGAAAGGGTTCCTAAATAAGACTTTAAAGATCCACAATGTGTGTCTTTTCCTAGGGAATTTCATTAGGAAAGAGATCACAAGGAGTAGAGAACTAAAATATATCCAAACTAAGCATGAAAGTCTACTATCTCCTACAAGGGAGTAAAATTTCCTATGCTAAATTTAGCCCCCACTTTAGTGGCCATAAGACGCTATGTGGATATGCAAGCTAAAGTATTTGAAAGTAAATCATGCTTCATAAAAAGGATACTCATATGGATATTGTAATTCATTTATGAATAGGGAGAATGAAGCCCCCATTGTAGTTATCTGCAAAACCATAATGTTAAGAACCGCATTCTGCAAACCAATTCATCAACTATTTAAAATAATCTTAAAAGATCTCAAACTTCTACAAAGAATCAAATCCAAGGGTAGATGTGCGTCCCCTGATTTCGCTTGCTTTGTGAAGGTGGAATTAGGTTAGCAATCTAACATCAGCAAATGTCTAGGTTTTTATTGATGGAAATTCTTATGATAGGGTTATGATATCACAACACCATCTATCATTAAATATTGGATGAGATCAGGAGTGAATCTATGAATCCAACACAACAAACAACATCAAAAACAAAGTTCTCTAGCCCCCATTATAGTGATTTGAGTGAAATATACTATTAAGAAATTTTACTGTATGTTAGTGCAAAATCATATTTTGAACATCATTTTGACATTTACCATTTGAAGAGTACCTTTGTCTAGAGGAGTGAAGATGTCGATCTGATGACCCTATGAGCCCCCGAGATTAAAGGTTCTACAATCCAGGATTGCAGACAGTGACATCTTGTTAGAGGTGAGTTCATTACACCTCCCTATTATTTTCCTGTACATTCTGCACTGTTTATATATTTTTTCAAACATCATGAGGACCGTATCCCAAAATTGTGACCCTGTCCCATTTTGGTGACCCTGTCTTGAAATGGTGACCCTATCCTAGACCCCCATCTAGAAATGGCGACCCTGTCCGATTTTGGGCAGATGGTCGAAGGGAAGTTTTGCTAAATGTTGTTGACTATTTGGTTGATTGTTTTTGTGATGATATTGATTATTTCCTTGCTTCTTTCAGATTCCACCACGTGCTTGGCAGCAATTAGGAGGACACATGTTCTCTTTCCTTCGTGAGCAAGTTACCTGGTTGACTAAAGAGGAGGAGGAGACACTTGGGTATTGGCCTATTTTGGATATACCTCGTGCAACCCATGAGATATCATGATGTGATGTTGATTATGTTGGTAGGGAGATGGAACCCAAATACTTGCATCTTTCGTATCCCAATAGGGAGATGACAATGGCCTTGGAGGATGTACATCAGCTTCTTAGGATCCCCATTTGAGGTGAGATCATCCACCTAGAGGAGGATCACACATGTCGACGGCAAAGGCTATCCAGCTCCCAAAAGGCATGGGGCATGGATGCCTATGCCATGCCACTGCATACCATCGTCAGTCAACCTCAAACCCATCAACAAACGGTAGAATTGTAAGCCCAAGTCATCCACTGCCATAGAAAAGTACAGTATTATTAGACATATTTTTTTTAACTGAAAGAGACTTTTATTATTTATTTTGCCAAGGTAATACCGGACAATTATTTCTTTAACGGAAGAGATTTTTATTTATTTCGCCGTGTTTATTATATATTAATTTTTTTATTTAGTTTTTTAATGATATAATGTAAACAAATATAATAATATAAATATAATATTATATAAGATAAATAAAATTAAAATAACATATAATATAATTATAATTATAGATATATCATAATTATAATGACATATAAAATAATAATTAATTAATAAAAAATTAAAATCATAAAAAAAACATAATAATATTATATAATTATAAGATTATATGATTAAATATATTAATAATAAAATAATAAATAATATAAAACAATATTAAATCTATAGAATTATTAGTAATAATAATTAATAATTAAATATAATTTTTAAATAATAAACTATAATATTAAGAATAATAGAGATATAAAAAATATATTAATAATAGTATATTATTAAGATTAAAATTATTATATTATTCTTAATATATATTTTTTATATCACTATTATATTTGTTATAAGTATACTTTTTAAATATTTTTATTATATAATATAATATTATTATTTTATTTTTATATATTTACTATTATATTAGTATATTTTTTATTAATATTAGTAGGATATTATTAATATTAAAATTATTATATTATTCTTAATATACATTTTTAATATCACTATTATAATGATTATAATATTATATTATTCTTACTATCATATTATTAACAATATGATAAATGTAAGGTTTAAAATAAGTTTAATTTAAGAATCAATTGGGAATTAATTAGGGATATAGTTAGGGTTTATATTCAATTAGGGTTAGGGTTTAACTAAGGTTAGGACTAATATTTAATTATAATTAGGGTTAAAGTAAGGTTACAGGTAGGATTCATTTAGGCTTACGTTTAGGGTTTAATTAGGGTTACATTTAGACTTAAGGTTAGGGTTAGTGTTTAGGTTCAATTAGGGTTACAGTTAGAAATAAAGTTAGGATTCGTGTTTAGGTTCAATTAGGGTTGAGTTTCAACAAGATAAGGGTTATGGTTAGGGTTAGGATTCTAAAATAGATCCTAAGGCTATGATTTGTGTTGAATTAGGGTTAGGTATCTATTAGGGTTAGGGTTAGGAGTTATAAGTTAGAGTTAGGGTTATATTTATATTAAGGTTAAAGTAAGGGTTGGGGTTTAATTACTATTAGGGATAGGGTTTAATAAGGGTTAAGACTCAATTAGGGTTAAGTTAGATTGATGTTTAATTAGCGTTAGGGTTCTATGATAATTTTTTGTGGTAGGGTTGGGGTTATAATTCAACTAGGATTAGGGTTAGTCTTACAATTACAAAAAGGGTTAAGATTCAATTAGGGTTTCTATTTTTAATAAATTTTCTCACACAAAACTAATCCTAACTAAATATTGATTATATAATATTTTTTCATTATAATATTATAAATATATTTATATATATTAACTTAACATATAAATATTAAATTATATATATTATTTTTTAAAATTGAATTACAAATATTATACTATCATATTATACTATATTAATTATTATAATAATTTAATATAAAATACGTCGAGATATCCTTCTCGAGGCGCCTATTCAATTTTTATGTGAAAATTCGATTAAAAAATATACGTCTCAAGAAGGATATATATATATATATATATATATATATATATATATATATGCTAGTTTAATATATATTAATACAATCTATTAATATAAATTAATTAAAAGATATAAATATATAATATAAGAATCAATATTAATATATGGACTTTTTTTTAATAATAATAATAATTATTATTATTGTTATTGTTGTTATTATTATTAATGTTATATTGTAATGTTAATATATTATATAAAAAATCTATTGTAATATAATATATTATAGTTAATATTAAATATTAGAATATATATTTTATTATTTAATTATTATTTTAATTAAAATTAACTCCAAAATTATATTATATTATGCTATAATATATTTATATTATAATTTACTATTTAAATATTATATTTAATTATTAATTTATTATTCATAATAATTATATAGATTTAATATTTTATTATTAATATATTTAATCATATGATCTAGCTATATAATATTATTAATGTTAAAAATATATATATTTACTATATAGTATTATATATATTAATATAATACGTTTTGTAAAAATATATATTATAATTAGATAATATTTTAAATATATATATATATAAGTTGATTAAAAAATATTATATGTTCTTTAAATTTATTAATTAAATTTATGATGGAAACATATACAATAAATATAGATATTAAAAATTTATATTTATGTATATTAATGTATAACAAAAAAATATATAATAATACATATATCTCTCTTTTGTGCTTGCATATCTTCCTGATGATGGATCATGGAGTATGATCGAAAATGTTGATACAAAAAATTGACACAGTTATAATCTAGAAACAACTCTCGTAAAAAAAAAAATGTTTACTATATAAAAATGTACATATATTAATATAATACGTTTTGTAATATATATATATATATTTAAAATATTAAATATTTATATCAATATTAATTAATATATAATTTTAATATTATTTACTATTAAAATATACTATATATGTTTCCATCATAAATTAATTAATAATTAAAAATTATATAATATATAATATGATATGAATATTTTAATTATAATATAAATATATATATATATATATATATATATATATATAATATAAATATTTATGTCATTTATTTATTATACTTTTCATTTAGTATTTATACTTATAAATACATATAAATATAATTTAATCATAATTATAGATTATTATATTTATAATAATAAAAAAACTATATATAATATAACATATAATTAATATATAATATATTTTATAAACATATAAAAATATAATTATAAAACAAGGACACGGTTAAAAAAACTTTGACAAATACAGCTGCTGCACTGAATTGCGCACGGACGGTCATGTATGCCAATGCATGGGGCATCAGATACTCCATATCGTTTTGGGACAGATGAGGTGTGACATTCAATACTATACCAGCTGCCTTATTGCACTTGAGGATATTGGGGCTCGCATCGAGCTCCAATGGCTTCCATATACTCGCTCATCATTGCTTCAACAGATTATATGTGTGACTATTGTGCTAGCACTTGCGCTTGATGGATGAAGCACACACCTTTAGGGAGGCCTCGTTAACACCATTTGTGATATGGAGCAGCATCAAACTATATATGCATGGGGTCATAGTATGCTTGCTCATCTCTATTATGATCTTGGTCACTTTTTTTATTGACAACTTTACAATAAAGTGCATTGTACACTTCTTCAGTGTGGGCCTTCGAGCATATCACATGCACTAGATCGATTGGTTTTCCTATCATAGTGACCCTTGTTTATCTGAGAGCATTTAGATATACACTGAGATGAGCCTAGCAGTGCAGAGATCTTCTACACTAGAGTCCAGTTTGATCACTTAGAGGAGGAGGATATAGTATGGAGACCATACATGACTATACCATAGTGGCTGTATCATACACGATAGCTCACCAGGATCCAACAGGACAGATTGATGGTTGGACAACGTGACTATATTGTTATGCCATTTTTATGATCACGTCATGTATCAGTTTGGGTAGGTTCGAGTAGCATTTAGGCCACGACCTACATACTTGCAAGTTGCACAGAGTGGTGCCAGGGTAGGAGACATCTATTGTCCTACCATCAATGACATCGATTTCAGTGATTCAGATGATGAAGACCGGGATAAACTCCTAGTATCTGATTTGGATGATGTGAGCACCACTATAGGTTATGAGAGATGGTGGGTGAGAGCACGACCCATGCACGTCTTCACTGACGATCACCTTGCAGGTGACGTTGGACCTCTTCTATGTCACAAAGATGAGAGAGAGGATGCGATCGTGGATGGTGATACTGAAATGAAATGAAATATTTTATAACGTCCATGAGGCCAAAGAAGCCTATGGGACCCAAGAACAACACAAGAGCCCCCAACAGAAAGGCCCTAGTCAGCTTGTAAACACTGGTCGAGATCAGTCCTTTTGTAGTGTATTTTGATGATGAAGTTTGTAATTTTGTCTAACCTTGACTCTTCAAACAAGGTATTCAGACTTGCATAGTGTCCCCATAGTTGTCCCGGATGTCTTTATACGCCGAGCACTCCATGATGAAGTGTCACTCCGTCTCCACTGTACCCTTGTTACAAAAATGACATATTCTATTTTTCCACTCCTCTTTAGGAACAACCCACCTGCTCGTTTCACACCTAAGATGATGTGAACTAGTTTGCAATCGAGCTATCAACATTTTTGCTTTCCATTTGATATTCGCTCCTATATAGGCCTTTTCTTCATGGTCCTTCATGGGATTGAATTCTTTGATATAATAATATTTTTTACACCCTATTTTTTTTGTCCATATTGCATATTTGAATTTTTCTCTCACATATTTTTTTATTTCTTCATTTGTGTTTGGGCACTCATGCATCTCCACATCCCACTTTTTCATCCATTTGATATTTTGTTTCATCCAAGTGTTCTTTCTTCTAGTTAGCTCTTCCTTCACAATTAGCTGAGGCCAACGATGACTCTCCATAATTTGGACCTTCTTTAGATAGCTTAATAACCGAATCATCGCCGAAGCCTCCAAGGGGAAAGTACCGGTATCAGCCAATAAAATCTCATAAGGCACTGCAATCTTGAGCTTGAGGCTGCTTATAATTAGATGTTTTTGTATTCTTTCCACTTGTCTCCATTTCTGATCTGACATGCTGCTACCTCAAATTTCACACCCATAAAGAATCACCGGAGTGACAAGAAGACCAAAAAGAGTTCTTTTAGTTTTCCAATCCCATAATTCTGCATTTCTACATCTATTTTGCAAAGAGTATAGCGCTTTCCAGCCTCCTTGTATTCTTTTTGCTCTACATGTTTCCCATCTGAGTTTGTTGTGGAAATCCAGGCCAAGGTACTTGTACTCATCTACAATTTCCAGTAGCTTGCCTTCGAAGAGGAATTCAATTTGCTATTTTTTTCTTCGCAGTGAGAAGATCATTATTTTGGTTTTGCTAGTATTCACTTGCATCCCGACCTCTTGACAAAACATTTCAAGAGCTTTCAAATGTTTTCTCAAATCAGACACAATTTTAGCAATTAATATGAGATCATTGGCATATAAGAGTAATTTTATTACAAAGTTGGCCAAATGAATGCCTTCCCCACCAACCTTGTCTATCCATTCTTCCAGTTTATCGATGTAAAGCCCAAACAACGTTGGGGAAAGCGGGCAACCCTGTTTGACACCAAGTCGTTGCCAAAGCATTCCGACATACCATCATTGGTTCTGATTTTAGCTCTAACCAGCTCGTAGAGCCTATGAACAATTGCTCTAAGCTCATGTGGAACTCCCAAATCCTCCATTCTCTTCCATAACTTGCCTCGTGGTACTGTGTCAAAGGAATTTTTTAAAGTCAACAAAGCAGCAATAGGCTTCACTACCTTGAATATCCCAAATTTTTTCAATCAAGAATCTAAGGGTAACTCCATGATCAATAGTGGAATGTTTGGGCCTAAAACCAGCTTGTCCTTCAACTCTTTTTCCCTCTTTTTCAGCCCAACTGCTAATCTTGCACTCAATGATGCTTCCAAAAAAAATTCCCATAAGAGGATTAATGACAAATGATGATGACATGACAAAAGATACATAAGAGGATTAGTAGCTGATGGGAGAGGAGCGATAGAGGCCATGGATACCCCCGAGGAGAGACCGACATCTCGTCCTCACATTACCCAAGAACAAACAATGACTGTAGCAGGAATCTTATTTCATGAGCATGGAGAGTGCAGTCGTGCCACACCTACCACCCTTTCAAATCATGTGAGGAGTCCCAATAAGCACCTATTGTATCCCATTGAGATCCTGATTGGCGAATTGGCGATCCAGGTGATGATATGTGATTTATATTTTAAGCTTTTAGATATGCGTTAATATTGTTCTAACTTATGTTTTCTTTCTTGTAGTGGGGAGCAACATATTTTGCATCATTGCTTCTTTTCATTTGGTATAAGAACCTAATCAACTTGAATTCTAAGTTTTAGCAACAAGTTTTTTGCATTGATATTAGATTGAGTGAGAGATTGCATATCACGAGATTTTAATTATAGTAAAAATGGCAATCACATCAAGGATAAAGATGGGGAAGTCTATTGACACTAACTTTGAATTGTGGAAGCTCAAAATGGAGGATATTCTCAAATAGAAAAATATTGTGATTTGTGATATCTAGATCCAAATCCATTTCAATGCATCAAGTTGATTGAGACATATTGGATAGAAAATTGAAGGGCCTCGTTAGGATCAACTTAGTTGATTTATTGTTAAATGCGTGTTAAGAAGTCAACACTCAAGCCCTTTGGATAATTTAGGAGAAATTTATTAGGCTAAACTCCTAATAAATTAGATTTCCTGAGAAAGGATTTGTATACCATCAAGATAAAACATGGTGATTTTGTAGGCAAGCACATGAATACACACAATATGGTCATGACTTATTTGCACTCTATTAGAGTGAAGATGGAGGAGAAGGACCATTGTATGAGACTTCTTTTTTCTTTGCTAGACTCATGGTACCGCCTTATGATGGCCATGTATAGCATTGCCTCTAAGGTAAATGCCGATGAGATAATGGCATTGTTACTTTCAAAGGGGATATAGAGATTTTTTTTGAATCAAATAATGGGGATCTATTAATTCATGGAGGACTAAAGGAGAAAGGAAAGAAAGAAAATAGGAGATAAAATTTAAGATCTAAATCCCATTGGAGATCCAAATCTCTTGGAAAGTTCAAGGATAAGTATTGGAATTGCAACAAGCTTGGGAACTAATGTAGAGCTTGCAAAAAAGAGAAGAAAAAGAAACATGATTTATATAATGAGTCTAAAAAGTATTCTCAAGATGATGTAGATGACTTTATTGTAGTCTTGGAAACTTTTGCATTAGAATATGCATGGTTGATTGAATTATGTGTTTCCTTCTATATGAACTCTCATCAAGAGTAGTTCTCTAAGTATGAGAATATGATAGAATAAAGGTGTACTTTGTAGATGTTTCTCACATTAAGATCATTGGTCATGAAAGAGTTTTGAGTAGATTCCCATATGGAAATGTGAAGGGGATCAATGATGTACTATATGTCCCTACTTTGGTATATAAAAAAATATCAATAAGTAAATTGAATAATGTAGGTGTTCATGTTTTCTCAAATGGAGTTGGTAAGATGCTATGAGGATTTTTGGTGCTCGCAAAGGGTGTTCATGTGGACACTCCATTTTTGTTGGATGTAAGCATTGTTTAATATAATAGTTCTTCTAATTCTTATAATGAAGAGATATTCAAAATCTACACTCTCACAATTGGAACCAACAACAAAAGAAGTGGTGTTTCCACTTTTAATGGTCATACATTTTGGGTACCTATGGAAGCTCTTGCTTTAGAGAGAACGTTATATATAGAGAATATAACCTTGATGCACTAGATAATGGGCTATATAGGTGCTCAAAGGGACTTAGGACCTTAAAAAATAAAATTCTTGTAGAGGGTCTAAATGATTGCACTCATAAATTTTATTTTGTGAACATAGCATAAATGGTAAACAAAGTTGCATTCAATTTTACTCAAGTTCTCATAAATCTTGTGAGGTGTTGGATTTAATTTATTTTAATATACTTGGAGTTGTAAATGTTCCTTCTATTTTTATTTTTTTAACTATTTATCTTCTATACATGATTATTTTAAGAGGACATTAGTGTATTTCCTTAGAATTTTTAATGAGGATTGATGAGTTAAAAGTTTTCCGAAATCTATTAATAATTTTAAACTATAATTTAACCTTTCCTCTTAGGATGCCATAATAATTTTATGAAATTAAAGATTATTGATATGGATTAGAAGAATAAAATATTCCTTAGAAAGTGATAATTTATAAGTACTAATCGTTGTATTTTAGCCTTTGAACTATAAAACCACAAACATATATTTTTAGATATTTTGTTTTTACATTAAAGCTATATAAGCTATCTTATGTAATACATAAATCTAAGAAAGTAATACATATCAATATTTTCATTGAGAGAAATATTGTCATTCAAGTTGCACTCAAGAATTCTTTAAGTGCTTCCTTCAATCGGTCAACTGGGAGGCGGGGCCCATTCTTCAGCCACCGTTTGAAGACATTTATTTTCTGTTATTTTTTGTGAGGTATGTTGTTGTGTGTTGTGAATGATTTCAACCATTGATTGTGTTATATTGGTTTGGTTTGGTAGAAATTCAAAGTGGTTTTTGTGTTTCAAAATTGGTTGTCATAATTTATGTAGTTGATAATAATTTACATAGTTCTTGTCGCCTGAGTAGTGAATAAAAACTCCTATCGCCAAAGTTGTTTTATCATGGTTTTTGTAGTATGCAAATTATTTTAATTTCTTGATTTGTAATAGCATTAAAAGTATAGATAAAAGGATTTATTATAGTTAATTCTCATCTTTGAGATAAATTGCATTCATTTAAAGCTCATATTACTACCTACAACCCTTGACCAAATTGCCACTATGTCTTTCATAATTTTACGTCCTGGATTGACACAAGGATGAACTAAATCATAAAACACAACAAAAAACCACAAGTCTAAACAAAGCATTAAGATCTTCAATTTTGTCCTAACATTTTGGTACTGTTGTCAAGGAAAGGCATTAAAGGTGTATTAGTCTAGTAATTTAAGTTAGGACCAATTCGTCAAGGAGAAAGTTCACATAATTTTAGACCTTGACTAGGCAATTACCATTGGTTTGCATTGTATTAAGTCATATAGATGCATGAGTGATGTTAGAGATGAAAACGGTAGATTTTCCAAACAAACTGTAGGAAGTAGTTTAGTAAAACAAGAAAATTCAAAATAAGAAAAAAGGCCACAATTTGGGAACAAAATATTAGAAAATAAGCTAGTAGAATTGGATCTTGAAAAGTGTGATTAAATCAACCACTATTGAATCTAACCTTTAGTCACCACTTAGTACTCCCTTAGTACAATCCGAAGGACCCAAGTCTTGAAAATAGTCCTTCAAGGATATTTCTCCTAAATTTACAAAACAATTTGTAGACTCATACGAATTATGAAGTGGTAAACCTTTGAAAAATAAATCATTTACATATTATTGGACATCTTACGCATTTGACACAATAGTTGATGAAAATAGAGACAACAATAACAATGAACGATCCTTGGCTAATAATGATCCCATTATGTTTGAATTCCCTATTGTCAACTCAAAAGAAGAAGCACCCATGAAAAACATACCTTATTCATCTCTTCCAATCTTCTAAGGTCTTTATGTTGAGGATCCTGATATGTTCTTGTTTGAATTTGATGTCGTGTGTTGAAAATGATTACTAGAGTGATGCTCAAAAGATTACTATTATGAAAAAATAAGTTTGAGATGAATTTTTTTGAATGACACAATTGAAGAAGAAATAGTTGAAGATTTCCTTGAACGATTCCCCTTTAGCCTTCAAAGAACACAATAAACAAGACAAAATAATGAGGCTATCAAAATGATTTTTCTAAGAGGAATTCATGATGAATGTATGGATGCTTTGAATGTTATTAGAGATGGAGATATTTCTAAATTAAAATTTGATTAAAATTGTCAAATTTTCAATAATTATTCAAGGTCACAATGATTCATATGAATTTATCCTAGGAAGAACAATCTCCAAGGTGGTGCATCAGGTATTACGAAGTGAGAAATAGCTACGTTGCTTGATGACTTGAAAATCGATCTTTTAAGTCACTTGGGGAAACAAATTGATACCTTATATACTCATAAGAAACAAGAGGAAGCTAAAAAGAACTTAATATTTTTTGTCCTATCTTTTGTAAGAAACATTCAACTGATGAATGCCCTCATAATAAAACAAAACAAAATTCCTAGAGGATGCTATTAAAAACACTATCTTACGATCTCTACTAGTAGATATGGTAGACTTGGAATATAAATAAGAACCTATTTATTATATGCCTCAATGGAGGCCTTGGCCACCATGAGCTATGCCACCATGTATGAACAGTGATTTTCATGCACCTTATAACATGGGGTCTAATAGTCAGTCTACCTATTTCCCTATTCAACATGGGTGGTATGGAGGTTGGAAACAAACTCCATTCTATTCACAGTGTCCAAACCAATACAAACATGATCCACAACCATGGAAACAAGCATGGAGGGCATCACAACTTCAATTCCCACAATACCCATCATATCTAGTACCACCTATTATTAACCCATACCAACAATCACAACAACCATTTCTATCACCAATACCAGCAACAACTAATAATCATCCATCCAATCCATCACAACCACTCAAGGAAACACTAATGTTAGCTCAACCACCACAAAATCTAAATGATAAAGTAACACAACTTGTTTATAATAACGAGGTAGAAGGATATCCAACTTACCTTGTCCATACACTAGATGTTAATGGAGTACAAATCAGGTCAATGAAGACTCTTCAAGGACTAACACACCCTATAATCACAAAAACTTGAGGAATCACAAGAAGAGCTTGGAGAAACAAAAACACAACCACCACCTCCATATCCCGACCAATTTTACTTAGTTCATAAAGAAGAGCCCCAATCTGAATTTGATCTTTTTAATGAATTATGAAATGTCAATATTCAAATTCCTCTTCTGCAAGCAATCAAGGACATTCCCGTTTACACTAAAATGGTTCGGGAATTATGTACACGAAAGTAAAAGAAGAAAGATCTAAAAAATGTACAAGTTATTGGACAACTCACAGATCTGATGCTTGGGAATATTACAATTCCTAAGTATTCTGACCTAGGTATTCCAATGATTCAGGTACATATTGGTCATGTTCTTATTTTGAATACACATTGATCTAGGTGTTGTTATAAATGTCATGACTAGTGAAAATAAAGAAAAGTTATGTCTTCAAGAATTAAGACCTACACCTATAGTCCTTCAAATGGATGATAGGTTTTTAGTGAAACTTAAAGGTATTTTTGAAGATATTATTTATGTTGACTCTTAGGAATATCCAACTAACTTTATGGTTTTGCAACCTAAAGTAAAGCTAGGGGGATATCCCTTGATCTTGGGATGACCTTGGCTAGCTACTGAAGATGACTTTATCAATTATCATCCAGGTATCCATTCAATAATATTCTAGAACAAATAAAGCTTCACTCTTATATAGATGATAATTGTCCATTTGGAAATTTTCCTTTAATAGGCATTTTTTTTCTTTCTTGGATGGCTTCATTGGATATAATCAAATCCTAATTACACTTAAGGATCGGGATAAGACCACCTTTACTTGTCCTTGGGGGATATTTGCATATAATTTTCTACCGTTCAGATTATGCAATGCCCCTACAACTTTTCAAAGGATAGTGTTAAGTATTTTTGCTAATCTTTTTCATAATTGTGTTGATGTATATATGGATGACTTCACTGTCTACAACAACACTTATGATGAAATCAAGGACAATCTTGAGAAATTCCTTCAACGATGTGAAGACACTAATTTATCTCTTAGTCATGAAAGATGTCACATTTTAATGATGGAAGGTAAGTATTAGGTCACTACATCTCTACTAAAGTTATTCAAGTAGATCCTAAAAAGGTATGAATTATCCGAGATTTACCTATGCCTACTTGTCAAAAAGATATTTGTAGTTTTCTAGGACATGGAAGATACTGTAGAAGGTTTATTCAAAATTTAAATAAAATTGATTCAACTCTTTTTATTTTGATAGGAAAATACAATATCTTGTCATGGACAACAAAGTGTCAACAAACCTTTGAATAAATTAAAAAAAACTTATTACCACGCCAGTGTTGTGTGGTCCGAATTGGGAATTTCCATTCCACATTCATATCGATGATTTGTATACCTTAATGGGAGTTGTGTTAGGACAAAAAGATGGTACACTCTTCTATTTCATTTACTATACAAGCAAAGAATCGTCGGTGCTGAGGTGAATTACACAGTTACTAAAAAAATAATTCATGGTTGTTGTATATGCAATAAATAAATTTTGTCATTATATCAGAGGGTATAAAGTGTTTGTTCATATTGGTCATTCTGTAATTTGATTTTAATGAATATGTGTGTTGTTACAGGAAGAGTTATCAAATGGTTATTATTGTTACAAGAATTTGACATTACTATATTTGATAAGCCTGGTCGTCAGAATGTTGTGCAAATTTATTATCCAGGTTACAACATGATGATGAACTTGTACCAATGGATGATACCTTTCCAGATGAACATCTTTTTTCCATTTTTGTAAAGAGTCCTTGGTTTGCTAACATTGCTAACTACTTAGTCAATTGCAATTTTCCTCCTTATTTCTCTCCTCGAGATCGATGAAAACTTGTGGGACTCAATAGACAATATTCATGGATCAATGGATTTCTATTCTACCCCAACATTGATAATGTCATGCATCATTGTGTAGCCGAAGATGATTTCTTAGATATTCTTCGAGCATGTCATAGTGAACTTTGTGCAGGGCATTTTTTAGCCCAAAGGACTACCACCAAGTTTCTTACTATTGGATACTATCAACATGTAATTCATAAGGATTGCAAGAGGTATGTTCAACATTGTGATAAATATCAATACATGGGATGACCCACACATTTTGATGAGATGCCTTTACAACCAAAATTATCTATTGAAACCTTTGAAAAGTGGGGTTTAGACTTTGTGGGACCCATCAACCCTCCATCTTAAAACAATAATGTATTTTGGTTTTCACTGACTATTTTACCAAATGGGTTGAAGTTGTAGCACTCACACATGCAAGGGATACTAGGGTAGATGATTTTTGTCTACTAAAATTTTCACAAGCTTCAGTGTACCAAAATAAATTGTAACTAATCAAGGACCACAATTCATATCTAGACTAATTTCTACTTTGGTTCATGAATATGAGATTCATCGTCACAAGTCTTCTCCATACCATCCACAAGCCAATGGTCAAGTTGAGGTTACCAATAGGGAACTTGAGAACATCCTTACCAAAATAGTAGTAGTTCATCAAAAGGATTGGGTTGCTCAACTTCCAGAAGCAGTATGGGCTTATCGAACAACATGGAATACCACCACTGATCTTACACCCTATAAGATTGTCTATGGTAAGAAGGTGGTATTACCTATTGATTTTGAAATTAAAACTTTATGTAATAATTTGGAATTGGATTTGAATCTTACTAATGCTCAAAATGAAAGGATTGAGCAACTCCATTATTTAGATGAAATGTGTCAATAGGCTCTCTCTCATACAAAATTAATTCAACAAAATTATTCTCTCTAGCATGATTGTTTCATTTGCCACTAGTCATTTCAACCAAGAGATTGGGCACTTTTGCATGACTCCAGGTTCCAATATTATTGATAAATTTCATAAAAAGGTTATTCATTGGATTTGTAGGTGGCTTTCCTCTGTAGGAAGAGTGACCCTTCTAAAGACTATGGTGCAAGTGCTCCCTTTGTACAAATGCTTTGTGTTGTCCGCCCCTTCTTGATTCATCAAAGAATTTGAGAGTCTATCTCGACGGTTTCTTTGGTATGGTAATATCTTGTATAGGAAATGGAGCTTGGCTAAGTGGGATGTTATCTACAAGCCAAATCATGAAGGTGGGTTGGGTTTGCGTCGGGTCAATTTGAATTGACAAGCTCTAGCTACTAAGCTTTACTGGAGATGGTGTTCTCACGAACATCAAATATGGGCTAAAATCCTCAATTCTAAATATCTTGGGGAGGTTGAGGATGTTGAGGTGCCCTATTTTAGCCTAGAGGGGAAAGGGTTATGATTCAAAATACCCTTAGAAGAGGCACCAAGTTGGTCAAGCAAGGATTGTTTTGGATTTGCAACAGTGGATTTGATGCTCTTTTCTGGTTTGACTCTTGGGATGTGCATCCTCCCATCTTGGAAACTCATCGTCATCTACAAACATTATGTAGTTATTTTCTGGATGCGGGATGGAATCAGGTGGTTGACTTCAAATCACCTCAGGTTCTAGATCAGGTTATTCTATATAGGTGGAAGGAACGGTAGGAGTGTTCCTGGGGGATTTTGTGGTTGATCATCGGGAGTTGGCTACTATTCTAGTTGGGCGGATTTGTAACTCTCTTTTGGGAGGGGATATATTGGCTTGGGGGCCTAATCTAAAAAGTACATCCTCTATTTCTTTTGGTTATCGGGTGCTAGATAATCAGATTTTTGGAAGTATAGGGGTCCAGTGGTGGAAATAGATTTGGAATAAGTTCTCCTGGACTAAGTGTAATTTCTTCTCTTGGTTCGTTGTTCAAGGATGGTACCTCACTTGGGAAAATATTTGGAAGTGTGGCTTTTAGGGTCCTTCTATGTGTTTCATGTGCACTGGCCATGAGGAGTGTACTCACCTATTTTTTCAATGTCCCTTTTCTAGAATGATTTGGCACTATTAGTGGAGTATTTGGAGTCAAGCGTGTAAACATGTTTGTTCTTTGGGTGACTTTTGGAAGGAGTTAGAGAATTATCCAGGTAAAAATACTTTCCTTCATATTTCTTGGATCATTAGGCCTAGCTTGATTATTTGGCATATTTGGTTGGAACGAACCAAAGGATTTTCATGGATAAAAAGATGTTGGTTGGACAACTATGTTTGAGAATTTTGGGGGTTATTCAGGATACTGACAACCAAGTGTGATTTGTCTATTCCTATAGACCCTGGTGATTTGGGTGTGGTTAGGACTTTGGGCCTTTCTATTGGTGATAGGAGGGACCTATTATCTAGGAAAAGACATGGTAGAAGGGAGAAGATTCTGCGAAGTGGTCATTCGTGTCCCCCTCCTCTGGGTGAGCTGAAAAATTAATACGAATGGGTCATCTAGGGGAAATCCTGGACATGCTAGGGTCGAGGGTATTGGAAAGGATAGTTCAAGTGGTAGTTTTCTTCTTTTCAAATTATAAGTGTCCCAGACTAATGACCTTATGGAGGCTCTTGCTATTCTTCTGGTTCTAGAATAGGCCTATGCCCTTGGATGGAGGTGTGTTGTTTGAGTCAAATTCCCAAATTGTTATTGATATGTTGAATAAGCATCATTTTGAGGATGTGAATTGGCAGTTGGATGTTGTGGTTAGACAAATTATCTATTTGTGTGGTTTCTTGGATTTTATCACCTTTTTCCATAAGGTGGTCTATGGTCTGGCTAAATGGGCTTCAGAGTAGATGGAAAATTGGAATGTGGAAAACTAGGGTGATCTTCCTAGGAATCTTTCTCAAGAGTTGGAGGATTTGGTTATGGAGGACATGAGATGCTTCTTGGGAGTTGTTTTATGGTTTTGTGGTTGTATTTTGACCCTTGGTGGTTCGGTTATACTTTTTCGATTTGTATCTCTTTCTTGGATCAATAAATTTTTTATCCTCTTTTATCAAAAAATAAGAAAGCAAAATTTATTGAGAATTGATATTGAAAATTGCATGAGGTACTCTATATGTAGCCAAATGTCAATCCACATAACATTTTTAGTAGATCTCATATATTTTTAATGTTTTAGGTACTTTGGATGAAGCCATATGTCAATCCAAATAACATTTACAATGGCTCTCCTACGTGTTGATGATGACTCCAAAAAAAAATTATACCTCACACAAGTAAATGCCATTAAATTATAGCTTTGGTAAGATTTCAATACATTCTATATCAGTTGTAATTAATGATCAAGTGTTGGTTAAACTAAAAAAAAATTATAAAGAGGGATGGTGAGTTCAATTGAAATCATTCTTAAGTCCATAAAATGGTTTTGAGTGCAGTATTCTAAATTTTGATGTATTTTTTGAGGTTAATAAGGATGATGTCATGGAATTACTGAGGATACTCTAAATTCTCCTACTTTTAGTTATATAGTTTTCAAGGAAAAAAGAGACCAATTCCCTTCAAAATGGGTGGAAATAGAAAAAAGTTGATCTAATTCACCTAGCTATTGTCTCCAACTTTGAACCAAGATGAGGAGATCTGATGGAGATAAGTGCTTGCACTAGGAGTATGAGAGTAGAAGTCTTTTGAAATCTTCCCCATGGAAACCCATCAATTTCTCATACTCCATTTTCATAAAGGCCCTCGAAAAGGAATTGTGGACTTTCAATATCATTTTGATCCTTCTTGACGGTTTGGTCCTACCCAAAGATAGGGGTAAAAAATTTACTACCTCTTAAACATCTTCTTGATAACTCCAACTAGTATCAAGGGGCCAATCTTGTTTACGCACACCTTCATATTCATAAATCTAGGATAGGTACATTTTATATATTCACAACTCCAATTTTTGAAGCATGTTCAACAAGCCCTATGATTTGAGGATAAAAAACCTTCACATTTGTAAACTCCACCACTAATACTTCAACCACAACTCGAACTCCTTGATGAATTTGTCACCTTTGTAATGAGTTGGAGAAAATTCAACATGCACTTTTACCCATTCCATGACACTACTACTAGCTTGGTATCAATCGTGTCATATGTGAAAGTGACATGCGTCATTTATACAAGAGCTTGAAATGCTCTACTCATATTTAAAAATGATGTAACATTGTAATTCATTTGTAATAAAATGAATGGTTGTGTTATTCTTTGTTATTCATTTTCAATAAAGAATTATTTTGTGTGTGAAGTGTCTATTCAAGTTACAAATTAATAGTATAATATCTTCCATTGAGAGATCATAATTAATGTTATTAGATTTCCACAATCCATGATACAATCACTTTTATCATTTTTTAATTACTTAAGTTATATTCTTTAAGTGGAAAAATAAAAAAACTAAATGTCAAGACAAGGATATCTTTCATTGTTCTAATTAATGTATATATATTATAAAAGGTTTTCGTTTTATATTGTTGATTTTTCTAGCTTTCAGCATAGCTTCGAATGCATGCCACCAACAAATTTAAACTAATGAAGCATATTGCTTTGATTTTTGGGTAGATTGGGAATAAATTACATTAGTAATATTAAATTTTGTGTGGAGTAAATAATAATATTTAATTTAATTTGACTTTGACATTATTTACATTTTTATCTTTACAAAATAACGCCTTGGGCATGTCTAGTGAAAGATATGAGGCTAAGTCACTAAAGAATGTATGAAAGCAATATATAGGTAGTATAAATTATTAAGATATATAAATAATAATATTAATGACATGATGTAAGCTATATTATATCTATAAAACCAACATGAGATTAACAACAAATATAATAAATTTACTATAATTTATATATTAATAATACAACTAATATTAATAATATATTAATAAAGTTCTCAAGTTTCAATGAAGAAATTTGTTATAGTTGGAGGTGACAACCTCCCCACACCTGGTGCTCAATGAAGATGATTAGTTGGAACATGAGAGGCCTCAATGGCCTCGAAAAATGGTGCCTCCTCAAATGGCTAATTTTGAGTGAGGCTCCATATTTGATGTTGATATAGGAGACTAAGATGGAGGAAGAAAAAGTGAGAGAGTTGATTCCTAGGCTATGGGAAAATGGTGAAGGAGTGGCATTTAGTGTTGATGGTGTGGCCAATGGTATGGCTTGCTTATGGAACAAAAGTACTATTTTTTATTCAATTATTGAGGCTAAGAAATTTAGTTTGTCTATTAGTTGCACCAATCTAAAGGATGGTAGTAGGATGCTGATATCAAATGTGTATGGTCCTACCACGAAGTAAGAGTGACGGGAGGTTTGGGAACATCTCAGAGCTTCCAGAGGTATCTCTATACATAGGATAAGTGGCTGTTAGGGGTAATTTTAATGCCACTCTGGCTCCTGAGGATAAACAAGGTGCAAGAGGGATGAGTCGCCTTAGATCAGCAAGCTTCGAAAGGCTATGTGATAGTCTTGCATTGGTTGACGTTCGCCCCAAAAAGGGTTGGTTTACATGGAATAACAAGAGGCTTGATGCGAAGAATATCCAGTGCAGATTGGATCGGTTCCTACTCAGATCTGAATGGGTTCCATTCCGAGGTTTTACAATTTGGGGGATCAGATCATTGGCCAGTTTCAATAACGCGAGCAATCCTTCCAAACCTTTGGGCTCTCCTTTCAAAATGGAATCCTTTTGGTACGAGCACTCAGATTTTGCTAAATTAGTGGGTGAGTGGTGGAAATATGAGATTAAAGACTTGCAAGAGATTCGTTGTGGAAAAAAACCTTCTTGAGGTCAAAAGGAAAGCTCGAGTCTGGAACAAGGAGGTTTTGGGAGTTCTGTTCATCAATAAAAGTAGAATCGAAGCTGAGATGAAGGAAGAAAAGTAGAATCGAAGCTTAGATGAAGGAAGTTGAAGGGTTAATTGCTAAATATGGATTCAATCCTGCTCTTAGAGAGCAAGAAAATAGGATAATGGTAGAATTCGATAGAATCTTGAGAATGGAAGAAATCTTCTGGCATTAGAAGTTCAGAGTCAAGTGGTTGCGTGAAGGGGATAAAAACACTAGACTCTTCTAGCTATCCACTAAAATTAGACGGAAATACAATAAGATTATGAGCATCACTACCTAGGCGACACTGTTCTTGAAGATATTATTGCTATCAGAAGCGAAGGCAAGAGGTTTTTTATTGAGCTCCTTGGATCTACGGATGTTGTTGCTCCTCACGCTCAAAACGAGCTTCTCGGGTGCATTCCCAATCTAGTTATAGACCTACAAAATGAATCTCTCATGGACCCATTCTCCAAGGAAGAGATTTGTGTTGTTGCCTTCTCTCTTGGGGCCAGGAAGGCCCCGAGACCTAACAGTTTCCATGCTAATTTTTTTTAGAGGTACTGGAACATCACAGGCGAGGATGTGTGGAAAGATGATGAGGAGTGCAGAGTTTGTAGAGTTGTTTTGAAATCTTGGAATGTGAAATTCATCGCCCTCATTCCCAAGGTGAAGGACCCCAAAAGATTTGATCGGTTTAGACCCATTGCACTTTATAATGCAGTATACAATATCATCTTGAAGGAAATGGCTAACAGGCTGAAATCTTGTCTGAATCTCCTCATATCTAAATAACAAAGTGGTTTTTTTTGAAGGGAAGACAAATCTTAGATGGCATCATTATTGGCCATGAGGCCATTCATTCTTCTCAAAGTAGGAAAAGAGATGGTATGGTCATTAAGTTGGACACAAACAAGGCTTATGATAGGGTTTTGTGGGATTTTTTGATCAGGGCTATGGGAAAATTTGGTTTCTATGAAGCTTGGTGTGAATGGGTGTACAGTTGCATCTCCTCAACCACTTATTTTGTCCTTGTGAATGGGGTCCCTACTAAATTTTTCAATGCTAAGAGAGGTCTATGCTAGGGGGATCTACTATCCCCCTTCCTCTTCCTCATCATAGCAGATACTCTGAGAAAATCCTTGAAAAGAGAAGTCAAAGATGGTAACCTTGGAGGTTTGCAGATTTTAGGAGGCCTAGACAATATCACCCATCTTTATTTTTTTGTTGAAATCTTACTGTTTGGAGCTTCCATGGTCAGAGAGGCCACCACATTGAAAAAAAATTCAAAAGGTATGAGGATGCTATGGGGTAGCGGTTCAACAACTCCAAATCAAGGATTTTCTTTCTAAAGGAGGTGTGCTTGGAAAATCTTGCAATAAAGAGGATTCTTGGCTTCGAATCTGATGTTCTTCCCAACAAATACCTGGGCATGCCTTTAATGAATCAACATTCGACTAAAAGAGAATGGAGCAATGTTACAAATAGGGTGCAGTCTATGTTGGCCTCTTAGAAGGGAAAGTGGCTATCGTTAGCTAGGAGGATCATGCTTATCAAGGAATCCATGATGGTGGTACCGATCTACACCATGTTTGTCTTCTAGGTTCCTAGCAAGGCGGCTAAAATTCTAGATGAAGTTAGAAGGAGTTTTCTATGGCATGGTTGCGAGGAACAATTCAAATACAACCTTGTGAGATGGGAAGAGGTGTGTAGACCAATTAAGCAAGGTGGGCTAGGCATCAAGAAATACAAAGACATGAATCAAGCTTTGGGGATTAGACTGGTATGGAGGATTTACAATGAGAAATACAAGCTGTGGAGTAAATTCTTATAGGAAAAGTATTTGTTGAACAATGTTGAGAACTTGTTCTCTTACGAGCTTCCTAGGGGCTTGAGCATCTGGAATTTTCTCAAAACTTGTTGTGGCATCTTGAGCCCGGACATGAGTTGGAAATGGGGTAGGGGGACACGATTAATTTCTAGAGAGATCGATGGATCATTGATAAGGCTTTCTGCAAGAATCACAACTGCATTCCTTTGATGACACATTTAGAAGAAGTTGAGAGGTCTCGGGTTGAGGATTACTTGGTGGGATGTCCTCCAAGCAAGACTTGGAAAAGGTTAGTTGCCCCTATCATTGAACTTCACCAGGTTGTGATGAGATTCAAGAAATTTTGGACAAGAGGCCATCAATTGGAGAAATGGAGGAGGATAGGAGAGTGTGGAATGGTCATGGTAGTGGGTGGGTGACATTCAAAGAGGAATATATCAGGTACTCCTCAAAGGGTGGGGTGAAAGGGTGCTCCAAGATCTTGAACAAGTATGGTATACCCAAGATGGATTCATTTTTATGGATAGTCTTGAAAAAGAAAGTGCTGACATGGGATAGGCTTCAAATCATGGGCAAAGTTGGCCCATCGATTTGTGTTATGTGTTGCTCTCATGCTGAGAATAATGAGCATTTCTTTCTTCACTAGGACTTTTCTTGGCAGCTTTGGAGCCACTTTTGGGATAAATGGGAGCTAGAGTGGGTGATACAAAAAAGAGTGGCAGAGCTCTAGGATTCTTGGGACTAAAATTTAGAAGGGATGTGGCTCCAATGATCATTATTTAGAACATATGGTTAGAGAGGAATTTTTATACGTTCCAAGGCTTGGAATTGAATGTAGACAAGATATGGGATAGGGTGGTAAATACCATTGGGGAGTTGGGTGAAATTCACAAAAATGAGGAGTGGTATGTGGGAAATAGGGAGTTGGGTTGGGCTAACTCTTGGCCTAATTTCAAGGGCTTCACAAGGGTGCCCCCCTTAATCTAAAGGAAAGAATAAAAAATATAAATGGGTGAGGTCTATGCATGGTTGGGTGAAATTAAATTTCGATAGGGCAGCCAAAGGTAATCTAAGAATAGCAGGTGGAGGTGACATTTTTAGAGATGGTTGGGGGAGAGCACTAGGGCTGTATGCTCGGGACTTCGTCACAGAGAAAAACAACCTGGATGAGGCTAGGGCCTTGTTGTGGGGATTGATGATTGCAAAAGAGAAGGGTTGGAGGAAGTTGTGGATCAAAGGGGATTCAAAATTGGTCATTAGAGCATTGAAAGGAGGTGAAGTTCAGAATTGAAGGCTGGAGTTGATCCTAGAGTTAGCTTTGAGCCTCATCGATGATCTGGAGGCAGTCAATTTTTTTCACATCGGGCGCTCAGGCAACATAGTGGCAGATTGGGCGGCTAATGAAAGTGCTCACCTTAAGTTGCAAATGGGGTTGTGTTATAGGTGTGGGACGTGGGTCTTTCAGTTGATTCCCTTGATTTACTTCGCGAAGACATTGTTGCTTCATTCCCAGATTAATGTGCGCACAACTTCACTTGGCCATGTTTTGCAGGTTAATTGTTTCTATTTTGATATACTTGCAGCTATGACTAGCGAGTGGGTGTTTTTGTTGTGAACCATGTATGTACACATTCATTCTAATCTATTGGGGATGTTTCTCGCATTTTTTTCAATTCCTAGACCAAAAAACCAGGTTTTATACATAAAATATATATATTAATAAAAATAATGTTAACGATGTTGTTAGGGAGCTCGTGTTGTGTGTCATGGGCTAGGCATTTCAAGCCTTAGTTGTGGCTCAAGCTTCCTTTCCTTTACCTATTATAGCTCACAGAGGGTTTTCTCAAGTGTGGGGATCTATTCACAAGTGGTTTAGGGCGTTGCATGTAGGGTTTGTGATTTTTTTCTTCTTTTCTTTGGGTCTGGTTTTTGTTATGGTGACAATGTGGGTTTTGCTAGTTATAGATCAGGAAGAATTTTCTTCTTTCTTATTTAGGCGGCATGGCCTTGGTGGGAGTCACTAATGTCAAGAAAAATATTTCATTTCAATAGACTTTGACAAGGAATGTTGCATCTTTGACCATGCATGTGAGTGCGATCAATTTTTTGAGAAAATCCATCAGTGGGGAGGGCTCATCACAAAATGGGGATCCTCATATCCCAAAAGTAAATGGTTATCTTGAAAAAAGCCAAGATCATTTGGTTTTGATGATTCAACCAAAATTTGTAGAGGAATATGTTAATTACCTATCTAGGGCAAGTGCAAAAAGAGGGGGGCCAAAAAGTGGCCAACTTTTTCATTTTTTTTTTTAAATCCACAACATGAGTGTTTTAAAATGCACTTGCATTATAGCTTATTAAAAAAAAGCAAAAAATTCATTCCCCATTTTTTTGTAACTTTCTATTTTTTTTGTGGCTTGAAACCCTTGCATAACATGCTCACACTTTTGGAAAGCCAAATCTACTTCAATTCTTCACCGAATCTTCATCAAAATGTCACCACACTATCGAGGAGGTCAAAGAAGTAAGTAATTTCTATTTTTTGTATGAATTTGACATCAAATAGGTAGATTTAATATATTTTTTTATGTAAATTTATTTAATTTTCAAGAAATGGTAATGCACCTCCAAACCCTCATCAAATTCCTCTTCAAAATATTGATTCACCTCATGACAAAATCCCTACTGATGAACAACCCCAATAAACACATCCAACAATTCCTCAACATGCTCCAGGAACTCAAGAAAATTAATTAGGCAAAATTGAAAATAATTTAAAAATTTGAGGATATAATTGCAAGGTTGAAAGATCCTGCAAGCTCAACCTTGCATAGAATCACACTTGTTCAATCACTTGAATTGATAGTATTACATGTAGATTTAGTTAGCAAGCAAATAAGTGGTTGGGCGGGCAAGAGACAAGAGTTTAGAGAAATTCATGCAGATAAATTATCCTATAAACAAGTGAAAGATGAAAAAATTACAAAACTTGACTTGTGTGCCCTATTCACAAACCATAGAACAAATCAACCTTTACATCCTTCAAGCAAGAGGTTCCATATACATTGGTGCAACCACCAAGGGATAAAGAACCATTTTTGGAGGAGGTGGTGGATGGATTTTAACCATCTTCCATGCAACAACAATGAGGTGTCACAATTTTTTTTGAGGAAACTCTATTTTGAGTTGTCCTCAATAAAATCCTAAACTATTTTGATATGTGGGAATTCTAGGGTAGAGGCGGGGGCTTCACAAAGGACATAGTCGGTGCACGTATCGATGCACAATGACCAGCGAGATGAGCACTCGCTAGACCAACATATGAGCATGTGACTATCTATTTCGTTGTGAAGGAGAGTGTTGAGGTTGATACATTGTAGTTTATTAGCTCCCTCACCTAGATCCTCATACAACATACCGGTCCTCTAGCATAGGGTGAGCCCAAAGAGTCTTCGGGGAGTAGAGTTCCACCTCATTATTTTCAGGCTTGTGGGTCACCCCGTGGTTATGATCCCATGCATAGTCAGGATGCAAGTGCCCAGGGTACATCTACAGTTGATTAGATGGTGATTCTGGATGCCCTTCATGAGGCATTCAACCTTGATAGTCAGGTAAATGTTAGCAATTTAATTTAATTTAATTTATTAAATTTTATTTTTGAAATACAAGATTAACTAAATTAGTTGAATGATTATAATGAAATTTTAGGGTTATAATGTTCACTCTATTTTCAGAAGCCCTACACCTCCCTATTACGCGACCACATGTATTGTGGAGGTATGTAACTAGTAAATAATTATAAATATTACATGTGAATAGCTAAACATTATATGAATGGTATTCTTATATCTCATTTTTGATGTTGAATAGGTTAATCTTGGAGCTTCGACGATAACACCTACCAGTGAAGGTGGTCATTGAAGTTTCACTCAGGTAATACAAACTATTTATAATTTTAAAATTAAAAAAATTATATTTCATAATTGAATAATGTTTAATGACTTGAAGGTTCTAGATAGTTTGTAAGTATGCTTTGTACTTTTTAATTAATTTTATTTTAGGTTGTTCTGCACTTCATAATCTATGAATTTCATTTGTTCACGTTGTTGACCTTTATTCATCATTTATGCTATATCCTTTATTGTTTATTTGTTTTCCTTTATTCATCATTTCTCCTTGTGATCATTACTCTGCTTGTGTGAATATTACACTGCCCATTGTAATGATTATATCTCACTCCATTTCTTAGTTAGCTCTTCTTTGTTATTCACCAATGAATATGAATAGAATGTTGAGGTTTTATGAAAATCATGGAGTGTAGTTATAGGTGTGAATTGTTACCAAGATCTTAGGACCATAGTTCCCTCATTGCTCACTATCACTACATCATTTTGTTCTTTGTTGACAGTGCTCATTATTGCTTCTTTTCATACATCTCACTATCATACTCTACATTATTTCCATAAATCTTATCCCCACTTCAAAAATTCTTTACACTTCACATCAGCAAAGGTTTGCATGACTTCTTTATGTAATCATGATATTGTCCCTTGCTTGCATGATATGATCCTCCCTAGGACTGTCATCTTGTAACTGTCCTTTACTTTGAAAGTATCCTTATGAAACATGCAAAATATTGAAGTAATATATAGTTCAATAAGTACTCAAAATTTTGTTGACTATCTCATACATTATAATCCATGACCTAGATCACTCTTCTAGTTTTTGTAATTGAATAATGTTGTGTTATTTTTAGATGATGCAAGCAGAGAGCACTCCTGATGTTGATAGGGCAATGGAGCATGGTTTCTCTACTGCAATAGACAGCTTGATGCCTTCGATGGGGGTATGAGGCAGATTAGTAAATTTCAAATTATATTTATTGTTATAGTTATTTATTATTGAAAAATTAAAATGATTATTGATTTGTAGTTTAATGTATATCTAGATGGTTTGTATAGGACTTTGGAACACCACCGCTTGAGCATGTCGTTTTTGCAGATGAGGAGAGAGATCATTTGGTGACAGTAAGTGATTTTTTTAAATATTTCATTTTTATAATGTAATTTCTATATATTAATGTCTATACTTTTTATTGTAACAGGTAAATCTCCATGAAGAGTTAAATAGGAGGAGAATCCCTTGAGTTTGAAGTAAACCACTATCATATGCATCTCCATCCCCCCGACAATCAAATGCCACCTGTGATCTATTTTCTTCCCGTAGAGGGGAATGAATTTTTATTGGGGTCCTTTGTTGTATGCCTATATCACATTTTTGGAAATATATTTTGTATTACATATACGTGACATTGTAGGCCTATATGACATTATTGTAAGCCTATATGGTAATTTTGTATATATGTTATACTTATATCGACATATATTGTTGTATGCCTATATGGCTATTTGGTTAATACACATTTTTTTTATTGGTGGTGCCCATATTTGCATTATAAATCCACACTTCAATGGATATTTGTAAATGGTTTATTTCAAATATTTAAAATTCAAGTGTATTACATGCACTCTTCCTTTATATAATTATAAATATATAAAGTTTGAATATTATAAAGTAAATATGAACTATCGGGTGAATTTAAAACCTAGCCATGTCATCATTGGCATCATCAATCATATAAATATAATAATGCATGATGCAATCTAACACCTAGGTACCTCTACCACTACACATCTAAGCCCACACTCTCTAGGATCATTGTAGCATGGTAAGGAAAATCATGTAATTATACAATGCACTTTCAAGTATGCAACTAAACATGAGTAAGGCATTATTACATGTGACCTCATACCTCTAGAAGTTTGTGATATAATCCTTGGAAAATATCTACCATTCCAAACCCCAATAGTGGATGCTATGAACCAAAAGATAATATTTTGACCTCAACAAATCTAAGTTATAATACAAAATAGCTTGATCTCTACTAAAAATGTTATAACATTGATAATATACAAAAAATATTTCTTCTTATTATCTACTTAGAGATGTTGCATAGGAAAGCTCACAAGCAATAACATTGCTCACTCATGCATCTTCTCTATCACAACAATAGATTCTTGAAAATGTACTATTATAGGATGAAGATGTCTTTATAAATTGTAAAAGTATTCCAAAAATAATTTATGGTATAAAATCAAACCAATTGGTATTGAATGCCCTTTCCCAAATAGATCATTGTATCATAGGTCTACTTAGGAGAAGGATGAAATTTAGCACAAAATCTAAGAGCTACTTGATCAAGGAAAGAATTGACCTAGCTATTTTTCATGTGGCACCTTAGAAGCATGAACAATGATGTAGGAGAACTTGCAATAAAACTAGAGTTCATGTGGCATAATCTACAAGCATTATAGTTTTATGAATTATAGATTAAGTTAGTAGTTACCACATGTATTTATAAGTAAATTTATGTTTGTGTTTTCTACTATGAGGAGGTAGTAGTGATGGCTCTATTGGAAACATGTATGATATCAAAATATTAATGATATAACTATTTTTTCATAGCGTGTGGTAGAAATTGCATATTTAAGGCGATTATTCACATAGAGACATCATAATTAGTGATATGTGTGGTATGTTGATGTCATATTGACTTCATAACCTATTTGACATTAATTTCACTTATATTTTTTGGTTAATTATTAACTTTCCTACACCAGTATGTGTTTGTGGTCTTCGATGACATATTTTTGGCATATAGTTATGGAATCAAGTTTTAATCAAGACATATTACAAACAATTTACACTACGTTTCCAATAAATTTATTCAAATATATTCAATTACCCATCCATTCAAGTACCCATCCTCTAGTTGGTTGAACCTGCACTTCAAATTTAGAGACATATTCTTCATTCCCACACTTTCCTTCATCTCAAAAAAATGTTTTCATATATTGACCAAAACGCCTATGACTACATTGAGTTCAAGCAAAAAAGGAGAGTAGTTCTTTGGCATAGATTATTTAGTCATAAGATTATATAGACACCTACATTGACCAAAAATCATAAAGTGGACTTATTTTATAGTCACCTCAATGTATTCAAATTGTTGGTTTACCCCCAATAGATGAAGAATGTAAACAATGCCTCTCAACTTTTTACTAAATGCAACTGACACTTTTTGGAACATATAAAACATTGTTTCCACAGTGGAATGACTTGGATATATGAAAAAATGAGGTAGTTTATTGTAGAGAGACCCTACATGACCTTACACCTTCAAATGAAATGTTTGTAAGATCCATAGTTTTCGAGTAATAGGTCGTCAAAGTTTGTTGCCCTTTTGTACTTTGGTATCTTAAGAGAAAGCATCGGTGCAATTTAGTTTGGAACATTTTAGAATGCTAGGATGTGAAACAGGACCTTTCCTAGCATAAACCTACCCACCCTAATGTGTTGGAAATGTCGGTTTGGTTGCACGACTAACAGAACAAAAATTACACCACCTTGAAACTTTACACTACATGCATCTAATGTTTTTTCATCTAATGAAAGCTTGTCACCACGGGCAAATGGATCAAAGATATGAAAAATCGAGAGAGGTTATTGTAGAGGGGGCCTACATGATTTTGTACCTTCACAAAAAAATGTTTCTAAGTGTCATGGTTTCTGAGTAATAGGTCGTCAAAGTTTGCTGCTCTTTTGCACTTTGGACTCTTAAGAGATGTCACTGGTGCAACGTAGCTTAGAAGGTTCTGACATGTTGGGGTGTGAAGCAAGACCTTTCCAAGCATAAACCTACCCATATAGACATGTTTTAACTATTGGTTTGGTCACACAATGAACAAAATGAAAGTTACACCACCTTGCAACTTTACACTACATGCATATGATGATTTTTCCATCGACTAAAAACTTGTCACCACGGTCAACTAGATCAAAGATAAAGGTTATTGTAGAGGTGCCCTACATGATCCTATACCTTCAAATGAAATGTTTCTAAGTGCCACATTTTCTAAGTAACATCTCATCAAAGTTTTTTTTCCCTTTCACACTTTGGTCTCTTAAGAGATATTGTCGATGCAATGCAACCCAAAATGTTCTAGCATGCTAGGGTGAAAAATAGGACCTTTCCTAGTGTAAACCTACCCATGCAGATGTGTTGGAATTGCTGGTTTGGTCACACAATGAACATAAAAAAAATTGCACCACCTTGTAACTTTATATTGCATGCATTTGATGCTTTTTCCATCAATAGAAAACTTATCACCATAGGAAAATGGATCAGAGATATGAAAAACCAAGAGATTTATTGTAGAGGGGCCCTACATGATCCAGTAACTTTAGGAAAAAAATTTCTAAGTGCCATGGTTTCTGAGTAATAGCTCGTCAAAGTTTTCTTCCCTTTTGCACTTTGTTCTCTTAAGAGAAATCGTCGATGCAATGTAGCTTGAAATGTTTCGACATGCTGGGGTGTGAGACAGGACCTTGCCTAGCATAAGCCTACCCATATAGACGTGTTGGAACTATCTATTTGGTCACACGATGAACATAATGAATATTATACCACCTTGCAACTTTACACTGCATGCATTTGACGTTTTTTCCATCAACGAAAAATTTGTCACCACAAGAAAATGGATTAGAGATATGAAAAAAAGAGAGAGGTTATTGTAGAGGGGCCCTACATGATCATGTACCTTCATAATTTTTTTTTCTAAGTGCCATGATTTGTGAGTAATAGGTCATCAAATTTTGCTACCCTTTTGCACTTCGGTCTCTTAAGAGAAATCGACAATGTAATGTAGCTTAGAATGTTTCAGTATGATGGGGTGCGAAATATAACCTTGCCTAGCATAAACCTACCCATCTATATGTGTTGGAACTATCAGTTTAGTTTCACAATGAATAAAACAAAAATTACACCACCTTGCAACTTTACATTGTATACATTTGACGTTTTTTCCATTGACTAAAAACTTGTCACCACGAGAAAACAAATCAAAGATATGAAAAAGTGAGAGAGGTTATTATAGATGGGCCCTACATGATCTTATAACTTCAGAAGAAATTTTTCTAAGTGCCATGGTTTCTAGGTAACAACTCGTCAAAGTTTTCTTCCCTTTTACACTTTGGTTTCAAGAGAAATCATCGGTGCAATGTAGCTCAAAATGTTCCAACATGTTGGAATGCAAAACAAGACCTTGCCTAGAATAAACCTACCCATATAGATGTGTTGTAACTATCTATTTGGTCACATGAAGAACATAACAAAAATTACACCACCTTGCAACTTTACACTACATCCATTTGATGCTTTTTTCATGAACTGAAAATTTGTCACCACGAGCAAATGGATCAAAGATATGAAAAAATGAGAGAGTTTATTGTAGAGGGGGCCTACATGATCATGTAAATTTATAAAATATGTTTCTAAGTGCCACAATTTTTGAGTAACAGGTCATCAAAGTTTGCTTCCCTTTTGCACTTTGGTCTCTTAAGAGAAATCAATGGTGCAATGTAGCTCAAAATGTTTCAGCATGTTGGGGTGAGAAAAAAAAAACCTTTCCTAGCATAAACCTACCCATATGGATGTGTTGGAATTTTTGGTTTAATCTCACAATGAACAAAACAAAAATTACACCACCTTGCAACTTTACAATGTATGCATTTGACGCTTTTTCCATTGACTAAAAACTTGTCACCACGGGAAAATGGATCAGAGATATGAAAAACCTAGAGAGGTTATTGTAGATGGGCCCTACATGATCTTGTACCTTAAGACAAAATCTTTCTAAGTGCCACGGTTTTTGAGAAATAGCTTGTCAAAGTTTTTTGCCCTTTGGCACTTTGGTCTCTTAAGATAAATCATCAGTGCAACGTAGCTCGAAATGTTCTAGCATGCTAGGGTGCAAAAAATTACCTTTACTAGCATAAACCTACCTTCCAAACATGTTGGAACTATTGGTTTGGTTTCACAATGAACAAAACAAAAAATACACCATGTTGCAACTTTACATTACATACATTTCATATTTTTTCCATTGACTGAAAACTTGTCACCACGGGAAAATGATTGGAGATATGAAAAATAAAGAGAGATTATTATAGAGGGGCCCTATGTGATCTTGTACCTTTAGATGAATTTTTTCTAAGTTTCATGGTTTTCAAGTAACAACTCGTCAAATTTTCTTGACCTTTTACACTTTGGTCTCTTAAGAGAAATCGTCGATGCAATGTAGCTCAAAATTTTCTGAAATATTTGGGTGTGAAAAAGAACCTTGCTTAGTGTAAAACTACCCATCCAAACATGTTCGAACTATTGGTTTGGTCAAACAGTGAACAAAACAAAAATTACACCACCTTGCAACTTTACATTGCATGAATTTGATGTTTTTTCCATCAACCGAAAACTTATCACCACAAGAAAATGGATCAAAGATATGAAAATAAGATAATTTATTGTAGAGGGGACCTACATGATCCTATACCTTTAGACATAATTCTTCTAAGTGCCACGGTTTCTGAGTAACAAGTCATCAAAGTTGGCTTCCCTTTTGCACTTTGGTCTCTTAAGAGAAATCATTGATGCAATGTAGCTTAGAATGTTTTAGCCTGTCGGGATGCAAAACAAGAATTTTCCTAGCATAAACCTACCCATCTAGATGTTTTGGAACTATTAGTTTGGTCATACAATGAACATTATAAAAATTACTCCATCTCACAACTTTACACTACATGCATCAAACACTTTTTCCATCGACTAAAAACTTGTCACCACAAACACATGGATTAGATATATGAAAAAATGAGAGAGGTTATTATAGAGGGTCCCTACATGATCTTGAACCTTTAGATGTAATTTTTTTAGGTGCCACATTTTCTGAGTAACAAGTCCTCAAAGTTTGTTGCCCTTTTGCACTTTGGTCTCTTAAGAGATATTGTCGGTGCAATGCAACTTAGAATGTTTGAGCATGCTAGGGTGTGAAATAGGACCTTTCCTAGCATAAGCCTACCCATATATATGTGCTGTAAATTTTAGTTTGGTTGCATGATGAACAAAATGAAAATTACACCACCTTGCAACTTTACATTGCATGCATCTAACGCTTTTTCCATCGACTGAAAACTTGTCACCACGGAAAATAGATTAGAGATATGAAAAACCAAGAGAGGTTATCTAGAGGGGCCCTACATGATCATGTACCTTTAGAAAAAATATTTCTAAGTGCCATGGTTTTCGAGTAACAAGTCGTCAAAGTTTTCTACCCTTTTTCACTTTAGTCTCTTAAGAGATATCGTTAATGCAATGGAGCTTAGAATGTTTCAGCATGCTGGGGTGAAAAAAATGACCTTTCCTAGCATATAATTACCCATTAAAATTTGTTAGAACAATTATTTTGGTCACATGATGAACATAATAAAAATTACACCACCTTGTAACTTTACACTGCATGTATTTGATGCTTTTTCCATCGACTGAAAACTTGTGACCACGAGAAAATGGATTGGAGGTATGAAAAACTAAGATAGGTTATTGTAGAGGGACCCTACGTGACCCTGTACCTTAAGAAAGAATGTTTCTAAGTGCCACTATTTTTGATTAATAACTCATTAATTTTTTTTCCCTTTCAGACTTTGGTCTCTCAAGAAAAATCGCAAGTGCAATGTAGTCTAGAATGTTCTGACATGCAAGGGGAAAAACAAGATCTTTGAGCCAATCAGAGAGTATGGAGAGTAGTAAAGGATTTGGAAGAATGATTAGTTAATGAAATTTCTTCTGTGAACGGGGTGATCCCACAAAGCTGGTTTACAATTTCTAAGAGGAACTAATTTTTGTTGAAATCACATATTTTTAGAAAATATAATGATTTAATCCTTTAAAAGTTCCATTTTAAGGATTCCAATTGAAGAGGGTTTGATCAAACCACCTTAGATCAAACCCCCTTGGATAGAACCTCGCTAGTTTTATAACCATACCTATAAATGAGTCTCCTTTACACCTATCAAAATGTTGATAAAAAATAACTTTTGATTTACCTTTTGGGTGATCAAATGAATTCATTTCAAATTATTATGGTAGTCCTTGAAATGAGTTATCCCACGAATATAATTTTAATATGTTTTGGTTTTATTATGTATGTGTTTTTTTTGTTTTATTAAACTTAGGTTTTTCACTGAAAATCAAGCTCTTTGTTTTGCACATGTGAAAAAATAGCAAATTATCAAAATATTTTTTTTTTAAAATATGCTTGTGGTGGGTATTGATGTCCTTGATCCACTAAAAACAAAAAAATTGAATTTCGATACATACAGAAAAAGTTATGTTGTATACAGTCCGCCTATGTCTGAATTGCAATTGGTTTGACTTCAAAACTCTATTAAGGAAAAAATATTCAATAAAAAGCTATGAGACCAAATGGAAGTGTTAGATATCATAGTTAAAAATCTAAATTCGAAAAAATTAGAATTTTATCCTTCATACAAAAAAAGTTATGTTGTGTACGGTGAGCGTCAATTTTTAAAAATGTTGTTTTCTGAAAAAAATCAATTTTTCGTGGGAGATGGAAAAAGAAGTGCAATCTTATTCCAAAAATTTTGAAAAAAATATTTTTAGAATCTATAGGAAAAATGTGATGAGACTCTAGTTTGCATCATCTTCAAATTCCTCATGGTTGAGCCGCTATAGGTGCCCGAATGTGAAGATTTAGTTAAAAATAATAATTTTAGTGTCCAGTTTGGCCAAAAATTATAAACCACTATTGTGGGATCACCCAAGTTCGCCAATAAGACATTCAAATCTAGGGTTTACAAATTCTAAATAGTTTATATAAATGAAATTTTAAATGACTTAGTTTCTTAAGATTATGTTTTGATTTGTAGATTTTAGATAAGATACGATTTAAACTTACAGTTTGTTGAATGTTATATAATAGGGTAAGGTCACTAATAGAATGGAATTTTCAGAGCACGATATTATAAAATTTTATAAATATGATTTGATTTTCTACATAAGTAAAGTTGAAATGTGACAGCAAAAGGTCTAACTATCGACTGGTCATTCCCAAGCACTAGGTGCTACTATTGTTGATAAACTTAGCCAAAACATAAATATTAAATTTACAACTGACATTGAATAAATAGATGCATATGATTACCCTATATTAGAGCATAATCTTAAAAACATCAAGAATAAAATGAAGATAAAAAATAATACAGTTATTGCATATGATTCATCTTTTTTTTAAAATGTGAATGTACCTTGATGCTAATCTCCTGTGTACCTACACATTATATCATACTTGTTTACCCTTATTGGTAGCAATCTTCTATTTCTTGATGATTATCTATTGTTTATATGATTTTCATAGTTATCATTCAATATATATTCATTGTTACATGATGTTATCAATGATTCTCTTTGTATTAATTTTCATGATCTATGTTCTTGCATGCTTTCAATTTTAGATTTCATGTAGTTTTCATAAACTATTTTCATCTCTAATTTTTTCACACTTTGTCTACAACCGATTGAAAGTGGATTGTACTATCACTAACACTCTTATTTTGAGAAAACAAAAACCCACATACACTCATATAGAGACTCATCACTATACATAAATGGATCTTGATTAGTATCAAAGTGTAGATCATACTTACCACACAGAGTTAAACAAAATTGCATGGTCATGTTAAATATGTCATATCAAATTTTTACACTGAAGAAGATGGTCCATTTACCACCACTAAGGGAACCACATCATGTCATTTTGACGCACGATAGTGAAACAAAACAAAAGACAGTGAATGCAATTTTTATCACAACAAAGTCCAGTATGTGCTATTTTAAAAAGGACCTTCCATAAATATGTATATAATCTACCTAATATTTACTATATATGTGTAAAAATGCAATAGCAAGAAAATGAGAAACTTTAAGTTAAAAACCTCAACCCTAAACCATAAACCCTAATCTCTCAACCCTATACCCTAAACCCTCAACCCTCAACCCTTAAACCCTAACCCCTCAACCCTCTACCCTCTACCCTCTACCCTATACATTAAACCCACAACCCTAATCCCTTGACCCTATACCTTAAACCCTTAATACATGAATCCCTCAACCATTAAACCCTCAAACCATAAACCCTAATCCTTTAACCCTAAACCCTATCCCTAAACCCTCAACCCTTAAACCTTAAACCCTAAACCCTATTGTAGAGTCTAACTAATGTATTGTAAACTTGGTAGAACCTACACAATTTGGAGGTATGTTTGGCTGAACAATCCACTCAACATTATAAAGACTACATTAAAATATCAACCTAAGGTTTGTAAAATTCTAATAGTGTTGCACTGTATGTGCCTTGAGAGACTTAAGGCTACCTTGGTCATCCTATTAAAGGTGTTCTACTTGTTGGAAATTTATAGAATTACATAACAATGAAAGAAAGAAACTAGAGCTAATGGCTACGAGTGCCTATAGCCTACTCAAACTAGAATTTAAACTTAATCTAACTTTGGAGTAATACAAATTAACCAAATTCATGCATGCTCATGAGCATTCATTATTGATAATCAAAATATAAGGATCTATTCTAACTTGCATGTAATTTATGAGACAATGATGAATAGAAATAACTACTTAAACAAAAATAAGTAGCTATAAATGAATGAGACAATGATGAATATAAATAACTACTTAAACAAAAATAAACAACTATAAATGAAGTGAAGAATAGTTGTTGAGTGGCCTGCTCAAGTGGCTATCCTCACTTAACTAGAACTGGATCTATAAATCAGATTTTACGCATCCATATAAAATTGAACTTCATTCATTACACATCACAAAAGATTACACAAAATCTTCTTCATAGATTGTATTTAGTGAAATCATTCTGAATAACCAACATGTTTGTAGATAACAACAAAAATTTGAAAAACAACTGATAACGAAATACTAAAATCAACTAACTTATCTAAGGACTCAACCACTAGCTATATACAAGCACAAGGGAGTTTATTCCAAGTAACAACTAACTGTAATCATTAAATTCCACTCCTAGATATCAAAGCATATAGTTAAGATTAAATTGTTCAAACTATAACTGAAAATAAAGAAGAATCTTAATAGAACTAAAACTCTATAAAATATAACTACATGTAAAACACACAAGCAGTTATTTAGAATCCTATCAACAAAAGAGTTATTATTATCCAATGCTGTATTCCCTATCATAATGATGCATGACCAAATCCATCAAGTGTCTTCATACAGTAGTTATTTCATTCAGCTTAATCTTGCACTTCCCCTGTTTCGTTGTCCCAGTCTTCCTTTTGCTATGGGTTACCAGTTGCTACGTGCTATAATTATTTGTGAGTTGCAAGAGGTTAATCCACAAAACATATACATAAAGCTAACTACCATAATTAAAACACAGAATTCCATCCACATTTCATGCATACTCACATATAAACTATGCAATGCTACTATATTATAACCATATTTCCATTACTATGATTTAGGTCCAAGGTTGTATAATAAACATGAAAAGATAGCATAGCATAGGAGTATTTTCTAAAAGGTATATCTAAAATTGTTTGAAAGTATGCATAAAAGCAACAAAAAATAAGCTAATAACTGAACCCATCACCTATACCCTCAATCCTTAAACCCTTAAACCCTTAATCCCTCAACCCATAAACCCATAATCCCTCAACCCTCAAACCTCAACTATAAACCCTCAACCCTATACCCTAAACCCTAAACCCTAAACCCTAAATCCATCAACCCTCAACCCTAATCTCTCAACCCTGAACCCTTAAACTCTAATCCCTCAAACCTCTACCCTATACATTAAATCCTCAACCCTAATCCCTTGACCCTATACCTTAAACCCTTAATATATTAATCCCTCAACCCTTAAACCCTCAACCCATAAACCCTAATCCCTTAACCCTAAACCCTCAACCCTTAAACCTTAAACCCTAAACCATATACCTTCAACCCTTAATCCGTAAACCCTAAACTCATAAACCCTTAATCCCTCAACCCTCAATCCTCTACCCTCTACCCTATACATTAAAACCTCAACCATAATCCCTCAACCCTGTACATTCAAACCCTTAATACATTAATCCCTCAACCCTTAAACCCTCAATCCTTAAACCCTTAAACCCTAATCCCTTAACCCTCAATCCTAAACCCTCAAGCCTCAAACCTCAACCCTTAAACCTTAAACCCTAAACCCTTAAACCTTAAACCCTTAAACCATTAATCCCTCAACCTATAAAACCTTAATCCGTCAATCCTCAACCCTAATCTCTCAACCCTATACCCTAAACCCTCAACCCTAAAACCTCAACCCTCGACCCTAATCCCTTAATCCTTGACCCTAATACATCAACCCTCAACCCTCTACCCTCTACCCTATACATTAAACCCTCAACCCTAATCCCTCGACCCTTGACCCTATACCTTAAACCCTTAATACATTAAACCCTCAACCCTCAACCCTTAAATCCTCAACACTCAACCCTAGTACGTCAACCCTCAACCCTAATCCCTATCCCTAAACCCTCAACTCTCAACCCTTAAACCCTAATCCCTAACCCTCAATTCTCTACCATCTACCTTATACATTAAAACCTCAACCCTAATCCCTATCCCTTAACCCTTAAACCCTCAACCCTAAACCTTAAATCCTCAACCCTCAACCCTTAAACCATCAACCATCAACCCTTAATCCCTCAAACCTCAAACCATATACCCTCAACCCTATACCCTATACATTAAACCCTCAACCCTAATCCCTCAACCCTCAACCCTCAACCCTTAAACCCTAAACCCTAAACCCTCAACCCTCAAACCTTAAACTTGTTGGCATAATAACTAACACCTCTGGAGTGTAAGTTTCTATGGACAACTATGCACACTATGTGATAAGTTCTCTTCAAATTAGGAGGGGAAGCTCTCTCTTTTTTTGGTATGCATTCTAAAATTAAAGTAATCTAAACCTATCTTTTTTGACTCAGCTGGGAGAGGCACAAGGTTAAGGAAACCAAGGGCATTGTAGCTAAGGGTTTTCTCTGGTTTCGCAGGTCTTAACTACAACTAATAGTAAATACTTTAATCTATCCAATTTCCTCAAGAAAACAGAGCACGAGGAAAAGGAGTAGGAATGGTTTTACATGATGAACTGAGTACAGATTCACAACGTGAAGGCAAGGTGGCACAACAATTTGCTTGGTTGAATAGGCTTATTATCACACACATCACACAGTAAGCTTTAGGTACAAACTCTCAACATGAAGGCAAGGTGGCACAACAATTTTCTCAATTTGAATAGGCTTATTGATAACAAAACATAAAGGATAGCCAACTAGGACAGTAAATTGCATAGGCGAGACACGCGTACAATCTACGATCAAACTAGCCACTATATTTAACTAAGTTGAGCATTCACCATAATAATTACATGAAAACCAAGTGGAATAACAATTCATTATCATAATAAATACTCATGAACATATACAAAATAAGCAATATTATAGGCAAGGTGGGCACATCATGTATTATTCTCTCGTGAAAAAGTTCTATTTACAAGGGTGAACCAATCTTGAGAATAGGCATGTTGTCGATAGCTCAACAATTTTATATCACAAGCAAAATTTATTTACAAATGAGTTGAAAGCTCTTATTTATAGACATCAAAGGTGTAGGCAACCCTAGAATCACCTTGAGTCAACTACAGTATTGCAATGCATGCAAGATCTTAATGCTAAACCCTAATAAAGGAAACTATATAGTTAACTGGAAAGCTACCATCAATTAACCGATACAAACAATGCTAACTAGAATGTGCAACATGCACGTCCTTATTGAAAGAAAAGCTAACTAATAACTAACATCAGTCAACTAATAGTAACTAAGAGTCCATCCTCCTGTGAAGATATCTCCAAGAATGAGATAGGCGTGCCTGATGTCAACAAGGAAAACTCAAGAACTGACGTTGAGTTAGCTACGGCTCGTGACACATCCTCGTAAACAAATGCAGGATCTAACTGGATGTCTACTCTAAGTCGTCTCCATTTATCATCTCATCCAATAATTTATCAACGGTATCATCATCTGGCACTCTGATGTTGTCCATGATGATTAACTGTCTGTCTAACTCCTTATCTCCATCCTGGATTTCCCTCTGACTATCTCTAACCTTCGTGGTCACCCTCTTGAAACTGATAGTCAACATTGAGAATTCCTCCAACTTGGATGCCTCTAGGTCTCCACCTAGGTTACCATGAACTAGCTCTTTGAACTCAGCCTAAACTACCTTCAACTCGGCGTATGTACCATCCTCACGCCGATAATGACATGGGATCTGAGTGATGTATTCATTGATAAATCGAAGAGTTGTAGCAACCTTCTCCTGAATCATGCCCATCTTAGCAAAAAAAATTTCATACGTTTCCACTTTGCAAAGATACAACTCTCTCCAAGTGAAAACCTTCCTTTTATCTTTTGTTGCTTCAATGGCATCATAGGCAACTGCAAGTTGTGATATAAGAATCAGATCCTTTAGCTTACACTCATCTATGAAGATCTTGAGCTCCTGAATCCTCTGGTGAAGACCATGTGCATCAGCCCTCGACTGATACAACTCTATAAGGAGGTGTCGACCAACAATGATGAAGTCCTCAATCGAGGTATCTCAAAGCTTTCCTCGATTAATCAAGTAGTAAATCCTTAGCTGATCTACGACAGCCTCTCGAAGCCACGGGAGTAAAGGTGCTTGCCCTCATTTCCATGAAGCAAACTTGAGATGTACATGCGAATTTGCCTGACTTCAGCCTTGAGGGCTGCCTTATCTTCACCATCCTTCATGGCATGTTCCTCCAGATTACTCGGAATGACCCTGAATAGGGTCACGTCAGTGTGTCGAGTACTCTTACCTAGATTTGTTTTGAGGAAAGTAAAGTCACCAACATCAACTTCATCTAAGTTCTTGCCTTCTGGAGGTGTAGCAACCTCTATGATGATTTTGGCCTCAAGACTCTTCCCAATGTTGACCTGCTTTCTGGTCCTCTTATTCAACCTGTTTTGATAAGGTTCACCGAAATCAGACAAGTCAAGCTCATATGAAGGCATACACCTCTCTCTTCCCAACGACCTCTTGAGCCAAGATGAATAAGAAACGCTATCCTCTTGAGGGAGCTGCTTCTATTGTGTCAGCTACTGGTGGATCCACTGGTATGAAGGTCTCATGTACTGGAGACTCAACCTCTGAATCAATATCTATAGGAGATGACTACAGTGAGAAAGGTGGACCTGGAGATGATGAACTAGCCTCAGACTGAATTATCAGTTCTGTTGGAACTGTTGGCTCTGACGAAACTATTGTCTCTGCTGGAACTAGAAGTACTAGCTCTCTCAACCTGTTTCCTCTTGGTGATGCTCTTCCCTTTTGAATTCACCCCAATCTTAACCCCTTTAGGCGACTTCAATATAACCTTAACTTGAGGCTTCACCCTAGAAGTAGAAGGAAAAGAAGAAATCACTACTGGCGGCTCTGCAACTGGAATCACCCTTCGCTTCCGCTTTCTCTCAAGGAAGTACATGCTTGTTTTAATAACTGACCTAGACAAGTCCTTTACTGAAGTATTCACTGGGACATACCAATCAGGTTGGCAAAGTGGTTGTCGAGAGACTTTTTCTTTAATGAATGAATTGAGAAGTATCTCACCATCATCATCAGACAAACCCTTCACATCTTCTGACAAGAAATCAACAATCTGTGGGAGAGTAAGCCTACAATAATGATGTCGATGCACCTCAAAGTCATCCTCATAGTTGAGCCAAAATTCCTCAAGCGCTGCTGAATGTGAAATGTTTCACTCCAACCTTGCTGAATAATGACCCAACGGATAATAGGTACACCTCTAAGGAAAACACTCGAGTCATAGTTTCTTTAACTCGTTTGCCATTAGCTTGCAATCGACAGTTGTCTTGCACTTGTAAATACCCAATCCGAAAGGAAAGGTGAAAGTTGGCTTGTGTCGATTATGAAAGAAAGTGTGAACCTCGTGTGCCTGTCTCATAAACTCCACCAAAAGAACCTTGTCCAACAAGTATCTCAGTAGCATTAGAGGCTCTCCTATGTATCCATACACCCAGATATATGTGAAAGTATGGAATTGGATGAACCAATCCACCCAACTCTCCATTGTTGATTTAGCCTGCGAGGAAATTCTAACATGCATCTCATTGTGTAAATATCAGACTGTCCTCATAAGAAAGTGATCATTCATTGCTCTAAATTCTTGTTCATCTTTTGAAAAATCCAACTAAGAGTAGTATTCGTGCACTCATTGAACACCCAAAACTCCATTGGTCTTCAATAGTCTAAAGTTGCCTTGAAATGCAACCAAGTAAACTAGAAAATTCACCATGTGGAATTCGTGCATCTTAAGGAACTTTGTAATCTGCTGGTGAAGACACTCACTGATAAACATTTCCCAGTCAAAGGTTACTTTCTTATCAATAACTCAAGAGATGAGGTAGAACATCCATGGTCGAAAAACGCTTACGTCTTCTTGACCTGCTAACCGGTTGAGTAAAGTTATTAAAATGGTGATCTCATCCTTGAACTCACCACACCCAATTTTCTTTGGCATGTTGGTTTTATGTGCTTTTAACCATCACTGAGCTACTTTCTTCTACGATTTGTCTTTGTCCTCCTCCCATATTCTGTCACAATCTGGAATGGATACTGCAAATTGATCTGAGTGTGGAGGAATAGAAAAGCATTTTTCTACATCCCTCGGTTTAAGGCTACAAACGACCCTTCCATCAGTCGACCTGATTTGTCTGGTAGATGAGTCATAATGCTTGACACAAGCAAGTACAAACTCGAGGTCAAAGACTGAGATGGGAATGGATGCGACTGCTAGTATCCCTGAACGCTCAAGGTTCCTGATTGTAGTACTGCTAGTACCCTCCAATGTATTCAGATTGATGACGAGATAAACATGACTCAAATCAGTATTAGTAGTTTTCAGAAAATTATGAAGAAAGACCTATTTGGCCTTATACCTTATAATCTATGGGATTATACTACATTATGAAAAACTAGATTATTGACTGTAAAGTCGGGTATGTTCGGACAACTTTGGAAAAGGCTGAGAAAGCTCGAGGATAGGCTAAAAATAGCAAGTGGAAGTGATTTATTTGGAAAAATTATGAGATATGTGTTTTGTGCATAATCAAATTCTAATACAACTCAGATCATTAGAATTGCAAAAAAATGTGATTTAGGCTTGCATGCAAAAGGTTTTCAGTTGAGATTTGAACTGGTAGTTAGGGGCTCTGGGGAAATTTTTTCCTATGTAAATCTGGAAAATGGGTTTTGTGCATAATTGAACTCTAAGACAACCCAGATCAACAGATTTGCGAAAAAACGTGTTATAGGCCCACATGCAAAGAAAATTCTAGAAAAAAACATAGTGCTCTAGAATAGAGGCAGTGGGGCAATTTTCACAAAATAATCTAAGACATGGGTATTGTCGTTGATGCTAAAATACTCGAACCCAGATGATTCTTTTTTGAAGATTTTGCCATTTTCTTTGACATGCAGAGAATACCTAAGACGAGAATAGAGGAAATAAGACAGAAGAATAGAAGTTTTTATCTTGTTTGTTTTAATCTTCTTTTGTAGAAATTCGCCTATGCTTGAAGTAGATCTGATGAAACCTACATGCAAATGGAAAACAAAGTCTAAAATATTCTTCACCCGAACATTCTGAATCTGTAGCTACGAAGAACACTGAAATCTGACACTTGTAGCACCTTCAGATCATTTTCATGTTGAAGAAAAGATGTTTTTCTTCAGCTCACAATGAGAAATAATGGACGCCATAGGTAAAATATATAAGAAAATATCCTCTAAGGCATATTGAATGCAATGTTGTCTTGAAAAATGCGCTTAGACTTCAACTGAACCTTCAAAACTCATGCATGGCCTATAATTGGCTTCAAAATCAGTTAACTGAATAAAGAATAAACCCTAATTAGGGTGCCACCTTGAGAGACTCAGTTAACTGTTGCATGCAAACTGATTTCAGTCAGTTACAGACTAAAAATAGGCTCTAGAAGAAGTCGACTTGGAAAGAGCTAAACTGAAGATTTATTTTCAGTTAACTACTTTACCTCTCATGCAGACTTCTATTCTTGAGTTTAAAAGTCAACCTTTGACTTTAGGCGTCCTTTCCAGACTTAGACATTTTTCTAAAAATTTGAATCTTAAAAACCTCACCAGAGTTCATGTTTGACCGCTGATTTTGATTGGCTGCCATGTCGAATCAACTGGATGACAGATTCATTGAAGAGCAGGATCAAATCTGACAAAAAGACTGCTTGAGGTGACAACCCATAATTCATCCATCTAAGGCCTCAAAATGATGGGGCGCCCCTAGCCTCCAGGGGCACTTTTTGACCTCAGACTTAGAAAAATTTTAGGCATTTTCCATCATTTTCATTGTGAATTTGACCTTATTTCACTTAACGTTTTTCGGTGTCCGACAAAACTTCAAAGTTAGCTGAATGGCTCACTGCGGAGCAGACTGGATTCTGAGCAAGAGTTCCTGGAGAATACTTCCTATAAAAACATCGTTTCATTGCTTTAAAACATGGGTGCCCTTGGCCTCCAGGGGCGCTTTTTCCTCCCAGACTTAGCCATTTTCATAACTGGCTAAAATCCACTAATCTTCTAGTTGCAGCTTGTTGAGACATCCTCTGACCCGGATGAGATAGGAAACGAAAAGATGGAGCTGACATGGACAGGATGAGCACCCGAAATCATCAAACAGACTGAATTCAAGGCATCAAAACCCAAGGGCGCTTTGACATTTTTGGATAGTTTTGATCATGTCTAAAACCTCTAGTTTGACCTTTGACCACGACAACATGACAACTCTGATTGACCTGCTGACAGATGTGTTGTGACACTGGATCAAGATGGAAACAAACCTCCTAGGTGTCACTTGATTAGAAAACTTCATCTGAAGCTCCAAAAAGATGGGCGGCCTTGGCTGAGAGGCACACTTTTTCACTCCAGACCATCATTTTCAATTTCCCTCGTTTTGCGTTCAATCTCCAGTTTCAGGTGATATACTGATCTGTTGGACTAGCTAGTTGGGTTATCGTGAAGCTAAAAAGATTTCGAAGAAGACATCTTGGAAGAAACAAATCACAAAAAGTTGATCTAGGCCTCCAGAATGAAGGGAGCCCCTAGCTCAGAGTTGCGCTTTTTATTCCAGAGTTAGCCATTTTTACAACATCTTCACCTCGTCGAAAAACCCCTCCGAGACGAAGTAAATTTTCGGATAAAAATTGCCATAGAAACATCACCAAAGCGTTTTGAGCTTAGCTTTCGACACCTGGCACCTGGCCATCTGTCGTTGATGAGCTCAGAAAACCTAACTTCTCACTTGAAAAAAATAAAACTACTCACAAGGCTTAAACTGAGTTTTAACTAAATCCGACTTCACCATTGTGATCGTGAAGCAAAATAAGCCAATCAAAACAAATTTCAGCCAATTCTGACAAGTTTCAATTTTTAGGGTTTTTGACCTAAAAACAGGGGTCCAGAAACCCTAATTTTCATTTTTTCCAAATTTTGCCAATATCTCCGTGGCATCACACTATCTCAAAGACCATACTTGAGTTTCCCAAAAACTATGTTTTGACATCATTTTAATAAGGTTTAGACCATTTTAAGCAAAATGCCTTGATGAAGCAAAAAAATTGGTTTGGGTACAATAAAACTCTAAACCCTTAAACCCTGAACTGTGAACCCTATACCTTAAATCCTAATCCCTCAACACTAATCCCTATCCCTCAACCCTCAACCCTCAACCCTCAACCCTCAACCCTCAACCCTCAACACTAATCCATCAACCCAATATCTTAAACCCTAATGGACCTATACCTTATACACTTAACCTTGGACACTCAACCCTAAACATTATCCCTCAACCCTGAAACCTCTACCCTATACCCTATACCCTCAACCCTATACTTATGCTCTAAACCCTCAACCCTCATCCTTATTCCTTATACCCTCAACCTTAAACCCTGAACCCTATACCTTAGACACTCAACCTTGAACATTACCCCTCAACTCTATAAACCCTCAACCCTAAACCCTATACCCTCAACTATATACTTAAGCCCTAATCCCTCAATCCTCAACCTTATACCTTAAACCCTGAACTCTACACCCTTAATCCTCATCCCTATACCCTATAACCTCACCCTTATACTCTAAACCCTTAATATTGTCCCTCAACCCTATACTTAAAACCTAAACCATACACTCTCAACCCTTCACCCTATGCCTTTTACCCTCAATCTATAGTGTAAACCTTAAACCCAATATCGTAAACCCTAATCCCTATACCTTACACACTTAATCTTACACACTCAATGAACCCTCAACTCTCTACTATATATCCTCAACCTATTACTTAAGCCCTCAAACCTCAACCTTGTTAAACCCTAAACCCTGAAACCCCAACCCTCATCCCTATAACCTATACCCTCGCCAAGGATAACTTTAAGAAACCCCCCCCTTGGCATAGGTGTAAAATGCTGGCGAATCCTGTATACTTCTCGATGAAAATATTAATTTTATTGGTGATTTTTTTCGTTTTTCGGGAAAAAAAAAATCCCCATTGGTGAATCTTTTATAATCCTTGGAAGTTTGTGGAAAATTGTGGCGAATTGCAAATTTTTTTAATCGAATAAAATATTTTTCATTGGCAAATAAAATCATTTTTCAAACCAGAATTTTTTTCCCATTGGCGATTAAAACCTTTTTTCAAAGCAAAACATATATTTTCATTGGCAAATTAAAATGAATCTCAAAATAATAAAAAATCCAGTGGCGAAATAAAAATCATATGGGTTGTTCGATGAATGTTCGATGGATGATTGGAGTTGCATTCCGGAAGTAAATCTCTAAAGCACTAGTGTTGCGATTTGAAACCTTTGGAATATCACTAGAACTGTTAGATTTCTAGAAATCAATGGTTGAGATTTTATTACCGTACAAATGGTTATAAAGTTTTGTTTCTCAGCGATTGGGTGACCTCAGCGGGATGCACAACTTTCAAAGTGACAACTCATTTAATGAATTATATGATGCCATTAAGGGATGTCTTCTCAAACACCAACTGGATAGATTTAACGTAATCTTTTAAATCCTCTAAAAGGATAGATCTTAAATAAGGTATTAAGTAGTTTGGAGAAACGGATTTAGTAGCAGATTGTCACTTCCTGTTGGTAAAGTTAAGTGAGCTTGCATACAAGGAAAGGTGATAGCATTTTGAACTCCATACTCAGAGTATTCTCAAAATGGTACTTCCAGCTGATATTAGGGTATGGGAAGATGAAATTGTGGCTGTCATGCAACCAAAATTGAATTGGCCTGAAGAAGAGCAACTCGACATCATTTCCTAGCTACGTTTAGTGGCGTGGAAAGAGAAAACCAGCTATGCCGACAACAAGGTAATTTTTGTTTTAGAAGAAGAAGAAGAACACGCCGAATTTCATAATTTAGTTATGGAAATGCAGTTGGAACTGTACAGAGTCCCAACACCTCCACCAGTTTAACAACATACATGAATCCTTTTGTGAATTGTGAATTTGTGACACGTAATGATAAGGGGGTGTAGTTTTAGCTTTTGAGCGCTTTTTGAATTTTGATTGTACAGGGTGTGGGGCGACAGGTCTGTGAAACCACATTTTTGGCATTAGAGAGATAAAAGAATATATTTCTAAATCTATGTATTTATCAATGCTTCCTTTTAATTATGAATGAATTGTGTTTCTTCATGATAATTGTTCAATGTTTATCTGTTAGTGTTAGGTCAAATTCAAAATGCTTATTTTTTCATCTCTAAGACTTTGTGTTCAGATTAATTCATTTGTTAAAATAGAAAATATTGCTTTTCTTTACTGATTGTCAAAAAAATGGACTTTGTGTCATTTGTTTTAAAATATTTTGCATCTACTTTCATGGTTAAAGTGACAAATCTGTACACCAACAAGAAAAAAGAGTTGTAGTCCGGAAGTAAATCTCTGAAGCATTAAACTTGCGAATTGAAACCTCCGAAATAACACATTAATTGTTAGATGTAGACATGTGGCGAGATAAAGGCCCATCGCTCATCGCTCATTCACTCTTTTCAATGCCTCGAATCTCGATGTTGTACATTTCATTTAATTGAAATTCTCAATCTTTTTGAAGAAAGTGTGGTTGGCAGTGGCAGTGGTGGCGATTAATGTCATATGTGATATGAACATCTGAAGCAATTTCTTGGACAACTCATAGCTTTAATGAAACAAGATTTGTAATGATTTCATATCGTTTGAATGAGTGATTTTGATAGCTTGTCAGTTGTTAGCTTGAGGTAGAGTTCAAGTTGGCACGTAGCAAGACGTCAATCAAATTAGAAATTTTAATTATACAGGTTGGTAGCGGCATTGGTGGCCAATAAATAGGGATAGTGATTCAGTGATTAGTAGATAGTGTCATAAGGGTTTTTATTTTCTAGGGTTAATAAGGATTCACGAAGAAGATGATGCAGTATTGGGGATACTGTAAATTCTCCTACCTACAATTATGTAGTTACAGAGTAATCAATAAAAGACAAATTTCCTTCAAGTTCAGAATGGGTGGAACTGGAAAGAAATTGATTTGATTAACCTGAATTTTCAGACGGGTTTTGAACCAGGATGAGGAGCTCTGATGGAGATAAGTGCTATCCCAATGCATAGAGGCTGTAGGTAAAAGATGGGAGTATATTTGCTTCTCCTCTTGTATTCTAACAGCTCCCATTTCCCCAGCATGGTTGGCCAAGCAAGCCCCATGCATTTATTTTCAAAGAGACATTTGTATTTCATCTTCTGTATGACTCTGGTTCTCGAAGGGGATAAGTAAATTTTGTATCTTCACGGCTCCCATTTCCCCAGGACTGATTGGAACCCCCTTTTCCCAACATGGTTGGCAAATCCACCAGCAGAAGCTTGGAATCATGAATTTATTTTCAGAGCCACATTTATTTTTAGAGATAGATGCGTAGTAAGTTTTCAGCAACAAAGCTTGGAAATCGGAATCAATTTGTAATCCATTGTAACGAGCAACAACTTGGAATAAATTATTAAATTTTGTCTATGTAAAGTACTAAAGTGACACACTGACATATGTTATTTATACAAAACAGGAGCTACAGTGCTACTCGTTTGTAAAAAGATATGTAATAATGTGACATTGAAATTCAGTTGCAATAAAATAAATGGTTGTGTTGTGTTATTCTTGAATCTTGATTCCTTGAATCTTCATTATTCATTTACGTTTAAGAGTAAAGAGTTGTTTTCTGAGTTTGAAACTTCAGTGTCTATTAATAATTTAATATATTCAAATCAGTTTTTTTTGTTTTGAGAAATTAAGTAATATACTCTATGCAATATGCACTTGAGAATTCATGGTTACTCAAGTTTCAAGTTCAACCATTGGATGAACATTTGATGTATGGTTGTAGTTACATTCCGTAATGAAATGAATAGAGCGATGGCCTTCCCAATTTAAACCTCTGGAATTACCCTATAACCGTTAGATTTAGAAAGATCAATGGTTAAGATTATGACAATAGAAAACAATCAATATGAAAATTTTATGACGGTTTGGTCATTTAAATGCCTATCAAAAAAATTGTTTAATTTACGAATTTTTATATAAATTTTTTTATAAATGGAATATCTTGAAAAATTAGAAAACAATGATAATTATTAGTGATAAATATAAAAATCTACTATTATAATTAACAATTAACAAAAGTTTCTAAAATCGTATTAAAAATAAATCTTGTTAAATATATTCTAAAAATTAAAAATAATTATGTTTTATTTTGAAAAGATTCTAAACTAATATATATTTTTATAATAATATTATAAATCACATATATTAATATAAAAAATGATAGCTATTAATATTATAAAAAATTCAAAAGTTTCTAAATTCATATTAAAAATATTCAAAAAAATTATATTCTATATTCTTTTTATAATAAAAATTATAAAATGATATATATTATAAATTAAAATACTATATAATAATTTTTTACGGTTTAATAAAAATATAGCAAGTTAAACTATACGGTCTAATAAATTTTATAGCTACAATATACGGTCTAAAATTGAAAAAACAGTCAAATATTTAATAGACCATCAAATTCCAGGCCTGCTGTCAACTGTCAAGTGATTAATGTTTATTTTTAAAGTTAATATCATAAATTACTCAAGTTTCAACCGTTGGATGAACATTTGATGTATGGTTGTAGTTACATTTCGTAATGAAATGCACAGAGTGATGTGCTTCCCAACTTAAACCTCCAGAATCACCCTATAACCATTAGATTTAGAAAGATCAATGGTGAAGAATTTGCAACTTGTAGACGTAAGACGTGTCATTCACTTTAATGTTCCAATTTCGAGAAACAAAGCATTTAAAGCACTTTGTACTGCTAAGTGTCAACTGTCAAGTGATTAATGTTTATTTTTAAACTTTAAAGTTAATATCATAAATTACTCAAGTTTCAACTGTTGGATGAACATTTGATGTATTGTTGCAGTTGCATTACGTAATGAAATGCATAGAGCGATGGGCTTCCCATCTTAAACCTCCAGAATCACCCTATAACCGTTAGATTTAGAAAGATCAACGGTTAAGAATTTTCAACTTGTAGTCTTATAGACCTAACTCCTAAGACGTGTCATTCACTTTAAAGTTCCAATTGCGAGGAAAAAAGCATTTAAAACACTTTGCACTTTAAAATTGTATAGTGATTTTTAAAGTCTTCAATCTTCAGATTTCTCATTGGCCATTGCAGTGCACCACCCTGTTTTGGATTCCACAGATCCACTTCCAACAATGCCATTCCAGTTTTCAAGTGTTGGGACTCAGAATCTGGGTAAGTGAAAGAATTCCTGCAGCTACGTTTCATCATTTGACATTTCTTAAAATCTTATTTTGTCAAAGTTTGAAGTTTGGTTTTAGACTTTAGAGACTCAAGAATTCATTAAAATTAAGGAGGACTAATAGGTATTACTTATTAGGGAATTCAAATTTCAAAACTTCACATTTGTACAAGCATTTCTACCACTAGTACCACTAGAGCAATGTCCGATAAAAAATACATTATGTAGAATTGCTTAAAATCCCAGGTTTCATCGATGGGTACCATGATATTTATGATCTTGAAATCTATGGTAGGCGTACCTCAAAACTTAGATTTTCATCTCAGAATAAGGCTGCAAAGCAAACAAAAGTTAATAGTATCAGTGCAACATGGGTAACTGGATTAGGGCGCATGATGTTACATGAAGTTTTCCCTTGCCCAGAATTTATCATGGTCTATGCCGAAAATTATGATGATAAGAAAAGAGCAATTGTTAATAAAGATAACCAAGAATAATTGTTATCCATTAATGCAGAAGAACTTGGAAAAGTGTTGGGGTTTACAACCGAAGAATTTGGAAACCACCACATTGACCTAGAAAAGCTTGCTAGTGATTATGAAGCAGTGGAAGAAAGGCTGAAAAATGATTTCTTAAATAATATAGTTAAGGATAGAAACAAATTGAAAAGTGATCAGAAGCCTCCTTATAATTTGGATTTTTTTAAACCATGGATTCAAGATACTATTTCCATGCTTGCATTTTGCCTCGGTCTGGATAGCAATTTGGAAGTGGGTGCAAGCCTCCTTGAAATGGTATATAATATCCATTATGCTGATGAACATGTCAAATATAATTATACTCAACACATTGTAGAATCCATACATAAACAATTTTTAATGATTAAAGCAGGTTCTACAAAGACATTTAGGTTCACAACCTACTTGTGCTATCTTTTTCTATTCAAATTTAGAGGAATGTTTCAGACCAACAAGCTTCAGATTCAGCCCTACAGTAATGCAAAGGAAAATAAAATGGCTCTAGTATATGAATGGACCACTGAGATAAGGATGCATGATTCTCGAAAGAACTACAGTCATTTTGTAGACTACTTTTTGGCTCCATTGCATCAAGTAATTACAAATAATCCAATGCCTAGATTGCCTATGTCATGTAGAAACTGCATGCAACTAGGAAAATAAATACAATTGGCTGATTGGTACTTAATGGAAGAATATACTGTGCTAATATTTTATGGATCGGGAGTACAACCATACAAACTTCCAATACATGTGATAGAAAGGGTTTTTGCATTGGAATATGTAAGGCAAGTGCAGAGTGCTGATGAACTACACTTTCTCAGTCAGCAAAAGAAGACCTTATTTCCTTCTTTACCTTTTTCATGTGGAGGGTTCACATTCGAGAGAAAAGCATTTAGTGTGGCACATAATCTTTTAATTTTTTTGACTTTGATGCTATCTATCACTGGCAGTATGATCCATGTGACATCATTAAATCAATGATTGTGGCCAATAGGAATGCTACAAATAGAATTCAACATCAAAGTAAACCCTTGCTTGAAAACTTGAGAAATAAGGATTCTTGGGATGAGGTCAAAATAGCAATGGAGAAAAGTGCTGCTGAGAATGGTATTTCTTTTGAACAATTGTCAAGCAAAATTATGGCATTGCACTAAAAGACTATAAGGACATACAAAAAAATTTATGAAAAAAGTGATAAACCATCTAGTAGAGTAAAAATTCCAGGTTCTCTAGAGAAGGATGTTATAGATAAAAAATGGTCACGATCAAAAATTACTGCCTTTTGGTCTATGAGGAAGGACCTAGGTGAAGAAAGAGCCCTTGCAGAGTATGATGATAACGAAGAAGATGAAGAGTTTAGCAAATTATGGAATATAGAGCATCCTGATGAACGTGATGAATCTGATGATGATATTGATATGGAAGAAGAAGAACAAAGCCATGCCAATTACAAACCTATTTTAAGTGAGGCTGCAAAAGAAGAATATGCTTCAACATATACTTCAGGAGCAGCCATCCTTCAAAAAATTGGTTATGAAGGTGGTCCTTTGGGGTTCAAAGGACAAGGTCCTTGGACAATACAAAGTGTTGAGCATAGAAAAATAGTTGATAAATCTGGCCTTAGGGTTGGAGGTGAAAAAGTAGACCAAGGGGAATACAAGACAAAATCAATTTTTTAGAGCTTCTAGTCCTTATCCTCATGGTCAGATACAATCACAACTAGGACATGCCCTTGGTGGACAACTTAGTGCAACTAGGAGTGCCATTGGTGGCGATGGTATGGGTAGTAGTACTAGTAGTGGTCAACATGTGCTACAACGACAAATTACACACAATACTAAGAGGAAAACAAAAAAAGATACCACAGAAACACCAGGTGATCAAGGCAATCAAAAGAGGCAAAGGATTTTAACAGGTCCAAGTCACACTATCAGTGGATCCACCAGTACCACAAAGGAGTTATTTCTAGAAACTCCCACAAATCTAGATAGTGTGGGTGCGACATCATTAGCAACTGTAAGTACTCCTATTCCTTCGCCATTCAAGCATTCCATTGTTCCTGCCTCCCCAGGTTATGATTTCATTGAAGAGTTTAAAAAGAAATCAGACTTGAATAAAAAAGAAAAGAAATCAGACTTGAATAAAAAAGAAAAGAAGCAACTGATGGAGAGTGAGTCTACTGTAACTTCAGAGACTGAAACAACCATGGTATTACCCACATTTGACACAAATAAAGAAATCATGGAGTACACAATTATTTTTCCCATAGTTCAAAACAAACCAACAAATCAGATGGATCGATCTGAATACCAGGTAACCAATTTTCAATTGGATTTTTTTGGCCTGAAAAATACTGACAAAATTAATGTATCAAAGAAGAACAATGAATTGGTGTACACATCATTGCTAAAGCAACATATAGAGAAGAAAAGGTTGCAGACCCAAATAGAAAAGTTACAGGCAGACCTAGCAAGTGAGAAAGCAAAGAGGAAAGCAACAGATAACAAGAGAAATGAATTAGAAAAAAGAATAATAAAATTTGCCTCTACATCAACAAGCAAAGAGGATAAATCAAATGAGAGAGAAGTGAATGACCTAAAGCGAAGGCTAGATGAGAGAAACAAGAAATATGATGAGGAAAAATCCACTTCAAAAAAATTAAGAGTAAGCATTGTGAATGGAAATGTACAGTGGGAACAAAAATTGGAGAAATAAAGAAAAAAAAATGAAAGATTGGAGAAAGAGCTGATGGAAGCAAAAGAAGAAATTAAGTCTTCTCAAAATAAGTTATTTGCATTTTGTAGAGATACGGTGAGGCATATGAAACAAAAGATCTGGGATGAATAATGCAGAGGTTTGATTATTTGTGTGACATGTTTCAATTGATTGATGTTATCAAACAACATTATAAGAAGGAGGTTTCTTCCACAACATGTCAAATTATGATATTGCTATTAGGATTCAACCGTGTAGTTTTCAAGTCAAACTCATTGACCCATGATTCATGATTAGTGGTTCACAAGAACCCATCTCTCATGATAATGAATGGTCCACTTAGCACTTATTGCATCTAGGTGATGCTCACAGAGGTGAACATCACCTCCCAGGATGGACCAATGCTTCACCTCTGTGAGCATCACCTAGATGCAATGAGTGCTAAGTGGACCATTCATTATCATGAGAGATGGGTTCTTTTGAACCACTACTCATGAATCATGGGTCAATGAGTTTGACTCAAAAACTACACGGTTGAATCCTAATAGCAATATCATAACATTATAAGAAGCTCAACAAATATTTAGTAGACAACAAAAAGGTGTTGGAATTAGAGAAATCTGCAAATGAAGTTCTACAAACAGTCTACAAAGCCAGTGACAATGATCTGAAATCAAAAGGGATTACTATTCGGATTGAAACCTCAATGAAGTTGTCATCTATCATTGAAAAGTGTTCAAGAATGTCTGGAACAAAGGAATATTTGCATTTGGTTGCAGACAAAATGAAGGTGGTGGATGAAAAGGTAAGGAACTTCACAGAGCTTGGTTTTCCAGAGGCTTTTGACACAAATGAGTGATTCATTGGAAAGTGCAAGGAAGATTGATTTGGACCAGTTTCCTCATAACCCAGATATGAACTATTTTAATTTGGATTCAATCAGAACACTGATAACCTTGAATGCAAAATTGACTGAAGAATTCAAGACAGGTTCCACTTCTAATTACAATCATGAAATGTTAACAAAACTTCAAGTCAAACAACATTAGTTAGAACAAATGGAAATTCCACCTCCTGAAGAGTGGAAGTTGCTAGAAAAGGTGATACAGTGACTTGATTTTTATTTTCAACCTTTGATAATATGAGTTTCCAAGTTCCAACTCAGCTCTGTGCAGATTTGTCTTTGGGCATTGGCAAGATTTTGCATTGCCAATGCCAATATGTACTCCTTCATGTGAAATTCAATTAAAAAGCTCAAATTCGGACTTTAGTAATGTGGTGATGTTCAATTATCTGTATTATTTATTTTATCATTTGAACTACTGATGAACTTGATGGAACTTCTAATTTTGCTCTCTGAATTCCTCTTTGTCTTGACCTTGTCCTGGTCTGTCAATGTGCCATATTGTTTGGGAAAGAACCTAAGGTTGGGGTTTTTATTTTGGTTTTCATGAAAATCCTAATGTCGTATGTAATACCTTGGGTGAAAATCTATTCGGATGTTACCTTTTTTGGGTGGGTTTTGTTGGTGTTTTTTAACGTAAACCAAGTTTGTCTCCTAATCTACCTATGGAATTGCTAATTCCAATCAAGGGCATGGGATGATTACAACATTATTTCGTAACTTATGATAGTCATTTTATTTTCAATTTGGCAGCAAGCTCTAAGTAAAGACATACAGACACATGACTTCACAAACTCGTACAATTTAAACCAGTGCCATATACCATTGGGGAGTCAAATTCACAAACATTTAAAATTTAACAACAGATTCAATTTTTCAAATACATAGCATATAAGATCCCTGGCAATATTGCATTACAATAGTGTCAATCCATATCCTAACCCAACACTTCTTATTAAATCCCTTTACAAACATATCCATCCATGATTCCATCCAAGCATTTTAATTAATTCCTTGAATTAAAGCCAAAATGGAAAACATACACACCAGAGCATTGAGCAGTGAGATGAACACCATAATCCTTGATTATACTATTCAAAATTATGATATGTTTATACAAAGGAGAGACATGAGCTCAAAATATAACATCATAACTCAAATGCTAGTTGCGAAACATCAAACCTTCATAGACCTAAAACCCCATTACCGAATAACCCCAAACCTAAATTGTATTAATATTGAAATAACTGGTTCTTACAAACTATTCTGCAACTATACTCGACCTCAAAATATCTGACTTGCCAACGCCTATTTCTGGCCTTGAAATCCTTCTTATAGAAAATGAAGGAGCAAACAAGCATCAAGCCAGAAATTACACATGTCATTGGTTAATTATTAATAGACCATAATCAGTTATACTATAACCGTTGAGCTGTTAGTTGCCGGTAATAGACACTGTTTTACTCCTCTTCGATTAAGTACTTGTCCACCCATTTCTGGTATTCCTCATCTGTTGGCTAGTTAAAATTCACCACCTCGATCACCCTAGTATCGTAAGGTGTGTACTTCACCGCAACTTGGTTAGCCTCTCTCTCAAAAGACTCTAAGAATATGTTGGTATTAATTATTTTATCCATATTGCTCACCAGCAAGTCATAGTCTGAGCCATCACAAATCAATTTGATTTGTGCATCAATAACCTCTTCTGCCCTATCTTGCCACTGCTGCAATGTCTTAATATTTCCTTGTGCATCTATTATATCTGGCAGAAAAGTATCATTCCAGTCATCAAAAATCTTAACCAGTTCTCTAATTTTTCTACTCAAATCATCAGGTAGGGGCTGGAATCCCTTCAATGATTTCACAAAAATTAGGGTAGGCTTCAATGACTGAGGCCTGTTGTCTGCGTCAAACCTGGAAGCCTTAAACATAACATCTAAATCAGTGGCCCGAGGGATCCACTTCTCAACCAAAGGCAAAACTACTTCCCGAACTCTGTTAATGTTTTTAATTCCACCCAAGAACAAAGAATACAAAGAATGTACAGATGGCAACCTACAATCAACCTTCTCATTTAGATGCCTCAAAATGGTGTCAACCACTTCATTGTGTTTAGCAATTGCATCATCCTCACTTTCCTTTAGGGCAACCTGCAATTCTATGATTTTATTCAATATTTTCTTTTTGGTAGGATCCACAGAATACTCAACTTCCTCTTCAACTGGCTTTGGTGCAGGGCTGAGAGCAGGTGTCCGAATGGGGGACCCAAGAGTAGAAATGATTGGGATATTAAGGGGAACTGACCCTGAAGTAGTGGGTAGTACTCTTATACTAGAGGCACTAGAGGATTCTCCTACTTGCCCATATTTCAGTCTATCTACTTTAGACTGCAGGTCAACATTCCTCTGATGTATTCTACTATATTCCCCAATTATTACGTTGTATTTCTCCATCAGACTCTTCTTTTCAGCTTCCTCCCTTTCAACTGTCTTTTGGGCCAATTTGGCCACATTCAATGTCAAGCTTGTGGCTTCTATTGTTGAGGTTTTAGAAGCTCTCTTGATGATGAGCCCTTCCCTTAGACTTGGGCCAATATCAACCACATTTGGCTTTCTACCCTGGGGTGCCAATGCCCATATGGCCAGAGTTTCATATTCCTCACTAAAAGCAGAGTCTTGCAGAGCTGCCTTAACCTCTTCCTCATTGTTTTGCACAAGATGCTTGGATTGCAAGATAGCATTGAATACTACAGCATTAGCTATGTCCCATTCAGGCAAAAGTAAGACACCAGCCCAAGTCACAAGTCTCCTTCCTTCCTTAGGAGTAATGCTCTTGAATTCCTCCATTAGTTCGGCCTTAACTTCATCATCATTCTCTTGTTCGGACCTATCAGGTCTTGACTCTCTCCTTCTCTTGCATTTATCCTGATATTCCTCTAATTTCATTCTCCAAATTAACTGCAAGAATACATGAGTCTTCACGAAGGCATCATCATCCAGGAATGCCTTGCAAGCCTCCATCCTGGCATCTTGTACACACCGCCCCTTTATATCCATATAAGTTAACACCAATTGTGTTGATCTAGGAGGAGAAGGGATACCAACTTGCATGTCTTGATTAGTTATAATTATTTCATCCATCAGAGCCTCTTGTGTTTCCTCAACCCTTTGCCTCTTTAGGCTTGGCTTTGATAGTAACTCTACAGGATCATTTCTCGGTGGTGAATCTAGGTCCACAATCCTTATCCCTCTAGGTTTCCTGATCTCTTGACCCGGTTGTGATGATGCTTGCATTATTTGTTTTCCCCTTTTATCTTTTGCCTCCTCATCACTGCTATCATCTCTCTTCCTCTTGTATAGAGGCCTGTCCTCTGGTGGCTGATAAGTTGGCCTTGTTTCTTTAGGCCTCGCCTCCGGTCTCTGAATTCCCAAGTCCAGTTCCAAATTGACTTTCTTGGTTTTCAAGGTGCTCATGATATCTTTGAAGTTATTCATTAAGAAATCTATTCTTTTGTGAAATGGAGTGAACTCCATCAGTGGATCATATTTTGGATCCATTTTATGCACCATAGCCAACAGTTTCTCATAGGCAATCCATTTCTCTTTATTCAATTCCTGCCTTGCTCAAATCAAACTCATTTCTGATTAGATCCTCAGGAAAATTGAAAACATGTGCAAACTTTCCACCTTTAATTCATTGCCTGAATAGGGCAAAGAATCCCTCGGGCTCATGCTGCCTCTTAGATCCACTCTTCAAATGATAATCATCAAAAAATCTTCCAAGTGGACCCATCCTCCCTTGGAAAAGACAAAATCAGAAACAACAGTATAATCAGGGAACAAAGTCCCTTTTCCTTTCCCTATCAAATTATCCTCATGAATGCAACCTAGTTGCCACATGACTTCGACAAATCCCATCCTTGATGGTACATTATATGGGAGAATGTGAGGAGCTCCCTGGAAACCATAAACCCTTAGGACAGTGCTTACGAGGTATAAGATGATGTCACCCCAATTGTGGCACACCTTCAAATCAAGCTTCCTCACTTTGGGTCGGAGGAAATCATGCAAATCCTCAGGGCCCCTTGGCACATTTACCACCAATCTAGCTCTAAGTCTAGAAGCAAAACAATTATCAAACTACATAAACCTAGCACCTTCCCTGTTGCAAGACAAATCTGCACTCCAAACCTGTATTGGTAATCTTTCTCCATTCACTTCTTGCCTCAACACCATTTTCTCTGAGAAGAAGTCAACATTCTTGTACAGGAACATATGCATTAATAAGGAGTACCAAAAGAAAGGAGTACCAATGTCCCCCATATGCAACTTCAACAAACCCTCATGTATCTTTTCAGCAAGAAAATATGCATAGTCGTACACTACAGAAAAATTGGGATGTTGAATCTGAGCCCCCATAAACATATAAGCAATGGGCATCACGGTATTAGGGCTGAAACCTAAAATCTGGCAAAGTGAATAAAATGTTGCCAAGAAGTGATCAACAGAACAGCTTAGCCTGAAAGGCTCCTAATTAGTTGGGCTGATGTGAATCGTTGAACTGCCTGCCTTGGCTAAATGAGGAGGAAGCAATTTTGATTTGAAAAGAGGCTTTGACCTGGCATATTCTTGCTTCATTTCCTCAAAATCTACTTAGACTAAGAATGGGCTATATTCACTCAAATTGAAAACCTATCGAATCTCATCTGCATTTATATTCAATAGAACCCCACCATCATTATCCCTGATAATCCTTGTAACAGGATCATATCGTGCTGCCACTGCTCTGAGTAGGTCAATATCAGGAAATACATTTGGTACAACTAGTTTCCCCATATCATACTTTCAGCCATTACACAAAGGATGAGGCACATTTCGCTGCCCATACCATCTCCTAAACATTTCTAGGCCCGTCATTTGGACCCTAGCATCTGCAATATTATAGGTTTTACACCTTAGTCCCTCTCCTAAGGCTTTCCCATTCATTAAAACCAAACCCCTCTTCTTGTCATTCGTTGATAGCGGGAATTGATCTAGGAAATCATCGTATAAATTCCTTTGCAAATAATCAATATGGCCAGAATGTTGCTTTGATGGCACCATTTCGAACAACCAGGGCTTCTCCTAAAATCAAATTCTTGAACAAACTAGGGCTACCCAAAACGAAGTTACACCAGAACTTTGCAATTTCCCACAATTCAAAAGAACCAGTAACCTTACAGTCTTAATCAACAAGACCCCTGACCAACACAATACAACCCTCCACAAAAAACACATTCAAACAGAAACTGTGGCATAGAAGGTAACTCATGGGATTTCGCGCCTTGCAGAAAACCAAACCTCACTGTAATTGCTTGAAAAACTCAATCTCTGGCTCTGGACCGCTTCGAAAACATTTGAATGCCTTTGTGGTGAAGATAGAATGGAATTAACTACTTAAAGCCGATGAAAAATGGCCAGTAGATGTCTCATCCACCACTAAAGCTCACTTGCATGTCGCGCCAATGACTTCAATCGTATTTGATGCAAATTTAAATCCTTGCCGTCGATCTCTTGTTCATGTCAGATCGCCAATGATCAGTCGACCATCTTCAAAAGGTCGACAGCTTGACAACATCTCCATGTCATTATCGAGGGCCCACCATAATACACAGCGTGAAAGGAATACACGTGGCATCCACTCGTGATATCGCAATCACTAAACACCCTTCACTTTAGGATCACACGATGGAGGGCAACCGTTTATTCCCTCCATCGGCGATCATGATCATTCACAATAGTGAGCAACACCAAAACCTATCCGTCGAGCAACTTTTCATCAAGGTTAAAACATCACCGTTGATCTCGAGCACGTGCATCTCACATCCGGTTTAGTAACCCACTCTATAATGTACTAAAGTCTGATATAGATATTAAGCACTTTATTTACTCCTTTTCAACATTGACAAACTAGGACATGTGGCACTCGCCCGTGATATCGCAATCACCAAGCAACCAACGGTGACGTCATCGCGAGATCATGGGGAATGGTCAAGATCAACCGTAGGGAGATCGACAGTCACTAAAAATGACCCCTGCAAAATAATACAATTACTTAAAATAAAAGAGGGGAAGGGGACACCGCCTAGGACAAAGACAAACAATGGCTCAAAGTTGTTCTAAAACACAGGGCACGGTCCAACCCAAACTTGAGAAATAAAAGGTCAGGTGAAATATTTAGCATTTTTATTAAAAGGGGCCTGGCCTAGACGATTCAATGGGACATAAATTGTTTTGAAACCACCCTCAAAAAGGTAACGTCAAAAAAGACCCAACCCAAAGATATACATTATATGGCAGGTTACTAAAGCGGCTGCGAGATGCACGTGCTCAAAATCAATGGAGGTGTTATAATCTTGATGAAAAAGTTGCTCGACGGTTATGTTCAACAACGGTACTATTATGAATGAACACGATTGTTGATGATGGAGATCAACGGTTGCCCGCCATCGCGTGATCTGAAGATGTGTGTTTATTGATTGTGATATCACGGGCGAGCGCCAAGTGTATTCCTTTGGCGATGCATAGTGTGGTGGGCCCATCGTGCTGAGATGGAGATTACATTAGCCTTTTTGAAGGCAGTCGTTCGATGCTCTGACGAAAGTGAAGGATCGACGGTTGGGATTTGAATTCGATCAACATTAAGTAATTTTCCTTCGTTCTATTTTACCACAAAGTTATAACGGATTTTGGTTGTGTCTTGATGACAGTTTTGGGCCACTTTTGGCGTAAGTTTCTTGAGGTTTGGTGGCTAGCCAGTGCATTAGTCATTCTATAGTAGGTTTTAAACTCATTAGAGTTTGATGTTTCAGGACAGTACTAGCATCTGAATGGAAATTACTAATTTCGATCTCATGTCTCTCCATTGTATAAATATATCATTATTTTTAATAAAATGATCAAGGGTTATTTTGTTCATTTCTAAGTTATGGATGTTGAACTATTAGTCTGTTAGCTTCTGTTATGTTTTGACTAAAAATCCTGATATGATTCATGAAGTGCAATATAATATAAAATATCATGGAGACTTGGAGTGCAATATAAAATATCCTGATTCCTGAACTGGAAGTGCAATGATTCACAATTTATTTGAATACAATATAAAAAATCATCAACTACTATTTGGAATATGATTCATGTAGTGCTTGAGTGCAATCTAAAATAAGATTATAAGGTATCATGAACTTGAAGTGCAATGATTCACAATTTTCATTTAATAGAATATAAAATATCATCAACTACAGTTTGGACTTTGGAACAATGGAAATTGATTCAAGAAGTGCAGTAAAAATACCTAAAACCTGCTAATTCTCTTCCATTTCCCAAACGGAGTCAGGGTCCTCAAACCGATGCTCATCTTTAGATAAAGTAAAAGAGTCATCTTGATTCGGAGACTGCTCTGCACTTTGTTTGGTCTGTGTCTTAAAATCAACATTCATTGTTTGATTTGTGTCAATTTCAATATCATTGTCATCTTGATCTATCCCAGGCCCACTGCCATTGCCACTAGTACCACCACCAGTACCGACAGCTCTTGGAATTGGAGAGCCTGTGTTGCACAACCCGGCCCCTCTTCTTTCACATGTGGACCTCCAGATTGCGAGTGCCCTTTCAAAAGGAATTTTTTTGATATTATACGCAATTCCTTTCATCCTCAAGCAATTTTCCAAATTCTTGTCTAGTTTGTTTCTTAACTTTGATTTAAAAAACCCCAATGTACTGAAAACTCTCTCATCCTCCACCAACCCCAATATCATTGTTTGACATAAATCAACAAGTTTGAAATATTCTGACATCGAACCACGCAATATTTCACTCTAACCTAAGCTTGTCCAAACCTTTTTTATTGATCCTGGTTCAAAGGCCTTCTCCTTGCCCATGGAATCAAACTGGTCCCTCATAGCTATTGCAAAACTCTGACATTGCTTTCTAAGCTTATTTTCATTTAAAATTCCTTCTATTGCCTGCTCATTGTATGTTAGCTTTTTTGAAAACTATTCGATCATGATTTTTACTTGATCATGAAAATATTTTGGGTTATCTCGGTTTACCCAAAATTGAGGATACACAATACCCATGGCTTCAAGTATTTCATGCTGAGGGAATCTTTCATGAATCTCTGAGGAAAGAGATTTTGCAATTTCCTTCAAATTATCACTAACAGATTTAACAATGTCGTTAAAATCTTCCTCGTTAACAAGTACTTCTTTTCTAGAGCGCCTAACTTTCTTACAATGGTAAATTGGTATCTCATATCCACGTACACAAATACATAAGTGCCCGCTTGCATTAAACTGTAAATAATTATCAGGATTATTCAAATCAGTAATTTTCTGCCACATCAAATAATTTGCTCCTTCTTGTGTTAGATCTAGATATAGATGATCGAGGGCCAAGCATGTAAGTTTACGTAGATTGGCATATTCATAAATATACATAGTTCTACCTTGGGATTTCTTCACAAAATTGTTCATCTCATCCAGCATGGGGAGAAGACTAGCTAAAGTCAAGAGTGTCTCTATATCGCTTAACCTATGTAAGAGTTCAGGAGATTTGTCTACTGTGTTGTGATGCTCGTACATCAACCCAATCAAGGATTGATATTCTGAAAGAACTCGTTCCGTTGGTCCATGCAGGGAGATCCATCTGGTATCGACATCCTTGAGAAGCTTGTTTCCAGGTGTTACTCCCTCAACAAAATGTTGAAATTCAAGGAAACGTTTGGGACTTTGGCAGAAGTATGCGTGGATCTCGCGAACTAGATTTTCAACTTTTGATACTGTTGGAAACTTGCTACAATTTTAAATGCTAAATTCATTCTATGGGCCATGCAGTGAATGCCAAGCATGTATGGTACACAAGTAGTTTGTAACTTTGTGCAAAGACTGCTCCTTTGACCTTGCATCACTGCAGCTCCATCAGCTCCTACACACACCAACTTTTTGGCAATTGTCAACTCATCCAAACCTGCAATTTCATTCAAAGATTTCTTGACTAGTTCAAATAGATTTTGCGATGTTGAACTGTCCTTCATTTTACGAACACAAAGAAGATGAGCTTGGCGAACATGTTGTTCTACAGTATACAAATGCATACAAACTCAAGAAGTATTATCTACAACAGTAACTTCATCTAAAGATAATGCAATGAAATTTGACTCTTTTAATTTCTCCTTTAAATCTTGCTTTTCCACTGCAGCAAGATAGTTCGCCAATTCCCATCCAGCGTTTACTGGCCAATGTGAGAAGGGAAAGTGGGGAGCACTCAAATAAGATAATAAATCAAAATATTCTGGGTAGTCTGTCATAGGATGCTCCCTGGACAATAAATGAAAAACAACACTCATCTGAACAGTTTTTGACAGATTTGTTGCTACCATGGCTTTTCCAAAATGAGCCTCAAGTGTACCTTCACATTTTTTAATCTTCGACATTCTATGGTTATGCTCTCCATAATCTATGGCATACTTAACATGAAGACATTCTTCCTTTGATTTCCATCGTACGACTGATTGTTCCTTTCCGTCTATGATTTGTTTTTCGTAAACTTTGCCAATATGCTTTTCTATAGTGTCAAGCTTTAGTTGCATCGTCTTGTCTCTTCCATATTTCCAACTACAAATCTTACATCTGACCTTTGTTGCCCTTTCAATATCGTTTTCGTTTGATACCCCCACTGGTTCAAGGAATGGGTACTTCGACAACCAACCAATTTGAAAATTCCTTGTCATTTCCCACTCGCGCCCCAATTTTGCTTTGCCTTTTCTTTTCTTGCTACCAACATCATCCTCATCCAAGTCGATTATCTCATTCTAGCTATCCAGGGTATCCCTTGGAACATCTTCTGCGGTACTGCCATCCTCATTTGATACATTTTGATTTAACACAATGACAATATCACCTTGACCTTCCTATGGCGGAAGAGTTGATGATGTATCTCCATCTTCAATAATATTTGGTGGAAGAGTTGATGGTGTAGCTCCACCTTGATCTGATGGATTAGAAGCTTTTCCAATTCCAAAGTAAGACTGTATGGTGCCTCCCCATTTTGGGCGTTTTGATGGCCTCCCAGTCTCTTCATTACCCGCCTGCTCAGGAGTCTTACCCTTGTTGCTCGACATATTGATCTCACTTCGAATAAAAGCTGGAAAAAAATGTCTTCTTGTTTAAGAAGGACAAACCGACAGAGAATATAGATCCCATTCCCTACTTAAAATTATGTTTAAGACTGAAGCAAGAATGGAAAGAAATCTTATTATTATAACTAATAGTCTAATAACTAATAACAGTGTGAAGAAATGATCACTCACCTTTGAGTCTACGTTTTCGGGTTTCGCTTTCTGAATCGAGAAGTAGAACCTCATAACCAAACAAAATGTGTAAGAACAAATAACAGTTTCAATTGTATTTATATCAAATCCATATTTGGCGAATTCCATGGGATTTTGAAATGGTATGTTAAAAATTTGGCGAATCCCGCGTGCTTATACAATGATACCTTGAAATTTTCAAGGCGAAATAGGTCCTCATAAGCAACTATTTATAAATTTTAATTGGCGAAATGGGTCTTCACAAGCAACTATTTGTAAATTTTAATTGGCAAAATGGGTCTTCATATAATGTTGTTTTAATAGTATTGGTGAATATGTTGGTGAATTTGACATGCTCCCTGGGATTCCAGTCGAAAATATTGATCGATGGATTGGAAACGCGTAGTTCGTTATGGCGAATTTATTGCCTAAACATGCCTCGTAAAAAAAAACTGTTGGCGAATGGACATGCATTGGACCGATAGTCCGTGAATTCCTGGTGATTTGAACACCTTGCAGATACGGTAGATTTTCCAAATTCGAATTGCTAGATTCCTATAATTTGCCAATTGGTGAAGATTCGCCACTAAATTTATCCCTGACCCTCGCCCTTATATACCCTAAACCCAAAACCCTTACATGCATACATACAACCATACATACATGCATACAAGCATACATACAAGCATACATACATGCATACATGCATACATGCATACATACAACCATACATACATGCATACAAGCATACATACATGCATACATGCATGCATACATACATGCATGCATACATACATACAAGAATACATACATACATACATATAGGCATGCATACATACATACATATATACATACATTCGTGCATGCATACATACATACATATAGGCATACTTACATACATACATACATACATACAAGAATAGATACATACAGACATACATACACACAAATATATATATATATATATATATATATATATATATATATATATATACGAACATACATACATTTTAAAAACTTGCACACATCAAGTGAGACATAATGTGAGCGTGTTATAATGCACTCGTGTTATGTCATGCTTGGGAAACATCAAGAAAAAAGCAAAATGAAGCAAAATACAAAGAAAGACATAATACAAGCGCATTATAACATGCTCGTGTTATGTCTTTCTTTGGGAATCCCCAAGCTTTAGGCTTGTATTTGCTTTGGATTTCCAATCCAAAGGCTTGGAGTGCCTTCCCAACATCCAAAGACGTGTTTTGCATATTCTACAGTATTTCACATAATCTTGTTCGTGATAACCGTTAGGTTTGCACGTGTTTCAAGGTTAAGTAAATAAAAAACTTGGGAAATGTTAGGCTCTCTCTTAGCTATTTAACTCGATGTAATTTTTTTCACATTTTGACAATGTTAAGGCTTTCATCTTTAATTTCTTTTGTTTGTGTGTCTATTTTTTGTGAAAAACCGGTGTTTGGTATTTTTTATTTTATTTTTTAACCGTTCACTGAAATTTCAAATATATTACACTTTTTTAAACTAGACTCCATTCTACACATTCAAAAAAAAATCAATTAGTTTTCAAAAATTATAGGGGTAGCACGGCCAAAATTCTATTTTTTAGGATGTGTCCACTTTGAAAATTAGTAAAAACACAAATATTTAATAAAAAATTATCAAAAAAATTGGGCATAAACTACATCATGTTAGCTAATTTCTCACTGAAGCAATTTTAAAAATACCAAAAAAAGTTAACCTTTTGAAGGAGCCACAAAATACACTATTTTATGTTTTTTTGACAAAAACAACACCAATTTTTGTGGCTCTCTTTTTGAACCCGTTAATCTCTACCATTTTGAAAAAATAGTAGTTTAGAAAGTAGACTCGGAGCACTACAACCCTTGTTTTTGTTGAATCTTAAAATTTTGAGTGTGACTATCCTCAATTTCTCATCCAAGATTAGTATTTCCTGATTTCCTTAAAAAAGTGGCTACTTAAGACCCCTTTTTGGCCCCCCATCTTTCTACACTTACTCTCTAATCATGTATTAATTTGAAAATTTATGGGAATCCAAGTCTCTCTCCCCTCTTTGGAATCTTGGGCTCGTCAGACTTGGAGCCTTTTAGGGTGATATACAGGTGATGTTTTTGGTGAATAACTATTTTATAATTGCTTGGCAAATAGAAATAAGGCCTTTGAAGGGTGCCCCTACTTCTTTAATCAAGACATCCTTTTCATTAAATTATGGTACGTTGGTTTCAATCTTGCAGAGGAGCTTCCAACAAGAGTTCTTGTACGGGTGAGACTCCTCTAGTTTACTTTAGAGTTTTGGAGGAATGGCATTCTTCATATAATCACTCTATTGTTAGGAAAGTCAGTGGCCCTATTGCAAAAAACTCTGGATAAAAAGGTAATTTCCTATGCTCAAATTTGTATTGAAATTTATTTAAATAACGTACTAGATTCTATGGAAATTTAGTTTGGTTCTATGTCATGGATCCAATAGTTAGATTATGAAGCTCTATCATTTTGGTGTCGGGTTTGTCATGAATATGGGCATTTATAAAGGAAGTGTCATAAGATTAACCCATTAGGAAACTAGTCTAGTGTGCCTCCTCAATATTCACCTAAAGTAGACAAAGGGAAAGCTCATATATTGATGGAGGATGCAAATAAGAATGGTTTTATTCTAGTAAATCCTTGCATCAAGGGTAGAGGGTAGAAAAGGCCTATGAAATTAGTGAAGATGAAGGGGTTTTAATTGTTTTAATGTATTGGATGGTATGGATCAACAAGAGGGTATTTGAGAAGGGTTGAATTTAGAGGCTGGTATTTTGGGGATGAACTGGGAGGGACGCAAAGATGTAGTTATTTTGGATAGCCATCAAGAGGGGTGTCTTGAAGCACAAATGGACACAAATATAGTTCTTGGAGCCACATGTTCTCTGGATTAAGTTCAAAATTTGTGAGAGAAAATGGTATATCTATAGTTTTCATTAAATCCTTGATGGAGAAGGGGGATTTGGACATAGGTAAGGGAATTAGATAATCACCCACTTTAGGATTGTAACAAAAAATCCTAAGAGAGGTACTACTAAGAAATCATCCAAGGTAGGTCGAAAGAAGGATCAAGATAAAATTAAAGTAATAGTGGAGACATTGGTGGAATCTAGGTCAATCAAAACCATTGACTCACACCTCTCCAATTCTCATAAATGATCATCCTCTCTTGGAATGTAAGGGGCTTGAACAAGGACCCTAGATAAAAAATTATTCAAGAGTTAATTAGAGTTCATTCATCAAATATTGTTTTTATTTATGAGACTAAGTTTTCTTTGGATATCATGTATAAAATGGTTTCCAAATTGTGATGGAGATGTCATTGTCAGTGCATAGGTGCTCAAGGTAATGTAGGGGTGATTTCTTTCTTATGGAATCTGCTAAATATTTCTCCTATGTGGTGGTATTCTAGTAGATCTTCAATATTTGGGGTTGCTTCTAGCCTAGAGACTGGAGAGATATTTTTGTTCTCTAATGTTTATGCCCCAACCAATTATCTAGGTAAATCTCATCTATGGTCTCATATTTGGTTCATCTAATCCTTAGCTCCTTTTCATCCTTGAATCTTGGGAGAAAATAAGGGGAGTGGAAATAATGGAGACTTCTTCCATTCTTTGTAGACATAATATTGTATCTATGAACTTGGTGAACATGAATCCTAGTAATGGTTTATTTACTTAGAGTAATAGGAGATGTGAAAAGGAACCTATCTCAAAGAGGCTGGATAGATTTTTGGTGTCTAATTTCTTTCTTGGCAACAAATGGGCTTCATCCTCTAAGATATTGGAATGGAGGGGTTCAAATCACTAGCCTATCAAATTCCCTGCTACCTTGGTGTGGGCTAAAAATAATACGTCTTTTAAGTTCCAATTAATGTGGTTGCAAGATCTTGTGTTGCAAGACCTTATGATTGGTTGGTGGAGTAGGGGTAAAATAGCCTTTGGTACGATGATGTATTCCTTTGTCAAAATATTATAGTTTATGAAGCTCCAGCTCAAGAGGTGGAAAAGGTAGTACTTTGGTAATATATTCCAAGCTAAGTCAGGTGCTCAACCCTGTTTGGATGTTACCATCCATTATATTAGGGAATGTGGCCTTATAGAGGTTTCCCTTAGGGAAGAGTCGAGAGTATTGAATGAGTTGGAAGAATGGGAATAATGGGATGAGTTGTATTAGAAACAAAAGGATTGGATTGTTTGGATTTAGGTGGGTGATAGAAATATGGCCTTCTTTTATAACATGATCAAGGCCAGAAGTTATGGGAATATGATTTCTTCCCTTCTCTCTTCTCGAGGGTTTCAAATTTCTTCCTTAAGTGATGTTTCTAGAGAGGTTTCTCAACACCACTCTTCTCTATTCTTGGAGGACTCACCCCTTGTGGAAGAAAAAACGAATCTTATCATGACTTGCATTCTATCTTTAATTCCTCTATATGTGAATGGTAAACTTATTAGTCCCATTTATCTAGAGGAATTAGAGGGATTTGTGTTTCAGATGAAGGGGAAATCCCTTGGACTTGATAGATTCTTTGCTGGATTTTTTAGGAGTTCTGAGAGATTATAAAATTTGACCTATTGTAGGTTGTTTAGGAATCCTAGAAAAAAAAATAGATGTTGAAAGCAATGAATGCTACATTTATTTCCCTTATTTCCAAAAGAGAAGGGGCTAATACACTTAACTTTTTTAGACCCATTGCTCTTTGTAATGTGGTATATAATACTATCTCTAAATTGATGGAAGAGAGACTTAATCCATAGATGAATAAGTTCATCTCTAAAAAGCAAGGTAGATTTGTGGTAGGCAAGAAAATTATGGATGGGGTGATCATTGTTTTTTAGGCCATTCATTCTATTGTGATTTCAAAGGATAATACTGTTTATCAAATTGGAAATGGCTAAATATTATGATTGAGTCAAATGGTCGTTCCTAGAAAAAATTCTCCTCAAGTTTAGGTTTGGAGGTGATTGGGTAAACTGGGTGATGAATTGTGTTACTACGACTTCTTATTAAGTTATTGTCAACAGGGAACCCTCTAAGTTGTTTGGGGCCTATCATGGTCTCCATCAAGGACACCCCTATCTCTATATTTATTTATTTTATTAGAGAAGGGTATAGGTAGATTCATGAAGTTTCATGTGAGTCAAGGTTATATTTTGGGGTGGAGTTGGGGAAATTTATTTCCTCAATCTCATTTGTAGTTTGTTAATGACACTGCTTTGATGGGTGTGGAAAAAATAAGAGAGGCAACTAACATTAGATAGATATTGGGTATTTATCTTGTAGCCTCAAGATAATAGATTAATGAAGAAAAATCCTCCATTTTTTCTTCAACACCCCTCCTCATTCAAAATTTCATTGTTTGTATCCTTATATTCTAAATTGGAGTTCTCCCCCTTGTGTATTTAGGTATTCCTCTCTATTGGATCATGTGAGATGAGAATTTTCAAGGTGGATCGATTACACTTGATCCATGATGAATCAAAGTATAATGAAGCCACTAAACCTCAATCTACCAAAAAAGATCATTCAAATTCAAAGTTAAACTAAGCATTTATTAAAATTGAAAGTTGCAAACTGAAAAAAGTTAAATTCCTACTCTAACCCATTTGAAACTTGTCCTATTTTGGAATTGGTGTCGTATTGATGTGGAACAACAACCCTTTCCCAATCCCGTGATCAATGAGCTTGTTTCAACCGATTCTATGGAAGAAAATCGATGAAACCATTGTGATAAAATGGATTAAAACTTGATTTAAGCTAAAATGAACATGATGTAAGCTATGTTAACATGATTTTATGTTGAAAGTGATCTAATTATGTAATTTCTAAGCTAATTCTAAGCTAAAAAATGAAAACCTTAATTTGTAAACAAGCTAAGATGGATGCATGGAAGCCATTAATAGATGTCTTTAGTCGTTTATGCAACTAAAATGAACTAAAAAAAGTTAAAAATGAGTAAAATATGAGTGTGGATGCAAGTTAAATCAACAACATAAGTTTGCAATTAAAAGATGGATCCATTTGTCTCCAAATAGGGTTCTATTTATAGAAGAACAAATGAGAAATGGAGGGTTGAGATTGAAAAGATTAATCAACAGTCAAGGATGAAAGGAAGAAGAGGCATGGATCATGGATTCTCATCAACGAATGAGAATGATGGGATTTAATCAAGGGTTCACATTTGCTTCAAACAAACACACTTTTGACCTACACACACAAGTCAAAGGTGACTTGTTCAAAAGGTTAAAGGTTAAAACTTGCATAAGAAGCTAAGTGAAAATTACCCTTTTTCAAATGGAGGAATAAGAATATTCTTTTGGAATATTCCCATGGGTGAGGATAAAAAGCATTTTGCAAACTAAAAATTCTTAATTGTGCAAAAAAGGGGATAAGGAATATTCCTCTTTCGAAGGAAAATTAGTATAATTGCTAATTAAATAAAATTTAATCATGCAATTAGTGGATTTGGAGGAATAAGGTGATTTTCATTAAATTAAATGATTTAATAAAAGGGGAAAGGTGAAATGACATTTAATTAAATAACTTAGGGTTATTTAATTAAATTAGAAGACTTTAAGGAATTAAATTAAATATGTTGATTTATTTAATTTAATTAGATGAGATGTTAGTGTGAAAGGGGGTGAATTAACCCGATTTAACAAATTAGATTAATAGACAAAAATGACACAATTAATTAAATAGCTAGGCTAAATTAATCAATTAAGCAAAAAGAGGATGGGTTTAAGAGGAAATGATGTTAGTAAACCTGTTTCGAGTGTATGATACCATTCACGATATTTTTTAGTGTCTACATTTTGCCCCTCTTTGAAGCGAGGTACTTGCTGCTTCAGTTCAAAGAATAATGCTCCTCGAATTAAAACTGTTGCCCAGATAAAAAATAATAATGATTTTTTAGATGCCCCAACAGAAGGATAAAGCTGACTCCCTGCCCCATCAAGAAATCGGGCAAAAAATTTGAATTTTAGGTTGATTTCTCGACAAAGGTTAAAATTTGCCCTAGGGGGTTCGGAAAGGCTCCAGGATGCAAGAATTATGCCAAAAATGCAAAAAATGATGCAAAATTAGGGTCCGATTGGAAAAATTGGTGAAAATAATGATAAACCCTAGCTTGAAGGTGAAATTAGGGCAAAAAACCCTATTTTTCTAGCATAAATAAGCCAAGAAGGGTCACTTTCAATTCATTTGTGCATTCACACTTAAGAGATCCTTGCTATTTTGAGCTCTGACCCTCCGACGAAATGGCACGCCGTGAACTTCCCAGGCACATCTTCGACTGAGTTTGAGAGTTCCAGTGGCTTCCAGGTGCAAGACCACTGGTATGTAACTCCAAACTTGATTTGAAATTTGAATTTTTGATGCATTTATTACGCTTTAGAATTTAGACTTTGGCAGCGTAACTATATAGTGATGCCCAAATTGCAATTGGCGATGTTGAAGTGAATTATAGCAACACATTTGTTTATGGCGATGCTATTTCAAGATTTAAAATTAGGGTTTGTAATTTTAAATGGCGATGCATGTCTATTAAGTGACACTCCAATCGATTTAGAAATTAGAGTTAAGGTTACCAAAGAGTAAATCGTGATGCCAATGTACTTGGCAACGCCTGATTCGATTTATGATTTAAAATGCCTTCAGACGTCGTAATTTGAAATTTGAATATAGCGACACTATTGTGATTTTTGAGATGTAAATTCTAAGTTGAGTCAAATTTCCCTAATTTCCTGACGTTGTGCACTTTGTGATGCAGGAGGTCATTCCACCATTGATGTCGCGGGAGCATAGGCCCTTTGTATTGGAGAGACTTAGCAATTTTTCAGAGTTAATGTAGGAGCACCTAGGGGAGATCAGCCTCTAGTATGTTGCTTATGCGCCTGTCACCCGGACACATCTTGCCATGATGATTGCCCTATGCAAGAGATGGCACAGTGAGACCTTTTCATTCCACCTACCGACAGGCGAGGAAACAATGACTTTGGAGGATGTCTGGCGGATCCTGTGCTTGCCCATTCATGGAAATTGAGTGATTTATGACGTTGATGTCAGACTCGACGCCTGTCATGAAGTGATGGAGATGGAGGATATTGTGTTAGTGACATCTCAGATTGACCTCAATTTTTACAGAGGTCATGTGCCCACCTTCAGATTGATTATTGCATCCATTATCTTAGGTTTGGTAGCCTCATACAGATGTAGCAAAGGATTTAGCCCAGGATGGGGCTTGGCATGGCATCAAATGTTGCACAGGAGGACACTCTTTACGTGGGGGCATGTGATGATGGCCTCCTTATATCATGATTTGCATGATTTTTTTTACTGTGATGGGAGAGCCATTGGTGCAAGGGTGACTCTGCTTCACATTTGGGCATGGGATCACATTGTCATGCTCTAGCCTATTGTTCATATGGTAGACGTGGAGCCAAATGATCCCATCATTTGGAGATATAGAGGGGCTATCACCTTGAGGCACACTAGAATAGATTGGGCTCTTGTACTGGCGACAGGTGATTGATGATATGATAGTTTTCCACTGGAACCTGTGGCTATAGGTTCCACCCTAGTATGATGATGTCCAATAGTTATACTTCACTAGGCATACCTGATATATGCAGGGTCATGAGCACACCATTATTGAGCAGTATTTACTAGACAGGGTGGCTTGTTAGTTCAGAGATATTCAGGATAGGCTAGATGATGGTTACAGGGCCATTTTCGCTAGGTCGTTCAAAGAGGTTCCCACATGGGGATTGATCATTCTAGCTCTCGAGGTAGTCGAGAGTTTCAAACAATTAGCGGCTCAACCCTCGGCCTATAATTAGGGTCAGACAGTAGCATAGACTTGGTTTGTTCCTCCCTGACGACCGACAGACCCAATGGACGCTCCTCCTTGAGGGAGACCTAGAGGTAGGGGGTGAGAGGTAGAGGACAGGGTGGCCAGGATGATCAGGTTTCGAGGGATCCACTAGTGGGACAATAGGTTCCATAGTATCCTCCAGTGGTACAACAGCAGGAAGGACCACTACCACCACCACCATCAAATGCGAGAGATGCATAGATACAACAGTTGCAATAGTAGGTGCAGATTTTGATTGGTGAGTGGGATCAGGCCCACCAAAAAGCTTTGGGTATTATTGTTGAGAGAGATTAGGCCTTACAACGGGTACATGCCATGACCGCAGAGAGGGACCAGGAGGTTGCCCAGTGCGAGCAGATAGAGGCTATGATGGTGGCCACACATGGAAGGACTGTTTCAACCAGATTATACCGAGAGGTCGTGACATAAGTCGCATATTATAGGATGCACTATCACCAAGATGTACCTTAGGAATTTAGACAACCTGATTTTTCCCAATGGAGTGATGCATGACTGAGAGCCAAGGATCAGCCTGAGAGGCAAGCTGGAGAGGGTAGCAACCATCAGGGCTAGCTATTGTGTATATACATTTTCTAATTTTGTTGCCCCATTCTTTGTCACTGATATACATTCATTGGCTCCTTTTTGATAGCCTTGTGGATATTGTACTTATCATTGATATACATACACTGATCCAAATTTTGTACCATGACATTCGGTTTTTGATATATATGATATGGATACAGATGATTTATGATGTGATGTTTTCACTTTATTTCATGCTTATGCTATATGGATGCAATGATGTGTGCATATTTTATTATGTATGGATGCAATTTATTTATGCTTATGTGATATGCGATGATCATGATATGATATGTGATGTTATGATATTCTCTTTTCCATTATTTTTCACGATATGCTATGGAATGAATGATATGCGATGTAAATGATATGGATGCAAATGATGTGGATGCATTTATTTTGTGTATTTTCTATGTAATTAATGAGATGATCATGTATGCACATGGATGTATGGATGCAAATGATTTATGATATGCAACGATTTAAGATGTTTAGAATAACAAATGTATATTATTTATCACAACTCAAATGATGATGCAGAATGTATGATGTGATATGTAATGATTATGCTGATGGATTCTCTATGATTGTGCTATGATTATGAGATGCATGTATGTTGATGGTTTGTGGATGCAAGATGGATGCATTGATGATTTTTTTGTTGACTGTCATGATACCAGGTTAGCATGGAGAGAAGATAGAAGAATAAAGAATGAATAACCATTGATTTTGATGATTGCTTCAAAATCTCCAACAAGTCCATAATCCATCGAGACTTTATTAGAGATGGTGACAAGACAATGCCAGATGCAGGATGATGAGGTGCTCACATATCAGGATTGGTATTTTCTGTCATTCCTTATTTGTTTGATATAACACATAGACATGATGCATCAAGGTATTGACAACCAGGATAACATTGTATCTAGTGTAATGGAATTTGACTTGACAAACATATAGGATAGTTCTTCTTCACATATTGACATACAAAAACCTCATTGGAATGTAAATTAGAAGCTTAAAATATATTGGACCAAAGCATACGCAATAGTTAACAACATACCCTAAATGACCTTCCTACACACAACTAAGCGAGTATGCGCCAAGATTATATTACAAGAATATCCACAAGCACAACAAAGGAAAGATCATGATCAATGCCCCCATTCCTTTCTCTCTAAATCATTTTGATAGAAATCATTAAGAGGTCCTGGAAATGGGCCAATAAGATAAATCATAAGAAAAGATTAGAGACAAATAGTCAGTGTTATCTATATCTCTTGCCTTGCTTAATTTAGCTAAAGTTGATGTTTGATATTGATGCCCATTGTAGGAAGGATACATCCTAGGACATGTTGATCAGAGGTTGTTTGTTGTTAGGATGATGATGCTAAGATGAGTCATTGATACAAATTTCATTGACACATTTACCTATGATCTAGACTTTAGATTTTGACACTTAGGTTCTCACTTTACGACTCACTACACTTGCTTTCTATTCGCTTCGCCAAAGTTTGAAGGTGGCGATTAATTTATTATGGATGAAGATTTATTGCGGGTGAAAGCGAGATGGGATGGATGGTTTTGAATTTTCTAGAATATTTGAATGTTTTGAGGTTGGTTTTGGTATTTTTGAAATTTTATGCGAATGTTTTGGGATTTTCAAATTTTTGACGCTTTTTAGAGATTTTCAAAATGTTTGAGGCTATTTAGGTTTTTTTGAATGTTTTCTATTGTTTTTTGGTTTTTTATTTTCTAATTTTTTGGTTTTTTCAAATATTTGGATGTTTAGGGATTTTCAAATATTTGGATGTTTAAGAATTTTCAAAATTATTTGAATGTTTAGGGATTTTATGAGGAGTTTCGACCAAGAACCTAACCTAAAAGACCTATCCTAGGGGTCTTGGGGGCTGATCAAAGATAAGCATTGCCTACATTATACATGCAAAGACCACGTAGTTTGACTTGACTTGACCTATTAACAAGATGAAGATATGAACAGGTGATGGAAAGTCAGTTTATTATGACGAACTCCTAAAGGACAAATCTAGGGTGTCTCAGGGGCACATCAATGATGGCCTTGCCTACATTCAAGATCAGAGATGACGTAGTTCGACAAGGGAACCACTTTTTTGGATTTTTGATGTTTTGAACTTTCTAGGAATTTTGATGTGTTTTGGATGTTTTAGATTTTAGCCTTTACAAGTTTTTGTATGTTTTTGGAATTTAGTTGTACAGGATTTTGCAGATGTTTTTTGGATTTTCTAATGAACGTTTTACAAATGTTTTGGGATTTTTGATAATATTTTATGAATGTTTTTGGTGTTTTCCATGAGATTGTAACCTCAAGATATATAAGAACCCAATATAATCCATAATGAATTTCCCCTAGCGTGACATGATAGGCTACTTTGATATAAGTAGGACAAACTAACCTTCAAAATATGCCAAGTAGAACTAAAGGGATACGATTCTTCACATCATCAAGATATGATAAGGATGTGGATAGGCGATGGATGAATGCTAGTACAAGGAATGATAGGACCAAAATAGCCAAAGAATAGATGGAGGTGCTTTATTTATGTGAGGTGCTTGTTTGCCAGGTTTTCACCAAGGTACTTGCCCAAAGCACCACTGAAGTGGTTTTCACTAGAGGACAATTTTTTTCTTTACTTTTTCAATCCTTTTTCTTATTTTTTTGGATTTTGATCATTTTTTGATGCTTTTGTATTTTTTAGATTTACACCCTTCAAGAGTAGGCATAAATTTTTTTGAGATGCAAGCTGTTAGTTGGTTCCTGCAAGGGTTCACCTTTAGGTGTTGATAGCTAATATGCTCATGATCCATAGTATGCTATGACGACAAAGGGATCCAACCAATTAGGCTCAAATTTTCGTTTACTGTCCTGATCTGGTAGAGTCTTTTGATTCTGCTTTAGGACAAGATCCCCTACTTGGAAAGACTGACATTTGATCTTCTTGTTATAGCTATGTTTCAGTCGATTTTTGTATACTTACAAGTGATTGAGGGTGTCAAGACAACACTCGTCTAAGAACTCTAGCTCATTCAGTCGAGATATTTTGTATTTTTCATCGATGGTCGGGTTATGTAGTGACACTCACAGTGATGGGAGCTCAACCTCAATAGGTAGGATAGCTTATGATTCGTAGATCAAGGAGAAAGAGGTTACACCTGTTGGTGTGCGGATACTGGTTTGATAGGCCCAGAGAGTGGGATTTAGTTGTAGATGCAAATCACGACCAACTTCATTGACTGTCTTTTTCAAGATTTTAGGATAGTTTTATTTGTAGCCTCTGCTTGGTCATTGCCTTGGGGATAATATGGGGTAGAGAATCGATGTTGGATGTTGAATCTTTCGCACAACTCTTTCACATCCTTATTCTTAAAGGGTGTCCCATTGTCTAAGATTAGAGTTTGTGGGACACCATAACGGTAGATGAGGTAATTCAGGATAAACTTGGAAATTTGCTTCCCCATTATATAGGTCATATGAATGGCTTCGTCGACCCACTTAGTGAAGTATTCAGTGGCGGTTATGATAAACTTGTGGCCATTAGATGAGGTTGGGGTGATTTTTTCTATGGGATCAAGTCCCCACTGTGAAAAGGGCCAAGGTGTGATCATGGGTTGTAATTCCTGAGTTGGTGCATGAATCAGATTTTCATGTTGTTGACACAAGACACACTTTTGCACATACTGATGAGCTTCCTTTTCCATGGTTGGCCAATAGTACCTCATCCTCAAAATTTTCTTTGCTAACATCATACCACTATAATGGGAACCACATATTCCATCGTGCACTTTTGTTAAAGCAATTAAGGTTTCCTCTTGGTTAAGAAATCACAATAATGTTCCTTCGATGTTTCAACAGTAAAGGGTGTCACCTATGATCACACATCGGGATGCATTTTTGACAAATATATTTTTAAAGTTTGAGGTGATATCAGATGTGTTGGTGTTTCAAATCGCACCTCTAGTATGTGGTTTGGAAATAGACAGCTATGTGCAGTGAACTACTCTTCAAATTCGGAGGGGAAGCTCCCTCATATGCTGATTATGCTAAAGAAAGTAAATTAAAGCTAATTTTCCTATCTTTTTTCTCAACTAAGAGCACAAGGTTATAAAACTCAAGCATCGTAGCTAAGGTTTTGTCTTTTGAAAGTTCAACTACAACTAAGCCTACTCTAATGACATTTCTAATTACTCAAGTAAATGCAGAGCATGAGAATTAGAAATAAACAAGGAATGATTCTCTGACATAAATACTTAAATAAACTTTTCTCCCAATGCACATCTACTTACTTTCAATGCAAGCCGAAATAAAGATCATATAAGCATAACACATAAGACAAAAATATGAGACTTTATATCAGGGTAGCAAAGCAGGCACAAGACTTTATTTTCTCAAATTTCAGGGACAAGAGATTACACTTCTGGGACAACAAGTTATAGAAAAACAAGCATACAACATGCGATCAAAATCGGATTAACACTTAGCACAAGATCGAACAAAAACTAAATAGAAATCTTGAAGGCAAAAATAAGCTCAACAATTTCACTATCACAATCAAAGTTCTGAACAACACTGAATAACAATGAGAAGGCACTAAAAGGCTCAACGTCTTGTTATCACTAGCATGGTTAAAGAAAAATGGGCAAGGTTGCCCTTATTTATAACTAAGCAGAGGAGTAGGGAACCCTAAAATATCCTTGCTTTTACAACTAATACTTGCCAGCATGCAAGCTTAATTTCTAAAACTAAAGAAGATAAACATCTACCAACCTATAAAAACCTAAAAATAAGGAAAATGCCAACTATTACATTTCGATTTCCTTCTTCTTCAAAGAATGGATAAGAATTGAAACAACAATAGAAAGAAAGTGTGGGATAAGAATGGAAAGAAAGCTTGGAGAAAGCTTCTAGAAGATTGTTGCTTTAAATCTCTATCACATCCACCAAAAAGTGAGAAACTGCCTCTCTATCAAGAGTGTTGATACTATCTATAGCCATATTCTGCTTTTCTAGGATCTTCTCCTCTTTTGCAATCAAACGTAGAGAATCTTTGACATCTTCAGCTTCTTTAGGAGTTCTATTCTTGAAAAACATCACTGCCCCAAAAGATGACTCACTAATTGATAACTTGGCGGCTTTGCAACTTTATGCTTCTAACACTTCTCTTGATTCTCTCATGGAAGAGTATTGTACAACTTTTTCCAATACTTGTCCTTTTCCTCAAAGCACTCTCAACATTGCCTGAGGCTGCAAACAACCCAAAATGACCAAGATGTTCGACTGCAACATGGTTTGTGTCTTTCAAAGCACGCAAATTGAACCCTGGTTTGATACAATCATGATAAAACACTGACTTGGTTTTGAATTCGATGGGATAGTTCTCTATGCCGAAAAACTTAAAGATTGACTGTAAACTTGATTATGCTCGGACACGCTTAGCATAAATACTAAAAATAGCTTGTTGATTTTCCTTCTTCAAAATGATAATTTTTCAAAAATAAGTAGAGATATGGGTTTTGTGTAGAATCTTGTTGCAAAGAGACTCAGATCGTCCATTTTTAAAAATTTTGAGTGTAGACTGAAAAATTAGAAAACCCTAATTTCCTTAGAAATAGTTGGCACTTGGGTTTTGTTCAGAAGCACATTTTGGATGAACCCATTTGATCAAATGTTGAAAATCATGAAGTCTGATTGAAAAAGAAGCACACCCTGGAACTTGAAATTTTTCTGAAAAATTTGTGACCTGGGTTTTGTTCAGAAGACTGTTCTAGAAGGACCCATATGATTGAAACTTAAAATTTTTAATGTTCTCTGGGACATGCAAAGAAAACCAGCTGCTGCAACTTAAAAATTTTCTTCAAAAATCGTTCAGAATCATTAACTAAGATGACCCAGATCACTAGAAATTGAAAACCTTGACCTCCTTCAAAGAATTGATGTTTTGGATGAAAAAAGCATGAAAAAGTGGGCTCTTCTGTGTGCTAGTATGAAAATTTATGAAGAACTTGCAAAAATCAGAAGGTTTGAGCTCTCAAATCTTGAAAAGAAAAACTCTTAAGTTGTTGCTCCACTTCTCCTTGGACACCACCTGCAAGACAAAGGTGCCTTAAATAAGTTTCTCCTTGAGAAAATCAGCTTTCTTTTGCCCTAACTCTTCAAAACCCTATCCTGAGCTTATGCATTGAACTTGGACGTTTTTCCTCTTCTTCAAATTTTAAAAATTTGAAAAATTTGACTAAGGCATGGCTTCTTGGGCACCTTTCTTGGCTTGAGGCGCCTATCTTCTTCAGACTTAGCCATTTTTCCACTATTTTCAACCCCAGTTTGATCCTAATTTTTTCCCTCCAAGTTGATCTCATGGATGAGCTGAATGATTCATCGCGGAGCTTGATTGAATCTGATGAAGTTTGTTTGGAGGAAACTTTTGACAAAAACTTCATCCGACCCTTCAAAATGTCGAGTGCCTATCTCCTCCGGGGGTGCCCATCTTTACCAGTGTTAGCCATTTTTATGAGCTTCAAGTTCTTGCTTGTTTTTTGACTTTCAGATGAATTCATGATTTTGGGAGCTAAACTAATTAGATTGGTTGGTTGTCAGATTCACTAGATAGCTGAGAAGATTCTGAGAAGGGTCTCTTGGGAGTGATGTCTCCTGAATACTGAGTTTAGTGGATCAAAATCTTGGGTGCCCCTGGCTAGCTGGGGCGCCTAACTTCTTTAGAGTTATATTTTATTCTGATATTTTCATCCTTGCTTTTGACTTCTACCATTTTACTCACGTTTCTCCCTCTGTTCAGCCTTTGAGATCCGATGCCTGCAACCTCCGATGAGCGTGCTAATGATTGCGTTAGAGAGTTGCTTCAAGTTGGGAGAAGTCATTTTGGAGGCTGCATCTACAAATTCATTCATCTAACACCTCAAAAGCTTGGGCGCCTATCCCCTTCTATGGTGCCATGTTCTCCAAACTTAACCATTTTTCATTTTTTTTTTGCCTTGAAGTTTGAAAACCTCTTGTCATGGCCCCTGTTCATCATGATTTTTTCGGTGGTTGAATGATCTGATGAGCTGACGAAGACATCCGCTACGAAGCTGACAGGAAACTGAAGAGATTGAGCCTATCTACAAACCCTAATTGTTGAATCTGAACCTCCAAAACTCTAGGCACCTTTCTCTTTCTGGGGTGCCCAAGTTCTCTAGACTTAGAATATTTTTTGATGTTCTCATGATTTGCATTGTCTTTCGGTTGAAACTTCATTCAATCTTGAATTATGGGTGACTGAGTGATCAAATGACTGCGCTTTTGGGCTCACTACGGAGCTTAGAAGAACCTGAAAAACATTGTTTGGGAGCATGAACCCTAATTCCATCATTTGACCTCCTGAAAATCTAGGCACCTATCTTCTCCTAGGGCGCCCATGGCTGGCAAAATTAGAATATTTTATGAGATTTTCAAATTTCTCTTTCGTTTGACGTGTTTTCCTTCACTCTACTTCCAGAGATGAAATTTTTTCTAAGGCATGAACGTTTGGGTGCACAAACTGAGTAGGGGCACTTGGTGTCTCTAGTGTTAGCCAAAAATTTCACAGTTACCTTTCTTCATTCTCTGTTCTTCATGCACATTCATCGTTAACAGCTTATGTTTTGTGTTTGAATGTTTGTTTATGACACCTAGCAGCCGACTGACCTCCATTGATGACCTTGGCGCTCCTAAAAAAGCTTCTGAAAAAGCAAAATAGACCCACTAGGGTAAAACTGATCTTTTCATGATTCTGACTCCACCATCCTGATGAGGAAGTATTTTAAGCCAATCAAAATCAGTTTCAACCCTAGAAGCCAAACTTTCTATTTTTCAAAAAATTTGCCAATATTCGTTTCAAAAGAAACCCAAAAAAAGTTCTATTTCTAGGAAGTTACTAAAAATATAAATTTTCCTAAAATTTATGGTTGAAAAACTAAAATCTAGGTTTTGTTGATTTGGTCACTCTAAGCCGACCCAAATTGTCAGATTTTGAAAATTTCAAGTTTTTGACCCCCATGCATGACATGCAAACCCCAATTTTGACCTTTTTGACAAATTTTAACAAGACTTTTGACTCATTTCTTCAAAATGCTTAAGTGTAGCAAAATTTTTAATTTGGGGTACAACAAGATGGGAGGGTTCCTTTGCTAAGGTAGATAAAGATGTCATGATACCACGGGGATCCAAGACCAACAATAACACACGAGTTCAGATTCATCGATTTCTAAAGTTGGCATGAGAAGTTATTCTATGAAGAATTCACATTGGAGGACGTTGTTCGACATGTCCAATAGTGATTTGATTGTTGCCATGGCGTCAGTTGCTCTATTGTTCATGTGAGGAATCTACTCAAAGGTTATGTGTATAAAGAGATCTTTGAGATTCTCTACCATCTTCTTGTAAGGAGTGAGCTTGTCATCTTTAGTTTGATAGTCATTATTGACTTGGTTGATAACCAGTTGTGAGTCTCCATAGACTTTCATCTCTTGAATTTGCCACTAAACCACTATCCTTAGACCTATGATTAGGGCTTCATACTCAACAATTTTGTTAGTGCAAGGAAATGATAGCCTGTATGACTTCAGAATGCAATCACCTTGAGGGGTGATGAAAATAATGCCTACTCCATATCCATGTTGGATGAATGATCCATCAAAGTACATTTTCCACTAATCTATGAGGTTGATAAGGAATACTGATTTATCAGGAAAATCGGATATCAAGGGGTTCTTTGCATAGATGGGTGATTCTGCTAGTTGGATAGCAATTACTTGTCCTTTGATTGCCTTGTGTTCCACATATTCTATATCAAATTTAGTTAAGATCATCACCCATTTGGCCATTCGCCTTGTGAGAGTTGCCTTAGATAATAGGTATTTCAATGGGTCTATCTTTGCAATAAGTTTGATTTGATGTGACATGTAATGTCTAAATTTTTGTGAAGCAAAAACTACTACTAGGAATTCTTTCTCAATAGGTGAATAATTAATTTCATAGCTCACCAAGGTTCTATTGATGTAGTAGATATCCTTTTCCTTTCCATTTTCATCATGTTGTGCTAGAAGAGCTCCTAGTGTTGTTGATGTTGCTGAGATATATAAGATCAATGGCTTGTTTGGTATTGGAGGCATGAGCACTAGAGGTGTTAGTAGATAATCTTTGATCTATTGGAAATCTTTATCACACTTGTCATCCCATTTGTAGGTTATCCCTTTATGGAGAAGATGTGAAAAGGGGTGGATCTTATCTAATAGTTACACTATGAACCTTCTGATAGATTGCAATCTTCCTTGTAATACTCTCATTTGATTCAGCGTTTGTAGTGCTTCCATGTTGAGGATTTCTTTTACCTTTGTTGGATCAATTTCTATCCCTCTTTGTGAGACAATAAAGCCAATAAGTTTCTCTGATGTAACCCCAAAACACTTTTTTGGATTCAATCGTACCTTGTATTCTTCAAGCCTATCAAAGATGGGTCCTAAGACTGGTATGTGATCACTTCTTTTCCTTGATTTTTCCAAAATATCATCCACATAATCTTCAACTATTTTGTGGATCATGTCATGGAAGATGAGGGTCATTGCTCTTTTATAGGTTGCTCCTGCATTCTTTAACCCAAATGCCATCATGTTCTAGCAATATGTTCCCCATGGACAAGTGAATGCAGTTTTATGTTGATCCTCCTTAGCGATTATGATTTGATTGTAGCCTAAAAAACCATCCATGAGTGATAGCATTTCATGCCCAGCTGTTAAGTCCACAATGAGGTCGATGTTGGGAAGAGGAAAATCATCCTTTGGGCATGCTTTATTTAATTCTTTGAAATCAATGCAGATTTTGAAGCCCCCAGTGGGTTTTGAGACTGGTACCAGGTTTGAAACCCACTCAAGATAATCTATTGATCGGATGAATCCAATGTCCAGAAGCTTTTGTAACTCTAGTTTCACCAAGAGTGCTATCTGAGGGTGCATCTTTCTCGACTTTTGCTTGACTGGCTTGGCTTCGGGATAGACTGATAAATGATGCACAACTACTTTAGGATCGAGCCCAGGCATATCTGTGTATTACCATGCAAAGTTAGCTCTTGGCTCTTTCAAGAATGCTGCTAGGTTTTTTTTTTCTTCATCCAACAGAGATTCGGCATAGAAAGTGATCTTGGGTACCTCTTATGTTCCTAGATTGAGCGAGGTAGCCTTTTCTGCTAGTATTGTTGACTTCTCGAGATGCATTGCACTAAGGGGGAGATTGAATCCCTCATCCTTGGGTGCCTTAGAGAGGTTTTCACCCTCAAATACATCCTTTTATTTTACTGTTTTAGGATTAGAGAGTGCCATAGTGTGGTTTTCACTCAAGGATCTGCATGTTAGCTGCATTTCATTAATTTTACGACTGAAGGATTCAATCATCTCTCTATAGTATGCCCCTTGTGTCCAGATCTATGTAGAAACCTTCTTTGTGATCTTCCCATGATAGATTGTCATGGAGTCCCATGAATTATGAGATCGCTTCATCATTTTCGAATAAATCCAGAATCGGTGGTCCTTGTTGGTCCATGTCAATAGGTTGCGAGTATACTAGGCGTAGTTCAATTGGTTGATTGCTTGGAGAAAAGGATGTAATGGATATTATGAAAAGGGAGTTATTTTCAAATAGGTCATCAATATCAAGGGGGAAGTCATCTAAAGTTGTATCACGTGGTGTAGGTATCAATCAGGTTAGTGGAAGTACCTTTTCTAATAAGGGTAACTTGCTAGTAGTACAACCTAAACCAAGATTCCTTAATCGTTTCTTAGGAATGATAGGCTCTAGCAAGCCATTGTCATTTTTTCCCAGTTTCTCATTCTTGTTATAACCCATTCCCTTCATGAGTTGCAAGCCTTTATTATCATCTTCAATAGGAAGAACAAGGAAAAATCGTTCATCCTAATAAAGGATTTTAAAGACATCCTCCTCATTGATGTCTTCTTGATTTAGATCCCCCCACTTATTGAAGGTAGTAACTGCCATCTTGGTGGTTTCGGGCTCTTTGGTGCTAGATGTGGGTTTTCAATGAGATTGAGGAGAAAGAGGTAATTCTCTTAAGACAAAGGTATCTTTCAATAGCTTATAATTTACAACCATCATTCTGGATTACTGCTTTGATGTCAGGAATGTTCTGCACAATGGGTGTATTTTTTGCTAAGGTAGATACAAGAGATGATAGATCAACAAATGAGGTAGGTATGGATGTAGGCCCTTCATCATTTTTAGGCACTTGGGGTATCTTATAGAACTTAGCCTCAAGATTCTTGCAGTAGTAAAAAGGCTCAGGATCTCCATAGATGGTAATTTCTCTGCCATCGAAAGGAAACTTGATACATTGATGGTAGGTCAAGGCAACAACTTTTAAGCCATGGATCCAGGGTCAACCAAGCAGGATGTTGTATGCAAGATCAAGATCTAGCATTTGGCATGTAGTTTCTACAATGATAGGTCCCACTTGAATGGGTAGTGCAATGATGCCTTGTGATACCCGCTCTTGGTCGTCATATGATCTGATGGTGGTACTCTTTGTTTTCTCAATGGTATCTTCTAAGTAGCCCAAGTCTTTGATCAACTTAAGGGTACAAATATTCAGACCCGCACCTCGATCTAGTAAGACTCTTTTAACCTTATTCTTATGAATGTAAACCTCGAGGTGTAAAGCACAATTATCATGAGATGGTTGTGATGGTAGGTCTTATTTAGAAAAGGTAAGAAGGTGATCAATAATTTTTCCTACCATAGCTTGAAATTGATCTTTATCAATATCCTCGAGGACAAATGAATCTAATAATGCTCTCTAAGATTTCTCTATGTGCGGGAGATAGACTCAAAAGTTCTAAGATTGATATCTATGTTGGGGTCTTCTTAAGCTGGTCTAGGAGATTATACTTACTGGGATTTGACATTGGCAAAGTAGTTCGTGCCCTAGATTGAGGCAAGACTCCTTGGATAGTGGCCTTTACACACCGCATGGTGACTCCACACTCAGCACTAGGTCCTTTGACGATGATGATTGTAATGACACTATCACAAGAAGTGACTACATTTGAATAGCTATGTTGGACATTTTTTTAATCCTTAGCTTTTCAATTATTGTTCCCTTTGTTATGATCTGGCATAGGGTTCTTGTATATCTTGAGATCCTGATTCCCTGTTGGTACTTCAAGAGAGATGGTGTTGTTCTCTATGAGGTCTTGGATGATATTCTTAAGTCTCATGCAATTTTCGTTTTGTGTCCTTTGATTTTGTGAAAGTCACAGAGATTGTTCTTGTTGTACCAAGATGGTTTCTCTAACGATTCTTGGTAGTTTTCAAAGTTGGGTAATGTTATCAAATTTGATCCTACCAACTTTTTCATGATGGTTTCGATAGGCTTGGATAAATGTGTGTACTTGTGCTTGGGATAGTTGTTCCTATTGGTAGTTCACCTTTGTTGCATCTCAATGTTGTTGATTTGATTGTTTTGAGGGGGTTTTGTTTGTTGCACAATCACTTGTATGTTAGCAGCTTGATTTTTTTCGGGCCTAGGATAATTTAGGACCAATTTAGCATCTACCAAACCATCATTTGTCACTTTTTTGTTTTTAGCCCAGACACAAGTTTTATCATTTGAACTAGTTGATGGGTGGTTGTAAGCTTGATTATTTCCCTGTGAGATTAGAGCTCATTTGATGTTAAGGGCTTGAGGGACAAGCTCGTCATAGGATGTGATGCACTAAATTTTCAAGTGGAAAGAGAGATCAGGATCCAAGTTTGTTATGATGATTCCCACTTGTTGTTCATTGGGAAGGGTCCACTTGCTCTTGCTAGCTTTTTGTCTCCATCATTGCAAGAAATTGGTGAATGATTCTCCTTTAGTTTGTTTGAGAGTGTACAAATATTCTAGACTAACATCCATGTCAAGGTTGAAGGAGAAGTAATCAATGAATTTATTAGTAATTTCTTGGAAAGTTTTCATGTCAAGAGATAGATGAGAAAACTAATCCATTGCAAGACTAGTTAAGCTTTGAGGGAAGAGACACATTAGATATGAATCATTATAGGCCACCTCCACACACATTATGTTAAATTCTTTGAAATGGTCCATGAGACTTCCTCTTCCTTTGTATTTATCAAATTTGGGGATTTCAAATCTAGGAGTAAATGGCACCATTGCAATGTTTTTGATTGATGATGAACAGGTTTTGAAGGGTACTTGAAACCCTTAACAAAAAGAGACAGTGGAAGCAAAGATAGAACAGTAAGTTGCCCACCCTAGAAAACAAAAAGACAAGTTGATTACCCAGACATCAGCGACCCATTAGCAAAAAACACCAAAAGAGAACATAGAAAAAACATAAAATAAAACATCCATTAGATAAGTTCTTTGAGCATTTTTTCCAAATCCTTCGACGCCAGCTTATCATGCATTTCCATGATATCCTCCACATCATGCATACAAACAATAATGCATTTCTTGGTTCTACTTTGAGTACGCACACTCAACCCGACACCCATGTTCACATTTTGTAGGTCCTTGTCAATGCTTTCCTTCCTCTCCATAATCATCTAGTCACCAAAAAGACCTCTACCAGTCCAATCTTTAGCCTTCTCATTGAGAAAAATTAACCCTTCAGCTGAGGCCTCCAAATTTTCTTTGCTCAGATTAATGAGTGTGTCCACATTCTTACGGAACTACCTACAATTCTTTTCCAACAACGCCACCCTCGGTGCATAGTCATTTTTTAGCTTAGCCAACTCCTCCACCACACAACCAATACTAGAATTCATCAATTTTTCCATAGAAAAGATGGAATCCTACTCCTTTAGACTATAGAGAGTGGAAATATTGCACCTTGCAATAGTGTCGTGCTTGTTGTGAAGGTCCTGCAACTCATTCACCAACCACATCATTCAATTAAAGAAAATATTTGCCCCCTCTTTCACCATGCCCGACACCTGGGTAAAGTCCATGGACCCCAAAACAAACCCCTACCCTATTGTGAACCAGTAGGCAACTCATCATCCTGACACATATTAGGGATACACTTTGACTCACCCCTATCCAATGAATCAGAAACATGATCAGACTCATCCACATTAACAACACTATTATCTTTAACAACACAACGGGTCCCACCAACATCATCAGGAGCCTGGTTCAAATTTTCCACATCCTCCTCCACATTTGTATCTAGGAGCTTATCCCTCATATCCTTGGTACCTAAACCTTGGCCCTTAACCTTCTTACCACTATGGGGCCCCTCCTCAGCAACCTCCTCACAAACCTCTTTCAATTTGTGCTTCACATGCAGGAGGGAAGGTTTAGCCTTAGAAGAAGAGGGCTTCTTCCCAAGAGAGGAGGGTGTGTAATCAAGGTTAGTATTGTACCCATCAGATCGCTCCTCTGAATTTTCTTCAATTTTTGTTCCTTCTCTCTTAGAAACCTCTTCAATTTGACACTTCCCACTCCCTTTCCTCTTTTTGTTCAAAACAGGGGAACGAGGAGCATTAACAATACAATTAGCTTTAATAAAGTCAATAATGAGCAACATCAAACCCTCATGTAGAAAAGGGTTTTTGGGGTTCTTCCTGAAATTCAAAATTCCTTCCTCCAAAGGCATCAACAAGTAAAATGGGAAGGAGATAAGCTTACCGTGTAGAAAATGATTAAAAAAAACAAAATGGTGACCGTACAACACAGTATATCTACCATCCAGGGTGAAGTATCTCATCACCGCCATCACCACTTCCTGCTAGATAGGTTTGATTTTGGTCCTATCATACCCACCACAGTCTAATCGAACCATTTTAATGTGCTCTCTATCCCTAAGGAAATTTTTCCTGGCCAATTGTGAGAGATTCTTATCTCTATAAACTTTCCTCCCTTCCAAAGACATCCCAGTCACCTCTGTAATGAAGTCTTCGTTGATTGTGATATCCCTCCCAAACAAGCTGAGAACACACCCATGCCAAGCATCCTTGAAGTCTTTAGAGACACTAGATTTAAAACCATGTAAGCGTTCCATAAACGGAGTCACCCCACCCTTCTATAGGATAGCACAAACATCGGCGTTAGACTTTAGGTCACCATAGGAGAGCGGCTCTGTTCTGCACCTATCCCCACCCATCATTGAAAGTTTTACCAAAGTAGAGAGAAAATCACAAGAGTAGAGAAACAAAACAACCAGAGAGAGATGAACACCCAAAAAGCATGGGAAACTGTCAAGAGTACCACACAAAATAATAGTAAGGATACTTAAGCAGCCCAGATTTGAATGCCCACAACTTCCAATAAAATTCGCCTGCGCGAAGAGTCTAATCAACCAACTAGGATCATCAAACCCACACAAACCAAGAGCCAAAAAGATGGAATACGTCCACATGTTAAGATATGTCATTATGAATAAAATTAATTAACTCAAATGGCAAGATGCCATTTGCCTCCCATGACCTAGCAGACGTCACCCCAAATTTAGCAACCCAATCAACAACATGATTCACTTCTCTAAAAGCATCTGAGATGTAGATTTCATCAAACTCCTGAATCAGAGAAAGGGGCATCAAAAATTAATTTTTCAATATTCCAAGATGGTGGGGATGTCCTTCTAAGACAATTCACAATATTAAGGGAATCCCCTTCGATCCATAGCTTTGATATTCCCTTATCTCTTGGCACCGTTGCAATGTTTCGGTCAAATGGATAAGGACATAGATTTTGTGTATGGGGCTTATTTGTCTTGCCCATTCAAAGGTCTTGCATTTCTTGGGATAGCGCCTTGAGTTGCAAAGCGAGATCGTCTTATGTGTTTGGTGGAGGAACATACGATGGGATGATGGATGAGTTGTATATGTTATTTTGATATGATGGTGTATTATATGAGGTGTATGGTGGTGTGAGATTATGTGAAGGTGATTGAGTTGTTGATGTATATGTTCCTAACATGTTTGTATTGATGATGTTATGTTGAGGGTTATAGTAGGAACTTTGTTGTTGTTGTTGTTGTTGTGTGGCTAAGGCTGCTTGTTGTTGTTGTTGTGCGGCTAAGGATGCTTGTTGTTGTTGCTATTGTTGGATGGATTATTGATAAGCATGGTGTGATTGCTGTAAGTCTAAGGTATGATTTTGCAATATAGAACTAGTTGGTTGTTGGGACATTTGTGATGGATTGTGGGCATTGATGTTTTGGATGGGTTATGAGTTTCCTTGGCTCAATATCCCCTGTAAAATGGTGGATTGAGTTGGAATAATGTAAGTTTGAGACCCCATTTGATTTTGCATAGTGAAGGGGACCATGGGGAAGGATGTGGATGTTGTCATTAGATTTTCCAATTGTACTGACATACTAGGACCTCGATTCCATTGATTGAAAGGATTCCCTTGACCAATGCTTGGGGGATTTTCTTGTGTTTGGGATGCGGTCAAGGTATTTCCTTGGGTGATAGGGTTCATAACCAAGGTGTTGGTTTGGTTTGGATTGATGATAGATGGGTTGGATGTTTTTTGAGATGCCAATGATATAGATGAACCCATGGGAGGATTGGGTAAAGATGTCCCTATTTTCATTGAGAGATGACTCTATGATACAGTATTGACATGCCCTTGTGTACTATCCTGAGATACTTGGTCCATATTACTTTGTGTGATGGTGGGCATACTTGTGGTACTCATGGATGTGGATGAAGATGGGTGTCCTCAATAGGTGGAGGTGGTGGCGGAGTAATGAAGGTCAAGAGGTTTATGTAGTTGTTTCATATTTTTGGGGACGGGAGGAGCACCAAAGGTGGGTTTCCTAGTGGTTGTTGGAGGCGGAGGATCGGTATGAAGGGTACCCAGAAGTGTACTACTTTCAAATGGAAGAGTTAGACCGAAGTCCTTAGTAAGACCAGCTACAAGACTAGGAGTAGATGTTTGATTTATCCCTGATGGTGGATTTTTAAAGCCTTGTGCCAAGTTTTGTGTCACAAATGATGGGGAAAGAGGAGCTATGTTTTTAAAGGCTTGATGTTCCATGATTTCCTCCTTAGTGAGCTCAAAGGGATTGTTTGTGACATCTTCTATCTCATATGGTCTTGTCGAAGATGATGGTTGTTGTGATGGTGTGACTTGGCTTCTTGGGTCAAATTCTAGAGGATTTGGATCACTTGAGGTAAATATGACTTTGGTTTTCTCCATGATTCTCTTGTATTGTGATCTCGTTTTTACCATAAATTTTGGGTCACTAATTGGAGGGTTATGTTGATATTTATAATGCTTGAACTCTCAAGTTGACTCAAATTTAGGTAAAAGGGACGCTCTATGTATTTTTGGAGAAATGATGAGAATGGGGGATGAAAAGATGGAGGATTTGGAAGGTGATCTTTGCAATAATTTTGGGACAACACATTTGAATTGAGTTTTATGTTTTGATGTTAGGTTAAAAGATGTTGATGAACTCAAGAATCTTTAGGGTAGACTCATGACCTTCAAGATAAACTAGCTCAAGGATGATAACTAACTTAACTAGGTGAATGGAAAAGGATAAATTTCACATACAACATAGCCAAGTTAGAGGTTGGTTTGATTGATGTTTAAGTCAAAAGAGTGTTGAAAGTTTTGAAAAGTTTGGTGAAGTGAAGGATGAAATTTGATGGAGGGGTGAATGAAATTTTTTGACCTAATATTGACCTAAAGTGAACCTTTGTTTGATAAGACCAAGGTAGTGATAATGATGCTAGACCTCTAAAATTTTCAAATCCTAAAGACCCAATCCTTGACTTAGATGAGAGGATAAATGAGGATGTTTAAACCCGTTCTACGCCTCCTAGCTTGAACATAATAGTTTCTTAACAAATGGTAACGATTGCAGTAAAGTATTATAGCCCACTTCCTACCAAACTTTGAATTACGATATCTATGTCTTTGATGATGGGATGCTGGTTTTACTTCATGAACTTTGATTGTGTGATGGATCATTCAAAGAAGCTCAGTATCATGAAAAAGACCAGGGTTTTGACTCCAAAAGAATGCATATAATTTTGGACTATACCTTGAAGCATGTCTATAAAAGTTTGCTACCAACCTATCTCTATTTTTGTGAAGTGCTAAAAGGTGTTTCTTGAAATATTTTGGTTTAAGATGTCTGAGCTTAAAGTGATGACCTGTAGATCTTATTTTAGGGACCTTGACTTTGCATGAGATCATTAAAGAAGAAGAAGATATTTATTGCCATGCGGGAGGTGGCAATATGGGTTGTATAGCAAAAATATCAACTCTTCGTTATTCTTTATCTAAGACGGTTGTAGAAATTCTCCACTAATTAGATGTTTCCTTGGTCTCAAAAGTGAAAGTTCTCAAACTATTGATAATATTGTTTGTTCTCCCTCAATGTATTCAAATTTTGTTTGAATGATAGCACCTATAAGCTCAGGTTGTAGAATAGGAGCAATTGGTCTCAAATGGTCATGTGGGGTTCAATTGTGTCATGTTTATCTTGCTTAGGTGAGTTGATTTTACAAACACTCATCTTGATTATGTTTTAAAACTAAATGTTCATGTCAAAAAACATAGTAACTTTCACAATGTCCATTTCGTGAAAATCATGAGATTAGAGTCATAATTGCCTATGTTGTCTTTGGGAAATATGGATTAAGATTAAGTCAAGATATTTAGAAATCGCTAAGGATAGAAACCCTTAGGACCAATAGTAATATCAAGGCTAAATCTAGAGGCATCCATATTTAAACCAAAATGTTTGAAATTTTGAAGATAGTGAATGTTTTTGAAACATTTTGGAACCAAGTAATGTATCAAATTGACTCGCAATCATTTGTAATCCTAGCTTTGAAATGGCCATACTTTTTGAATTCCCACTTGGATTTCTCCAAACACTAAATAATGTGAACAGTTAGAGATTTGGCGACATTGGCTCCCCTCCACGACACACACTTCTCGGGACCACCAAATCTCAAAATCCTTAAAATACAAAGATCAAAAGGATTTTTTTGTTTCTACAATTGAATAGTAAGAATGTGGGACGACTTCAGAATGAATGTTCTTGCACCAACAAGTATAAAGGGTTTTTGGATTCTATAACAAGGGTTCGTAATAAGGGCTTCCAGTTTAGGGGGTGCAATGATAAAATCCATTAAGAGGTATCCCAACCCTTAGAACAAGGGCTTTACGCATCATAAATATGTTGGGGGAGAGATATCATGTATCGCTTCCAATTGATCACAATTTTCATTGCAACCACAAATTTATATCACAGTTTGGCAGAACTTGGCTTTAGTTCATTACCGCTTGGGTCGTTCCCTCCTTTCGAAGTGGGGAGGCAAGCCCTCTAAATATGAATAATATCAAGGAATTATGTTCATATTTTGATCATCTTTGTTTGCATGAACAAAGAGAGAACACACGCCACGTCTTTTTCTCACACTCGCGAAGGGGGTTCAGTTTTAATCCAAATGAAAGATGTAGGTGATTTTCCAAAGTGTTAAAGAATGTTTTTGCTTCTCAAGGTTGCCAAATGGCGTGAGAGAATTGCATACACATTCACTAACAATATTGTAAATCATAAAACATAGCAAACAGTTGTAAATTTTAACCCTTCAAAGCAGTGATGAGTTCATTTTAAATACCAAATGAAATATGAAGTTGCCTTGTTCAATTTTAAGCCCAAAGTAAAATGATGATGTGAAGGTTCAATTTTATTCAACTTTGTGCGTTCATTTTAAACCCAAAATACAATGACGAGGGTTCAATTTTAGCCAACTTTAAAAATGAGTTTTAAGCCTAGTTGAAAATCTAGTTGGTCCTAAAAAAGAAAGCATGAATGTTTGGGTTATAATTGCCCCAAAGTGTTAAAAGCTTGTTACAATTATAGAATTCAAGATAGAAGAGGCTTTCTTCATTTTATCTCCATGTCTTTCAACCTACAATACCTTGTTAGTCTAGCAACCAGAACACAGTTAGACGTACATTGGTAATAAGATAAATCAATGAAATTAAAGCACGTGTTGAAATAAAACAAAACATACAATTTCTTACCCTGGTTGGGAGTTGTTGAACATGATAGCATTGCAATTCGATGTATGGGTGTTTCTCTGGTGAAAACGGGTGTCACATTGCAGTAGAAACAGTGAGCACGATAGCGTCGGTATTTCGTATGGCATCGCTACTAATAGTAGTGTCACAATTTGAAGTTTGTCAATGTCGCTCTTGTGAAGTCGGGTGTTGCCATTTGAACTTTTCGATACCTCCAGATTAAATCGGCATCGCCAGATTTTGTAGACACTAAAAATATCCTGATTGATATCATGCACCTGATCCTGATTTACTAACATCATTTCTTCTCGAATCACTTCTTACTAACCAGTTAATTAAATAATCCTTATTTAATTAATTCATCATAATTCCTCTTTTAATTAAATAAATCATCTTATTTGATTAAATCATTATCCTCTTTTAATTAAATAAATCATTTTATTTAATTAACTCTAATAGTCCTTTTTGATTAAATAAATAAATTTTATTTAATCATAATGTTCCTCTTTTAAATTAAATAGTTCATTTTATTAAATCATATTTCTTCTTTTGATTAAATAAATCACCCTTATTTGATTAAATCTAGCATCATCCCTTTTAATTAAATAAATCAAACTTTATTTAATTAAATCTAATATCTCAAATTTCTCTCATTTTGATTTAAATAAATCTTAGTATTTAAATCAAATGTCACTTAATCCATCAAATCCTCTAGCTTTTGCAAGTTGCACATGTAAATCAATTTATTTGATTTATTAATTCCTCTTATTTTCATTCAAATATGGCATATTCTTGGAATATTCCACTTATTTGAATTCTCCCTCCTAAAGGACTTTTGTCCTCCAATATGGCATTTATGGCTCTTACATGTCCTTTTTCTTGAGCCAAGTGGCATTTAATTCATCCTTCATCTCCCTCCAATAAGTCAACTTTCAACTTTCAAATTTGAATCTAATAACATTTATCATGCACATTGACCAAAATGTGCTCCACCTCCTTCCATTAGCATCTTCATAGGTGGCACAATGTCATTGGGTCAAGTTTAATCCCACATTCTCCCTATTTCTCATTTCTTCATCCTTCTTTCCTATAAATAGAGAGCTTCTCTATTGATTTTGGATCCAGAAGTTTAGGCATTTTGATCATTAGGCATTGTATCTCATAGTTTAATTGTTCTTAGTATAAGTTCTATATCAATTTCATCATTTTAAGCTAGTTTCTATCATCATTTAGCATCCAATTACACATTTTGAATCAATTATCATCATCAAGCTTATCAAGGAATTGGGAAAGGGTTTCTTTCCACATCAAAGAAGCACCAATTCCCGTATGGGATGCTGGTTTGAGCATTAGAATAATATTTCATTAGCTTTCATTTGATATTTTATGTTTGTTTTCTTATTCTTGTGCTTGGATGAATTTCATAAGGAATGTTTTGGTTTAAATCTGTTTGAGGACTAAATGCTTGTTTTTTGTCTGTGTTTGAATAGGTTGAAGGCCTTGAGTGTTCACATATTTAAATCAGCGTCAGTGCATTAATTCAACGTCAGGTTTTCAAATTGTGATGGTGTTGCTATATGGCAACACTCTTCAAAAAGTGTCGTTGTTTGTAGTTTGGGCATCACTGTAACCTACAAAACAACAAATGAATGGAATTCGAGCTAAAAAAATGTTAACGATTTTCCCTCCTTCTAACACCAGAATGTGAGACAAGAATTGTCAAGGTGGATCGATTACACTTGATCCATGATGAATCGAAGTATAATGAAGCCCCTAAACCTCAATCTACCAAACAAGATCATTTAAATTCAAAGTTAAACTAAGCATTTACTGAAATGGAAAGCTACAAACTATGAAAACAATTAAATTCCTACTCTAATCCATTTAAAACTTATCCTATTTTGGAATTAGTGTTGTGTTGATGTGGAACAATGACCCTTTCCCAATCCCATGATCAGTGAGGGGTGATCCCACAATAGTGGTTTACATTTTTTGGCCAAACTGGACACTGAAATTATTATTTTTAACTAAATCTTCACATTCAGGCACCTATAGCGGCTAAATCGTGAGGAATTTGAAGATGATGAAAACTAGAGTCTCATCACATTTTGTCTATAGATTCTATAAATATTTTTTTCAAAATTTTTGGAATCAAATTGCATTTCTTTTTCCATCTCCCATGAAAACTGGTTTTTTTTTTCTTCAGAAAACAACATTTTTAAAAAGTGACGCACACCGTATAATGTATAACTTTTTTTCCATGAAGGATAAAACTCTAATTATTTTGAATTTAGATTTTTAACTCCAATATCTAGTGCTTCCACTTGGTTAGATATTTTTTTATTGAATAATTTTTCTTTAATCAAGTTTCGAAGTCAAAACAATTACAATTCAGACATAGCGCGACTGTGTAATGCATAGCTTTTTTTGTATATATCAAAAAAAAAAAAAATTGGATCAAGGACTTCAATATTTGGTGCACTCAAATTTTTCAATTTTTTTTTTGATAATCTGCTATTTTTCCACATGTGTAAAACAGAGGCCTTCATTTTCAATGAAAAACCTATGTTTAATAAAACTAAAAAAATAAATACATAATGAAACCAAAACATATTAAAATTATATTCGTTGGATAGCTCGTTCTAAGGAATACCATAATCATTTGAAATAAATTTTAAATGAATTCATTTGATCCCTTAAAAGGTAAATCAAAAGTGATTTTTTATCAGCATTTTGATAGGTGTAAAGGAGACTCATTTATAGGTATGGTTTAAAACTAGAGAGGTTCTATCCAAGGGGGTTTGATCTAAGGTGGTTTGATCAAACCCTCTTCAATTGGAATCCTTAAAATGGAACTTTTTAAAGCTTAAATCATTATATTTTCTAAAAATATGTGATTTCAACAAAAATCAGTTCCTCTCAGAAATTGTAAACCAGCTTTGTGCGATCACCCTAAGCCTATTTCAACCGATTCTATGGAAGAGAATCGATGAAACCATTGTGATAAAATGGATTAAAACTTGATTTAAGCTAAAATGAACATGATTTAAGCTATGTTAGCATGATTTTATGCTAAAATTGATCTAATTATGCAATTTCTAAGCTAATCTAAGCTACTTCTAAGCTAAAAAATGAAAACCCTAATTTGCAAACAAGCTAAGATGGATGCATTGAAGCCATTAATGGATGTATTAAGCTATTTATGCAACTAAAATGAACTAAAACAAGTTAAAAATGAGTAAAATATGAGTGTGGATGCAAGTTAAATCAACAACATAAGTTTGCAATTGAAAGATGGATCATTTTGTCTCCAAATAGGGTTCTATTTATCGAAGAACAAATGAGAAATGGAGGGTTGAGATTGAAAAGATTAATCAACGGTCAAGGATGAAAGGAAGAAAAGGAATGGATCATGGATTATCATCAACGGATGAGAGAATGCATGATGGGATTTAATCAAGGGTTCACATTTTCTTCAAACAAACATATTTTTGACCTACACACACAGGTCAAAGGTGACTTGTTCAAAAGGCTAAAGGTTAAAACTTGTATAAGAAGCTAAGTGAAAATATCCCTTTTTCAAATAATGGAGGAATAATAATATTCTTTTGGAATATTCCCATGGGTGAGGATAAAAGACATTTTGTAAATTAAAATAAATTCTTAATTGTACGAAAACGAGGATAAGGAATATTCCTCTTTCAAAGGAAAATTAGTATAATTGCTAATTAAACAAAGTTTAATCATGCAATTAAGGGATTTGGAGGAATAAAGTGATTTTCATTAAATTAAATGATTTAATGAAAGGGGAAAGGTGAAATGACATTTAATTAAATAACTTAGGATTATTTAATTAAATTAGAAGACTTTAGGGAATTAAATTAAATATGTTGATTTATTTTATTTAATTTAAAGAGATGTTAGCATGAAAGGGGGTAAATTAACCCAATTTAGTAAATTAGATTAATAGATGAAAATGACATAATTAATTAAATAGCTAGGCTAAATTAATCAATTAAGCGAAAAGAGGATGGATTTAAGAGCAAATGATGTTAGTAAACCTGTTTTGAGTGTATGATACCATTCAAGACATTTTTCAGTGTCTACATATCCTTACCTAGGGGAACTTGGAAAAATGTGCTTGATAAGGTTCATGAGTGGGTTAGTCATTGGACCCACAGGTAGCTCTCCTTCGTTGGGAGAGTGTTTCTTTCAAAATCGATGATCTAAGCTCTTCCCATCTATAGGTGCATGGTCTAAACTACTCCTACAAGTTTCATTAAGGATTTGGATGCTCTAGCAAGGAAATTATTATGGGGTAGTACTTCGGCTTCATCGAAGTGGAGTGTGGTTAAGTGGGAGATTATTTTTAGACCAACACAAGAGGGTGGTCTTGGTCTATGGCAAGATAGCCTCTTTGTCCAAGCCTTGGCTACTAAGCTCTATTGGATGTGGTACATTAATCAAGATCTCGCTTGGGCTAGGATCCTCACTATTAATTATCTGAGGGGAGTGACATACGAGGATGTGCTAAGAAATTTCCTAATGGGTAAGGGTTCTATGATTTGGGACACTCTTAAAAGGGGTACTAACTTAATTAAATAGGTCTTATCCTAGATATGTAATAGGGGGTTTGAGGTTATGTTTTGGTTTAAATCTTGGGATGGATTTCCCCAATTCTATCCATGTATCCTCATCTACAAGACCTTTGCAATAATTTCATTGAGGCTAGGTATACCTAGGTGGAGGAACACAAAGTATCTCAAAATTTTAGGCAGGAGGAGATTCTTATATAGAAGGACACTCTAGAGTGGTCACCGGGGGGTTTAGCTAAGGATCGAGAAAACATGAGAAGGAATTTTGTGGATAGATTTTGTATTTCATTGAGGGGGTGTGACACTTTTTCCTGGAATTTGAATCCTAGAGGGGTATATTATGTGGCCTCTAGATACCAAGTGTTGAACTTACAAAAATATGGAGGGGGTGGAAGTAATGTGGTGGAAGAATGTGTGAAACAAGTTTGTTTGGCTCAAATATAACTTATTCATGTGGTTGGTTGCATGGAATAGGTATCTTACTTGGGATAACCTCCAAAAGAGAGGATTTCAGGGCTCATCTATTTGTGTTCTTTGTAGTGAGAGTGAAGAATGATCCTCCCATTTGTTTTTCAATGCTCATTTTCTAAAGATATATGGCACTTATGGTGGGGAGTCTAGAAGTAGGCTTGCATTCATGCTTCCTCTTTGGTAGAGTTTTGGAGGAGTTTGGAGAAGCCACCAATAAAGGCCTTCTTTCTTTAGGTGGAATGGAGTATTGGAACCATGTTTATCATATGGAAATTATGGTCGGAAAGGAATCACAAAATATTCCAAGGGAAGAGATTGGTGGTACAATAAATTTGGCAACAAATTATGGGCATAATTCATGAGATGGTGTATGCAAAATGTGAGGTTTCTTCTCCCTTAGAGACAGGAGAGGAATATTTGATGAAGAGGTTGGGTTTTTATGAGAATGGTCTTAGGCCTCCAAAGATGAAGGGAGGTTGTCATTCTAGAAGCCAGAAAACCTAGAGAGATGGGAGATGGTCTCTGCCTCCTAGTGGAGTTGGGAGAGACACTTCAAGTGTTATCCTTTTCCTCTTTTCCATTTATAAGGGGAATCATACTAAAAATCTAATGGAAGGTATTTCTATCCTCATAGATCCTGAAAGGCTTATGATCTAGGCTGGCATAGGATTGTGTGTGAATCAAATTCTCAGATTGTGATTACTATGTTGAATAGCCAGAAACTAGATGGATTCAATTGGCAGTTGGCTTCAGTGGTTCAAAAGATTCTTCGACTAAGCACTTCAATGCATGGTGTTTCCTTCATCCATATTTTGAGGGAATAGAATACTCTGACTATTTTTCTGGCTAAATGAGCCTCTGAGCATTTGGTGGATTACAGGGTTGATGGTTTGGAGCAATTATCCTGATATCAATCCCAAACATGGTAGGTGTAACATTTTAAGGACCACCTTGGTCACATTGTTTTTGTGAGATGCTAGTGTGACATGCAGACATCTTCGCAACATGTATTGGTCTGTGGGAAAATTGAACTTAACAGTTGAGGAACGAGGCATGCTAGGTGGTAAGAAAATTGGTTTTTAGATGAGAGAGTATAATTATCTTAGTTTGTCTAAAGAGGAGGGCATATGGAATATGAAATTGCATGGGGTGCAATTTTTGGCATTACAATTTTAAAAACCCTCAATTGTGTTTAAGCCTTAGCTCGAGGTTATGCACTCTATAGAGGGGCTTAGTCCTTGGGTGGCACAACAATTATCATCCCAAGTTGTGCCATTTCTATCATCAGTGGAGTTCAACCCAACTAAGCTACCAAGTCATATAGGTGCCCAGGGGCATAAAATTACCCCCTAGTATCCTAATTGGGAAGTTTTTTTTAGTTTGCCATAACTTTTCACTAGAGTGTCACATTTTACAAACAAGATATCGATGAAAAGCTAGTTTTGAGCACTTCGGAGTGGTGCAAGCTATTTTTCTAGATTTTGTTAAGGTCAATTTTGTCATTGGTTGAAATTAGATCTTCCTTTTTGGACCTTCAATCTCATAATTTTTTGTTTGTTTATCCAATTTTCATGATTTTTGTGGCATATAAAATTTACCAAGGAGCTCTATAGTTATATCTATACACTTTTTCCATATTCAATCCCAAGTATATTTTATTTTTAAATTTGTGTATATTTATATTTTGATTGATAACTTGGACATACTCACACTGGGAGAAAATTTTTCCTTTTGAGAAAGCTTCATTTTCAATCTAGATCATATTGGGAAATTGTAATTTTAGTTTGAAGATCTCATTTTGAGACATTACTTTATTTTTCCATATTTGGCATTGTAATTACATTAAATATAAATTGTCAAAATAATCTTGGGGGATTATTGATTGAGTGATTTGGGAGGAGTATCTTGATACATTCATTTGATCTATTTTCTTGTGCTTTTATTTTCCATGGATCATTCTAGCGCACCATTGCTAACACCTTATAAATATTCAACTCAACATCAAAATGCATGGAATGACTTAATGAATCTAGGTCACTCTTTATATGTTGACAAAAAAGGTACCTAAACCTACCAATAATGATGATAAAAAGATAAAATGGATGATTAATCATGAAAAATATCTTAGATGTTTTTGTAGCTTTGTTTCACTAAATCTATTGTTTCAAATCAAATCATGTAAGGATTTTTATCAAGCTTAAAATAAATTAAAAATATTATATGACAGAAAAAATGAATTAAAAGGCTATCATATTGATAATAAATTGATGAGAATTGATCCAAAGAACTTTGACAACATCCAAGATTACATCACTAAGGTTACTTACTTAAGAGAGCAATGCAAAGCATGTAGAATTAGAAAAAAAGGACATTCATTTAGTCTATAATGCATTGAACAAACTTGGTCCTGATTATGTAGATTTTATTTCTAGATTTCATACTCATAGGTTATATGTTGGGTCTACATATACTACACCTTCATTTTCAACTTTCTTTGAGGTGTTAATACATGAGAAACAAAAAATTATTTGTATGGGTTTCAAAAAGTAATCTCAAACTTGGACATATTCCTAGAATATTGGACATGAAGAACATTCTTGCTATATGAAGGATATTGATGAAATTAATCATCTTCTTAAAATAATCACATTGATCTACTTCAAGAATTTTTGAGTCAACTTATTCTTCAAAACAAATTAATAAGAAAAATAACATGTTGGGTTTGCTACATCAAGTAAAAATAAAGTATAATCTCTTTGTGCTTTTATAGGTATTGGATCAAGGAGATGGCTTATAGATTCAAGATCATCTTGTCATATGACATATTCATGGTCTATATTCTCTTATTTTGAGCCTTGTACCATGTCACCTATTTTAATGGGAAAAAATACATACATACATGTAATTGGCAAGGGGTTTATTTATGTTGGGGATGACATTTTTAATGATTTTTTATTTGTACCGCATTTTTCAAACAATCTTCTTTCCATATATCAAATTACCCATAGCGGAGTAGGGAAGATTATGGAATTCACTCTTGATTCAATTATCATTGGAGACTTGGAGAGTAGAGAGATTATTTCTACTACAATGGTTTATCATTCATCTTGATTATACATCTTTTTAGATTTTGTTCTTAATGATGGATTTGATCCTTCGACTATTGATCACACTTCTAGCGTTGACCATATTTTTGTGAAGTTTGGATACTTGAATTTGAGTGTTACATGTGATCCAATTCTTGAACCTTGTATTCCATCTCCTCCATCTATTGTTGCTTTTGATGATGCCTTTATTGCAACATTTATGACTTCTTGTGATTTAGTGTAGTAAGATATTCATTCTCTTTAAAATATGGTTGCTTATGATAACTACTTGATAGACATTGTAGGTTTGTTTATAGAGTCTCATATTTCAAATTTGGGAGACACTATTGATTGCATTCATATTCTCTTTGATAGAGATGATTCTTCTTCAGTTCTTGTGAGGGAACATTCAAACCCTCTTGTTAATTATCTACATGATCATGCATCACAATTTTACATGAGTGTAGATAATTTTGAGTAGCATTTGGAGAAGATATATTTGTCTTAAAAGGAGACACTTTCATCTTCAAAGGAGACACTTTCATATTTAGATATTGTTCTACATTCATCTCTACTAATTATGGATTGTTATCCTCATTAGTGTAGCCTAGAACACTTGACTTGGTAGTGGTAGCTTTCAACATGAACATGGAAACATATGAGCAATTTTTCAGAGATTTCTTACATCTTGTGTTTTCTTCCTTCATATTCCTTTCAAGAATGGGAATTCATCATGCATACACCTTTTTTTGTTGTTTATTCCAAAGGGGAGGAATGTTGTTTTATGATCGTGGACCATATTTTACATTTAGTTTTGAGCATCCACCATTAATATAGATTTTACATTAAGGTGGGCTCCATGGTCTCTCTTCTTCTCTCTTATGGGGGGGTTTTTCCTCACATAGGGTTTTATCCATCTCATCTTTTAATGCTATTTTTTTCTTGTTTTTTCTCTCTTTTGGGGAAGAGTTTTACCCCATCGAGCTTTCTCCTTTTCTCTAAATTGTGAGAGATTGCATTTGTACATGAGTACCTAAAATAACCTAGTAGTTAGACCCATCGCCATCTTTGCATCATTTTTGTTCATTATTCTTTCTAAGTTGCACTTAATGGGGGTTGTTTGTGTGAACATGGGTTTTTCCTATCTGGTTTACCCTTTGTAGTGTGAACAAGGTACATTATCCAACTAGTTCTTAGTTAAGCCCTTTTCACACATGATCACATGTTGAGTTAGGAATATTTCTAAAAGTGTTAGTTGAAATGTGATATTATCTTATATTATACCCTAGTTGTCACATGACATAGGATTAAGACACTTTTCATCATCCTAGTTATTCCTATCTCTCAACCTTGCCTATATAAGCAAGGTATTGAGTGTGATTTTTGTATTGCATAGAGATTCTCATCGATCATATTTGATCTAATATATTTTGCATCCATTGTTGAAAATGTATGCTCTCACTTTTCTCTCTTGTTGAAGGATATTTTTGGTTTTGTAGGTTATCCTAGGAGCTTGAGTCCTTGAGTGACTCTAATAAATAACATATAGAAAAGAAAACATGTCATAACCCAAATTATTCATAGATGTAACAATAGAGGGTAGGACTACCTCATCTATATCTATCATATAAGGAATATCATCATCATGATCTAAATCACGAGAGTGAAATATACTTAAAAGGAACCCATTATCATGCATACACATTGTTCTCATTAATCATATGAATATGCGAATCAATATGAAACTCATGAAAAAATTAAGTGAGTGTATATAGGAAGAAAGGAAATGTACTCAATAATAATACAAAGGAGGAGAAAGGATAGACATAAGAGGACATGTCTGAAAATACATCCTCATTTATAACATAAAAAAATATAAAAAAATATTGATGGATGAATCATATGTAACAAAGTGTGAAAACATATTAAAATCAGTAATGCATGCATGTAGATATGACAAAGATAAAGATCTAGGAGAATCCATGATGTGAAATGTATCAACAAAGCACAAGTGAAGGACAGGTTAATCAAAGAAAGAACAAGCAATACACCTCCAAACCCTAAGAAAGACATGTTGGAGTATGATACCACTGAGAGGAGGGGTGAATCAGTGGTATGAAAAATTAAAAAACCTTGAATTAACCTTTCAAAACTTTGACCTTATAATATGTCAGACCAGAACAACTCAACTATTAAGTGCAACATCATATATGTAGAGTAGTCAAGCTTGTCTCATCATAAAGAACATAAGTAGATATTCAATTTGACTTAATCAATTTTCACCAATTTATGCTCATGTTATTTCAATGATACAAACATTCATTGGTTGAATGCAACATCATAACAATTAAATGTGAAATACTTGATCAAACACAAAGATAATCAGAAGAAGACAATCACACCATAAGACAATTTTTTCCTGAATGGAAAACCCTCATAGGGATGAAAAACCACTCGATAAAATGCCTCACTGGAAAATACAACTGTCTCACTAGCATCAAAAGTATCACTAACAAAAAGATTAATCTTCGTCTCACTGATTTGATCTCAACATCTCATAGTAAAACATGAAGAAAATAAATTACAGAGGGTTTCTTTGTTTCACTAATGCCCATGGAAATTTATAGCTTTAATGCCTTTTATGTCCTCTAAACTTCACAACATTTTAAGTTTATAACACACATAACACATTAAAACAATTTTCTGCCTTTTCCAACCAATCACTGTATTTTGCAATAATCTTTTAAGCACAACCTTGTGTTTACAACTCATACAAGATTTCAAGAATACATTTTAACAAACAACTGTAGTATAGGGTTTCTGAAGAAACCTCTATTTACAATACACAACAATCATAACATCTGAAGCAAAATAGTCTAGCAATCTAAACCTCCAACTCAATATAATAGCATTTTCAAAATACCCATTAGGGTTTCAACATTCAAAGCATAATGTTCATAAAGCAATTGAAAAACTGATTCGTACTTTCTCAAAAAATTTAGTGCATTCTCTAATAGAATGGAAAGCTTGAATTTCTCACACATATAGCAATCATTAATCTAGTAAAGCTCGGCAAAGCCATACCTAGGTCGATGCTTGCAACTAAAAAGAAACTTACAGATCTCAACCATCCAAACTATAAATCTACAACTGCACAAACCACCATATCTTCAAATTATCCATGCCACCATTGTCAAATATTCTCTTTGCATTTATTGCTCATCAAGCCTTGACTCATGTCGTTGTATTCTCAAGCATTAACCCTAAGTCGACTGCCTCATAACCCAAGCTGCAAACTTTGCAAAATGCTCGATAAACCTAGCATTTTCCCAATATACACTATCGACCTATTGAATCGGTAACCCTAGAAGGGGCCAATCAACATAATGATCAAAGGCACATTCAAACCCTTCTTTAAGTGCTTTTAACCTGCTAGCGCAGGTTTCTAAACCAAAAACTTTACCTTTTATTTTCTTAATAATGCAACATATGCATTATTGTCTATGCAATAATCTGCCAACAAAAGAACCGCATAATGTGAATGTCACTTTATGCTCCATCAACTTTGATAAAAATTGTTGCCTCAAATAAAAATACCATGATTACTAAAAACTATCAAGCACCAATCAATATTCCTTATACCAATTAACCAAGTTCACTATAATAGTCAATGAAACCATGATAAAGTTCCCTTTTCACAAATATGCATTGTGTCTTCAAATGTATCAAAGATTAAGGTTGTCCCAAAGCCCCAGATATCAAATCAAAGATGCACAAATGTATCAAGCACATAAACTATTTCTACCTCAATGAATTATCAATGCTCACACAAAGTCAGCCAAACAAGAGTAACTCAATAAATCCCACTTTTGTGTATGCCAAGGTAACCACTTGACATCAATGCCAAAACCCAACCAATTTCAAAGGGGTCAACAAACTCCCCCTTTGGCATTGATATCAAACATAATGCAAGAACATAATTCAAAGCCATCAATGTGCCAATGTAACCAATGTATCAAGTTGTTGCAACCAAATTATTCATCCCCTTTTGACAACAATGCCAAAGGTCAAAGGGGTATGAAGTTGATGTCACAGTGCAAAGAAAACACCTATTAGTAAAAAAAAAAACCAAAAATAAGTATGGATATTGCTGCCCCAACACGTGCCTAATAAGCAAAAGCATTGGTATATCAAAAAGAGCATTTGTAACACTGTTGATGAGCAGACTTTGATCACTTAATGCCACTGCAAGATTTTCATAAGAAAAACGCCCAAGCCATAATGCATGATTTGCAATCTCTTACTAAAGATTATACTTCTGAATCTGAGCACCACCATGAAATTCCATCAAGTACCAACTTTAAATGCAAAAAGAGGGATGTGAAACCACTACCATTGTTGAAACATGAAGAGCATTAGTAGATAACATGAACCAAATCCTATACCAAAAATTGTTATCACAAAATCACCAAATCAAAGCAATATGAACCAAAGCATTGCCAAGATGAATGTAATGTGAAGAAACTGCTTGCTAAAACAACTTTCAAGTGAATGTATGGTGCAAGATTCACAAACTGAGAATGTTGGTAGTTTATCATTATTGTACAGGAATGCATCATATCGTCATTAAGAAGACAAGCATACTATCATTCCAAGATTCATAGCACACTATCACTGTTGCAAATTATCACAGCAAAGCAAATGCAACAAGCAAATTCAATGTATCACACTTCAACCAACTTAGACCACTAAGATAAGCAACATAGTTTGAATCAACATCTTATACCAATGAATTTACTTTGTTTCAACATTAACATCAATGACAAATATAATAACCTTCAATTTCCTTGGTAGACAAAAACAAGACTATCACTAATAGCATTTCTATTACTAGAAGCAGGCTGCAAAAACATTGTCACTATAAAAAAACACCAACACTGACCAAAGAACACTTGTTGCAATCAAATACCTTCAAAGTTAATACTTCAAGAAACATCACTATTCTTTGTCATTTTGATCTAGAATTCACAATGTTGCCCCTTAACATTTTCATTGTCTCTTTTTAGTGTATTTGTCATAGTCTTTGTAAGCATACTGTACTTGCATGTGAAGCTTCCACAAATACTTGAAATACCAATACCAAATTGCATCATGAATTTTTAATAGCACTATGAACTGCACTGCCAATTTAGTCACCAAAATTAAATCCTCTTATGATACCCCACTGTTACTGATGCTTGACATAAATAAACTTAAGAAACCCTTTGTACAAGCAATATAGAGCACTTCCACTATATTTTCATTACTATCCATTCATAGTACTTCTAAGTTTGTAAGCATTGTTTGTAAACTGTGAGCATGTGTACCTCCATTGAAAAAAAATGCATGCCATCTTGTCTTTTACAACTTCCATGAGTAATTTGATTAGAAAATTATCTTGACCGACATCAACTATATGAAGGAAGGCATTTGTTCACTGTTAAAAAACATGTTCATGTACTGTCAAGTAAACAAGGGCAACATAAGCCCATATCACCAATTTGAAACCAATTACCACAAATTGTTAAAGAAAATTAGTGTCATCATCAAGGTAGCCATCAAGACATCACGATCAAAGCATATACTTGAAAAACATTGAACTACAAAGATATCACCATAAACACAATGTAAGCAACAAAAATCAGGGATATAAAATAACACTTGAAGCTCCCCCTGAAAACACACATAAATGATTTAGTGAAGAGAAATATAAAGAATATCATCCAATCTCTCCCTCAACTGGCCAACCATTTTCATGCAATTAGTTTCTTGCAAATTATAAATGTTACCTTGAGTCCTTGAAACTGCTACAACAACTTGACCTATTTTCTTTCTAATTTCACATCCAAGAGCATCAAAAAGAATATAAAAACCCTAATCATATATTTGATTTGCACTTAAGAGATTATGCTTGAGACCCTTTTCATAGTACACATCTTGCAAAGGTAAGTCATCATCCAAATAAACAATACCTTTCCCTACGATCTGAATACAATCATCATTTCCAAACCACACTAAGCCACCATCACAGTATTCAAATTTGAGAAAGTTGCTTTTATCACCTTTCATGTGGTGAGAGCATCCACTATCTAAAACCCACACATTTTTCACCTTGGAATGTAAGGCTGTTTGGTTAAGCATACCTTCTGTCTTTTCATCAATCTTCTTTGGCTTCCAAATCAACTTTGTTTTAGCAATATTAAAAGATGTTTTGGAAGGAATGTTTGGTTTCTTTTGTTGTATAACATTGTTGGACCTGAAACTCTTTTCTACATATCTAAGATTTCCACTCTGTGTGTTTGAACTTCTTTTATACATAGATGGATCTAAAAAAAATTCATTTGTCACATTGACATGTCGAGATTTACCAAAATGAGAGCATTGATTTTCCATAAACCCAAGGCCAGTTTTGTCTTTATGATATCTTTGTTTACCTATAAGATTTTCCAATTTGTTACTACTATCACACATGTCAAGTTCCTTCCTCAAGTCAACAAATTTTTCCTCTAAAGTGCAACATTCTTTTTCTTTGATTTCTAATTACATTTTAGTAACTTTTTGTATTTCAATTTGAAGTTTCATATCAACAATTTGTTTTTCAGAATTATTCACCTTATTAAAACTAGTTTTTCTATGTCTTTTTGAACTTGATTCTTCTTCATCACAACCTTCTTTTTGAGTTTCTTAATTTCTCCTAGAGCACTTCTTAACTCACCCTCAAAATCTACCTCAAGTTCAGATTGATCTGCAATCTCTTCATTAAGATCTTGTTTTGGATTAATGATTGTCATAAATAGGGTTTCTTCTCCTTCCTCAATGGATGCATCTATACCACTGCTCGTTACATCAACAAACAAACGTTTCTTCTTTTTAAAAAACATTTTTCTTTTTTATTTCCCTGTCTCCTATTTACTTCTTCATCACTTTCAGAGTCTTTGTTAGGACATTGAGTAGAATAATTCCCAATCTTGCCACAATTAAAACATTTAAAATGTAGTTTCCCTTTATACCTACCAGATCCTCTTTTCAGTTTGCTCACAAGAATAAACTCATTATCATCCAGTTTCTCTGAATCAAAGTTTATGTCATTATCCTTTTTCACATAATTAAAGGCAACTTCTTTAGTAGTGGGATTATCAATACCCATTCTCATTTCATAGGCTTTAAAGACACCATGAAGTTCATCTAAAGTGAGTTTGTTTAAGTCTCTCTCTTCTACAATAAAATTTTTAGGATCATATTTAGGTGTCAATGACCTTAACACCTTTTTAACAACTACACTTTCTTCTAAAGTTTCACCAAGACCACAGATTGAGTTCACAATTTCTTGTACTCTTAGAAGGTAATCAACTACCTTCTCTTCCTTGGTCATCTTTAGGCCTTCAAACTTGGCTCTGAAAGATTGTAATTTAGCTTCTTTAACATTTTCATCACCTTCATAAATACTAGATAGTTTATCCCAAATAGACTTTGCACTTTTACAATCCATAATTTTAACCAACACATCATTAGTCAGCCCACAACAAATAGCATTTACAACCCTAGCAACATTTTCATATGCTTTTTTCTAGTCTGCAGTAGAGGGTGCTGATGTGGCAATGTATTCATTTTCAATAGCATACCAAATCTCATAGCCAAGAGAAGTTATATGACATTTCATTCTAAATTTCCAAAATGCATAGCCAGTACCATCAAATAATAGTGCTCTGGAATTAGAAAGACCTTCCTGATTTGCCATATCAAGTACTCCACTAGGAATCCCCTAAGTTGGTTAAAATTTTGGCAAGGGTATGGCTCTAATACCACTTGTTGGAGTATGCTACCACTGAGAGGGGGGGTGAATCAGTGGTATGACAAATTAAAAAACCTTTAATTAACCTTTCAAAACTTTGACCTTATAATATGTAAAACCAGAAAAATTCAACTATTAATTGCAACATCATATATGTAGAGCAGTTGAGCTTGTCTCATCATAAAGAACATAAACAAATCTTCAATTTGCACCAATTTATGCTCATATTATTTCAATGATACAAAAATTCATCGGTTGAATGCAACATCGTAACAATTAAATGTGAAATACTTGAGCAAACACGAAGATAATCATAAGAAGGCAATCATACCATAACACAGTTTTTTCCTGAGTGGAAAACCCGCATAGGGATGAAAAACCACTTGATAAAATACCTCACTAGCTTAATCAAAATGCTTCACTGGCTACAAAATGCTTCACTTGCAAATACAATTGCCTCACTAGCATCAAAAGTGTCATTGACAAAAAGATCAATCTTTGTCTCACTGACTTGATCTTAACATCTCATAGTAAAACATGAAGAAAATAAATTACAGAGGGTTTCTCTATTTCATTGATGCCCATGGAAATTTATAGCTTTAATGCCTTTTATGTCCTCTAAACTTCACAACATTTGAATTTTCGAACACACAAAACACATTACAACAATTTTATACCTTTTTCAACCAATCACTGTATTTTGCAATAATCTTTTAAGCACAACCTTGTGTTTACAACTCATACAATATTTTAAGAATACATTTTAATAGGTAACTATAGTATAGGGTTTCTGAAGAAACCTCTCTTTACAAAACACAACAATCATAACATTTGAATCAAAATAGTTTCACAATCTAAACCTCCAACTCAACATAATAGCATTTTCAAAATGCCCATAGGATTTTGACATTCGAAGCATAATATTCATAAAGCAATTGAAAAATTGATTTGTGCTTTCTCAAAAATTTCAATGCATTCTCTAACAGAATGGAAAACTTTAATTTCTCACACAATAGAAATCATTAATCCGGTAAAGCTTGACAAATCCATACCTAGGTCGGTACTTGTAATTGAAAAGAAACTTACAGATCTCAATTGTCCAAACTAAAAAATCTGCAACTACACAAACCACCATATCTTCAAATTTTCCATGCCACTGTTGTCAAAGATTTCTCTTTGCATTTTCTATTCATCAAGCCTTGACTCATGTCATTTTATTCTCAAGCATTAACCCTAAGTCGGCCACCTCATAACCCAAGCTGCAAACTTTGCAAAATGATTGATAAACCTAGCTTTTGCCCAATATGCACCGTCAACTTGTTGAATCGGTAACCCTAAAGGGGCCGATCAACATAATGATCAAAGGCACATTCAAACCCTTCTTTAAGTTCCTTTAACCTACTAGCGTAGGTTTCTAAACCAAAAAATTAACCTTTTCTTTTCTTAATAATGCAACATATGCATTATTGTTTATGCAATAATTTTCCAACAAAAGAACCGCATAATGTGAATGTCACTTTATGCTCCATCAACTTTGATAAACATTGTTGCCTCAAATAAAAAGAAAATGATTACTAAAAAGCATTAAGCACTAACCAATATTCCTTATGCCAATTAACCAGGTTCACTATAATAGTCAATGAAACCATAATAGAGTTCCCTTTTCATAAATATGCATTGTGTCTTCAAATGTATCAAAGATTAAGGCAAGTCTCATGTAACAGTGTTGTCCCAAAGCCCCAGGTATCAAATCAAAGATGCACAAATGTATCAATGTGTCCAAAGAACTATAAGAACATACAATATTTATGCCTCAATGAATTATTAATGCTCATGCAAAGTCAACCAAACAAGAGTAACTCAATAAATGCCACTTCTATGTATGCCAAGGTAACCACTTGACATCAATGCCAAAACCCAACCAATGTCAAAGGGGTAAAAAAAAATCCATGATATACACATAAGGATGAATCTAAACCCTAACCAAATTTGATACAAAATAAATGCAATCAAAAAATCTATTTGAAACTTCTAATGAAAGAAAGATAAAAAGACAAAACCCTAGGTCATGTAGGAATGCTAGGTTTACCAATTTATGCAAGGAAATAAATCACACCGACATAAATATCTAGTCTAATTAAATAAACAATCAACCTAGATATAAGAGTCAAGATTGATAAGATAGTGTAATAAAGATTGTAATTAATGCAAGAATTAAATAAAATAAACAAAAAGCACTCAGCTTTAAATCTAATAAAGAAAGCATTTTCACAAATGTTACAAAATGATTTGCCACTAAATTAGGAAACCTACACCTATTAGATGAAAACCTTAGATCAATTTTTTACTCTTACATTCAAGGTTGTATTTATGGAGATGATCTCAACACATGTAGAAGTGAACTTCACACTTGTGAAAATGAACTTGATGTGTGGATTGAACTTCTTATGGGGAAATGAATTGGCATAATTTTAATGATTGAAAAGGCTTTCGATTGTCCTACTACACTATATATGAGAAAATGACATCTATTCTTCTTTAAGCAGTCTTGAGGCAAGTCGATTTTCTTAGGAAATAATGCATAATACCCAAAATGTTAAATCCATTTCCTACATAACCCCGTGAAAGAAAAGCATGCATGCAATTTTATAAAAATAAGAAATTTCATAAATCAAATAGACAAGCCATAAGATAACACAAGATATGCCCTGAGAAAACCTTCAATAGGGAAAAAACTAACGTCTAAAGCATCTATACTCCATCTATTATTCAACAATAAAATAATATATGCACTTACAAAGTTGCAATGAATACTTTTGAAACATCACACTCCTTTGATGCACTCTCCATATGTCCAAACATAAATCTACACATCCCATGCCATTCTTCATGTATGCACTCCTTAGAAGAAGACTCAATACTATGACAACCCACTCACTTAGCTAACCTTAACCACTAAACATGTGTTTACTTTTATAGACACAAGCTCACACAAATGCAACCAAATGGTAAGATAAAGCCATGTGCCTCAAAACCATGAGTACACAAAACCATTGACCCCTCATTTACTTTTTGATACATATTATTTTATATTTTCTTCAAATAATAATGAATTATTCTATGTCACACATAAAATAACTAACCCAATATTATATACAAATTTACAATTTGCTCCAAATAAATATATGTGGCTAAACACACCTCATAAATGCTCCACACTAAATGCTTATTTAATTTACAACATTAATAGTATTTTATGCAAGGTGTACAACACCTAATCCCAACATTTCAATAACAATGAACAAGTATTGGAGACAAGAAACAACCATGTAATATGTTTTTGATTAGATAAGCAAGGAAAGGGCCTTGATCTCAAGGTTACAAAGGAAAAACAACAAACAAAGAAACAGGTTGGAAAGAACAACACCAACTCCCACCAAAAAACAACATCAAAATGGCACGCATGCCAAGTAACCAAAATTGTAATCACAAAACCATCGTCAACATAATAAAAAACAAATCCCCAAAATAATGCATAGACCATTTATGAGGTTAACCAAAGTCGAGCAGGTACGAAACCATAACATTGTTATCATGAAATAGCAGTTCGAGATGATAAAACTAAGCACCAACAAATTGAAAGCAACCATAAAACCAGAGCAAAAAGATAAGTCTTGAGGTTGCACCTAGCATGACACAACACATGAGTCCATTAGTTACCTTCATAATCTTCCTCCACATGATTGCACCTCATAGCTAACAGGTCATGCCAAACAACCATCCACAATGCAACAACACAACATCCAATCACCATAACCTCCCCAAGGGTGGACAAAGCAACTCAAAATTCCAACCAATTATTACAAATTTCAAAACATTTTGAAACCAACAGATCATGAGACAACCATCTCACAACAATCTTAACTCTTAGAGAACCAAATTCAATTCCAAACACAAAAAAAATATTGAAGAAGCAAATAAACTCCATCATCCAACTTACCTCTCTGCCTCTATAGGAGAAGTTACTATGAGAACCTTGTCCACAACATCAAAGAGTCTTCAACATACCCAAACTCCACCTCGATAAGAGTTGTCTCCACCTCAATTGGATCTTCATGGGAGAAGACTTGCTGAAGAAGCATAAGCAACCTGCCCCACTCTCAGAACTCTTCTCCACCTCCATAGGAGAGGTCTCCACCTCAAAAGGAGAGGACTCCACCTCAATAGGAGACACCATCTACAGAGCCAAGAAGGTAGCACACGCCCCCATAGAGAGAATACACATAGTAACCATGAGAAACAAGAGCACCTGGGCCTTCAACAAGTACTTTGAAAGCAACCCCACCAATAGAGAGCCCAAAATGGTCAATAGAAACGGTAGGGCTTTAAGGAAGAGAGCCTGGGAGTACACAACACCCTTGATGAACATCAAAGAGCCTTGCATAAGAAAAGTAAGTAATCCAAGAAAGAAACCCACAAAGGCATCCTCCAACATCACATACAACTTCCCCAAAAGAGCTTTCAAACCAGCCCTAATAGGAGCCAGGACAACCAGAGATTCTTTGAAACTCATAAGCAAACCAACAAAGGGGAACACCCTTCCAGTAAGGAGGACAATGAAGACTTCCTCATACACCATGTTCATCTTTTCACAAATAGCTTGAGAAATAGTAGAAACATTAACCAAGACAGAACACCTTCTGAGCTCATAAACTTGGTACCCAAAGTCAAAGAGAAGGATAATAGCCATAAACTTGGAAAAGGCATAGCAGAGCAATAAGAGAGGAAGAACCAAATCACACAACCACAACCACATAGCAACGTAGGCAACATGAAGGTCTGAACACCTCATAAGCCCACAAAGGCACGTAGGAGAAAGCAACAATCCCCATCCACACTAGAGAATAAAGGACAAGAGCACCGAATAAGACATGGTAGGAGACATGTACACTGCTGCCAATAGTAAGCCCGAACACCAACAAAGAGGCAAAAAGAGAATGACAGCCACCCAACCAGTAAAAGACACACCTAAAAATGGAGCACCAACACTACGGGACAGATCCAAGGTGATAACCAAGACTCCCCCCCAGCCAGAGAACGCCCTCCCTCCAACAACAACAAGATACACAATGCAGACATTCAGTGACCAAGCCAAGGATTCCACGACTATCATCAAAACAACAACCACCAATAGATTCAACGAAGAAACGATGATTCCCGTGGGAGAAAGCATCAATAGATCAAAGTCAATGGAGTAGATACCAAGTATAAATGTCCCATTAACATCACCCGAACTGATACTTTTCAAACAATGAATAAGCTGAGCACAACAATTTTTTCCCTCAAGGAGACGTAGCAGAATAACAAGGCAATTGAAGCTCCAAGGCCCGTGAGGGCACCACAAAGAACAACTCAAGATACTTCGACCAGTCGCCCTCCCTCCAACAAATGAATAAGTAGCTAGAACCATGGTGAAATCAATGAAGGACCAAGACCAGACACTCACCAAGGTCAAGAAATCATCGACCATCAACATAACAGAAGATACGTTGCAGCTTGAGGAGAAAGCAAAACCAGAACAATGTCTATGAAGCAAATACCAAACTCATAAAGCCCAAAAACCCCACCCAAAATGACGTCCTCAATGAGACATTGCATAACAATAAAGCAAATGGAGCTGAAATACTCCACAGGAGTAACAAGGAGGCACACTACAGAGTCATCCACGCTATGAACAAGTGAAGACAAGCAACACATCAAAGACTGGACCCTAACTACAACTCCAGTCAAGTGACCAAGGGAGTCCTCAAGTAGACTCAAGGCCCCAGGAGGTAGCCAAGGGCAAGAGAGAAGAAGCAGATCTTCCACATACTCAAAATTGTCCACCAGCCAAAACAAACACTAGACAGGGGCCGAAATCACCAACATAGAGGGAACACATTGCCAGAATAACGTTAAGCTCTCAGTCTAGTAGGAGAGAGAAAAAATGGAACTCCTCAACAAGCAGAAGCCACCAAATAACTTCAACAACCTCTAAAATAGATCCACCCTTCCCAGAGACACCAGAGGTAACAACCCCAACAGAAAATGACACAAAAGAACAAGGAGGAGCCCAAACATAGCAGACAGAAGGCTAGGAGACCCTCCCCCAAACACCTAGCTAATTGAAACACCCAAAATAGGTGCCCAAAGACCAACCATGCGGATCATCATCATCAGAATCTCCCCCACCATCGCACTCACCTTCAGGGGAATTCAAAATTCCTCCTCTGCTCCCTTTCCCACTCGCCACAACCATAAGCTGAAAAATAACCATGTAATATGGTGCTAAGATGTGAAAGAAACATTTTTTGTCCTTTTACAATGAATTTCTATATATGCTTATAGATTCCTAAATTTGTTTAATATATTTCTAGATTATTTCTAAATAATTTCTAAAATTTGAATGAATTAGAATTAATTCTTAAATACACAATATACAATTTGAAATGATATAAATTACATTGTAATTGACTCATGAATAAAAAAGATTCAATTTAAAAATTCACAATCCAAATTGATACATCATTTTACATTTCCAATCTAAATTAGAGAATCAAAATATTAAAAAATTATTTGTCTAACTCTAAAATAAAATTAGATACGATATTGATTATGATAATTTATTCAAAAGATTAAGAGAGAAGGTGAATGAGCTCTGCTAGGGTTTTGTGTTTTATGCAGTCATCCTTGGCCCCTCTTGCATCATACTGCGCCTTCTACGCAGGAATAATCCTCCCTCATTAAGTATGACCGCATTTATTGCAGTTTTAGGGGTTTAATATGCCTTCAACCGGTATTAACCCAACAATTCATGTTGGTGTTAACGGTTCGTCGACACAGCTCAATGGCTCCTCCTTCGAACAAACACCCTCATAAATTTGTTCTGAAAGTCTTTCACAAGGTAAGAATTCTGAAGCTCCTGCTAATGTAGTTTTGTCTTTACCTAATTTTGATTCTGCTTGCCAATGGCTCGAACAACACACCCTTGTGGGTTATTTTGTTGGGAGGACTCCCCTCGAAAGTGTGCTGAAAGAATGGGTCAACAAGGCCTAGGTCCCTCATGGGGTCCACCTTGATATGGTCCAAAACTTGACCAAAGGCTTTTTTTTGTTCTGCTTTGCGGAAGTTAATCATGTCTAGGCCATTTTAGGCCATGGGCCCTGGTATGTTAGGTCATCCTTGTTGGTATTCCAAGCATGGACTTGGGATTTTGCTGTCTCAGACGACACCAAAATGCGAGTCTCGATCTGGATTGAGTTTCTTGGTTTGCCTTTGCCATGTGTGCCCTTCCTACACCACATTGCTTCTTCTTTGGGGAGGGTTGTTTGTATCGAACCTGATAGGTTCTTCCAAGCCTGGCCGCAAAAGCAGGTTTGTGTGGAAGTTGATTTATCCAAGGATTTGAAAGAGTCTGTAGATATTCAAATTGGTGCTATTAGGCACACCCAGAAAGTCACGTATTTCAATCTGCCCAACACGTGCTATCGGTGCCAATTAGCTGACCACAAGATCAAGGATTGCCCTTTGGCAGTTCCTCGTACACCATCACCGTCACAAGATGTTGAAAAGCTTCGCCAGCCGGAGCCTTCTACTAAGGTTGAAACAAAGTGGACCACAATTACAAACCAGAAAATTAAGCCAACAGGTTCTGGGTCGACGCCCAAGGCCCCTGAACCATCCAAAGTTGTTTCAAACCCTTCTGAAAAGGAGACAGTCGCTCCTTCCAGAGCAGCTACTGTTTCAATACAGCCTAGGTCAAAGGCAACGCCTCAACCAACAGCTGTTCTGTGCACTTAGCCGACTATTCCTCCCACACCGGGGGCTCAACGACGGTCTCGTAGTCCATCCCCACCGCTGGAAGAAGGAGAATATGTGCCATAAAAACAGAGGTTTTTGCTCCCTATTCAGATTGGCTCAGTTCCACATGATTTTTTGAAGAATAGTTTATCTTCCCTAGTTGAGGAGGAATTGGATTCCGAAAGCATGGAGGAGTTTCATCCATGAATTTTCTTTCATGGAATGTTTGAGGTCTAACTGACCTCTCCATAAAGTATTTTGTTAGGGATACTTTACAAAAATATTCAGGGATTGAAGTGCTTTGTTTCCAAAAAGTGAAAATTTCAAGATTTTTGCTTGCCTTGGCTGGTCGCTCTATTTGGCCAGCCAGTACTATGTTTTGCACTCTACATGAAATCGGGCGTGGTGGAGTTGCCACTCTTTTGTCCCCCCAACTGCATTCTTGTGTTGTGGATCATGGGACTGATCCTTTCCAGTGGGTCGTCTGGGTTCTTCTCAACATTGATAATCATTCCTTCAGGATTATTAATGTTTATGCCTCTAATGATGTTGTGGAGCACTCTTTGCTTTGGCGCTGGATTGTTGATTTTCTACCAGTTGCCACCTGGTTGCTCTGCGGGGATATCAATATGGTTGAGATGACATATGACAAGGATGGCACCTTGCCCTTCTTTTGGGTTGTAGGTGAAAGAAAGAGGTTGTTCTACATGCATAATAAATTGGGGCTTTTTGATCCCAATATTGGTTGCCGCCATTCTCATTCCCTCTGGCACACTTGGTGTAATTACAGGGTCGGTTCTGATAGAGTTTTTAAATGCCTTGATCGTGCCATGATCTCGGCTCAATCTTTCTTTTGTTTTACTAGCTTTGTCTTGCCAATGAAGCTGTTAGTGGATGTGACTCTGTCTGACCACTTCCCAATTCATTTTCACATTGAATGGACGTCCTACCAGCCCCGCACGTGTAGAACTCAATTCTTTCTGAACACATCTCTACTCTGTCACAAGCCCAGTTTGGCCCACATTTGTCGAGTGTGGAATTTGGAGTGCAGACCAGTTGACCAAACAGGTTGGATTACTTGGTGGAATGATGCCATCATTCGTACTGCTCATTTCTTGAGCATTTATGGGCGCCAGTTGACTATCTTCTATAGGCAATCTTATGAGACTACCACTGTTGACTTACGTACAACCATGAAGGATTTGGCAGCCAGTCCCTTTTCACCCTCCCATCAAGTTAAGGTGGCAGAATTAAGGTACAAAAAACAAGTGACTGATAATTATGTTGTCAGAGGAGCGCAAATCAAAGCTTGGCTACATTGGCTTAAGATCAGTGACCGTGCCTCCAAAGAATTTTTTTTGGCACTTCATGCTAGACACTCATCCCCAGGCATCAAAAAATCAAGGATGACACTCGGGTGCTCTCAGAGCTTCCCAACATTCTCCAAGCCTTTGTGCGCCATTATGACCAGGTGTTCACTACACAAAATTCCACGACTATGCAACATCAAACCCTTAAGGACTGCCTTGTTGTTGTGCCACATAGGCTTTCTTCGGTCCAGATAAATTTTTGTGATCAATTGTTAACAATTGATGATCTTAAGGAAGTCGTTTCTTCTATGGCCGATGACAAGGCTCCTGGGATTGATGGCTTTCCTTGTGAATTTTACAAATTTCTTTGGGATTGTGTTGGGAGCGACTTGCATCATGTCTATCTGGAAGCTTTTCAAGCCAATTCTCTAGGCAATTTAATAAACAAGGGCAAAATAAAGTTCATACCTAAGCCTGGGGATCCAAAGGATATCTGTAACTGGAGACCCATCACGCTTCTCAGTGCCTCCTACAAAATCATTGCCAAAACCCTAGTTCTGAAAATTCGTCATCTCTTGCCTCAGGTTGTGTGCCCAGAGCAGACTAGTTTCATCAAATCCAGGTTTATTCTAGATAACATCATTGTTGTTTGGGAAGGCATGAAGTGGGCCTGACGCTCCAACCAGAAAGTTGTGTTCATTAAAATTGACTTTGCTAAAGCCTATGATCACATTGAATGGTCGATGTTGCAAGCCCTGGGATTTGGACCCAACTTCATTCAGTTTGTTCGAATGTTTTTTGCTGATGCTTCAGCTTGCATCACCATTAATGGCCGCCAGTCTTCTACTTTTGGTCTTTTTCGCTCAATTCATCAAGGGTGTCCTCTCGCCCCTTCTTTGTATGTGCTTGTTGCTAAAGGCTTTGATTACTTGTTAGCCCATGCAATTTCTCAGCAACGTGTCAAAGGGATTCTTCTCCCGAACTCGCAGGAGCAACTTGTTAATGGCTACTTTGCGGATGATTCATTTCTCACTCTCTTGGAGGAAGAATAATCTATCACTGTTGCCCTTGAATGTCTTAACACTTTCTATCTTGCCTCTGGCTCAACCATCCAATGGCACAAGACCCTATGTTACAGGCAATCTATGTTACTGATTCTCGCGTGGCTTCAAACCTATAATTGGAAGTGGATCGGGTAGGGAGAGATCTTTTGTTTCTTGGGCATTCCCTTTGCCTTCCAAGCTTCCCCTAGGGAGTTTTGGCAAGCCGTGCTCTCCAGAGTCGAGCAAAAGCTGGCTTATTGGATTACCAAGCCTGTTTCTCTAACTGGTAAGTTCTAGGTTTGTTCTAAAATCTTGGCAGCCACTCATATGTACTATTCCTCCTGTTGGGCTCCTTCCAAAGCTGCCTACAATAGGCTTGAAAAGTTGCTTCGGGATTTTTTATGGGCCTCCTCAGAAACTCACAAGGGTTTCCATCGTGTGGCTTGGGAGTTATGTTGTCTCCCTAAGGATTCTGGAGGGCTTGGGCTACTCTCCACTCAATGGCAAGGGACTGCTCTTTGTGTCAAATGGATTATCCGGGCCCTCACCGGTGATGAAGCCTGAAAAATTCTCCTTAGGCACTGTATCCAATCTGGATTTCCTGTTCATAGACCTGCTTGGAAAGGAATAGGTTTCCAAACCCTCCTGATTATGAGGAAGCCTATTCAAATTGTTGGAACTTTTGTGGCCAAGAGCATTTGGCATGCCTGGGAGGCGGTTAAGCCTTGGCTCCGATGGGTCGGGACTAGATTTTGTGATGGGCTTTCGCTCAATCAAAAAACATCTGGTGGTCTCCCCTTCTTGCTCATAATGGTCAGCCCCTAGCTAAATTACCTTGGCTCAAAGCCCTCAGATTTCACAAAAAGGGCATTCAGACCTTGCAACAACTCTTTCACCGACCCACTATGTGCATCATGCAGTGGGATGCTTTTAAGGCCCAACACAGTCTTCAAAACCAGGACCCACCACCTTCGACAAGCTAGTCAGTGTCATTCCGGCTGAAATGTTTCATAAAGTTGGCATCCGTGGACACAAACCTTGGTGGAAAGACTAGAAATGGTTTCCAGACACTCCTTTTAGGAGTTATAAATCGCGGCTTGGTTACAGGTGGCTTTCATCCCATTTTTCTATGATCAACAGTTTGAACCAGAGGTGGTTGTTTAATTTCTCTGCTCATGTCTGATGGAGGAGATTTGATGCCACTTGGTCTGCAAGTGTTAGTTCGAAGCTGACCCACTTTGCTTGGTGTATTATTTTCTAAGGCTTACCTGTGGGGTCTCGGCTTATTCACTTGGAGGTCCAGGACCTTCGTTGCCCTTTTTGTGGGCAACCAGAAAACTTCAAGCATCTTTTCGGGTTTTGTCCCAGAGCTCAGCAACTTTGGACTTGGATTCATAACTTTTTTTGGCCCTTTCGACCGAAACCCTTTTCTTGGCATATGGATTTGTTGGAAGATCCACCTGGGATCCCTGTTAAGTTTACCCAGCTTTGACACACTTTCAAGGTGGAAATCCTCTTCAACATCTGGAAAGACATAAATTCTTGCATATTTGTTCATTCTCAAAATGGATATTAATGTTTCTCTCTATGTTAAAATAGTTATTTGTTCTAATGTTCTTTTACAGATTCAGGTGCAAACTAATAAAGTTGCACTGGAGGTGGCTCACCTGCAGGTCCTCCTGGACCACTGGGGCAATGCCTTGTGTGTTGTGGCTTGGGTCCCCAACTCGTCCTCCTCCTCCCGCGACCGATCGCCCTCTTGGGGTCGGTAGCGGAGTGGCTCCGCTCGTCCCCGTTCCCAGCCCCTTGCTTAGCGAGACTCTCGCCCTCCTCGGCATGCTCGCTCTCCTCTGCCGCGGGCTGGTCCTGGGTGGCCTTCCGGTGGCGCTTCGGGGAGCGGCAGTGGCGGTTTTGGGTGGCCCTTTGATAATCCACTTGCTTCTGGTTCTAGATGGTATGTCAGTGGTAAAAGTTTTCGACGGCTAGCACTTGCAATCTCGCCCCGACGCGAGGAAAAATATAAAGATAAAGAGAAAGATGACGATGGTTGGAGTGATCCTCCTGACGTCACTCCAAACCCTGCTGATGTATGGGAGAAAAACATGGATGACAAAGACCCCCCTGACGCTGCTGACACTGCTCTGGCCGCATAATGGCCTGTTTGTTTTAATTTTTCATGTTTTTTAGACTTCTGGACTCGATCCACATGATCTGATATTTTGTTATTTCTGGATGCTACCCATGTGACTCTCAAAATGTGCCTTTTTACCACCCACCCTTTTTTTTGTGGATATGTACTCTTATCTTTAATTTAATATAGATAGCTGTCTATTCATCAAAAACATTAAATACGATATTCAATGCACAATAATAACCTTTGAATGTCCAAAAACACAAACTTTAAGTCACGCAAATTTCCAAGCGTGAGACCTGCAAATTCAATCCAGAGAGCTTGGACTGCATTCCATACAGAGGAAAATTGCGCAACTACAGGGAAAACGGCAGGACTGTGCAATTTTCACTATTACAGCAGTAAAATATAAAACCTTAATTGCGAAGGCAATAATATACTTTTAGAGGTTTGTTCACAGCCTCTTCAAAGCGCACAAGCAATACGTCCTTGAATGCATCTGCTCTTTTGCCAAATGTGCAGAAAAGAAAAAAGCAAAGAGCAGTGAAATTTAGTTGTAGCTCAAAATGCATGGGAGACCTCGAAAGTCGTCGGGCGATGGAGAAAAAGATGTTGCTAAGGCAACACGCCTTCAGTCTCTTCAAACTCAATTCTTCAAAAATCTTCACAACAAAATGTATGCCAAACTTAATCCAAATCAGAGCATGTAATTGTTTCTCCAGTAAAAAGAATCCCCATTTGTTAATTAGGACGTATAAAACGAGTACGGAGAAAAAGGTTTACCAAAAAATATTAAAGGAGAAAAATTCTGAATTGAGATGTATATTTTTTTGAGCAGATATAGTAAAGAAGCTCTTGAGATTAGTGCTAGTCTCGCTTAAATCAACCCTGAAACTTACATCGTATGGAATTATCGCAAGATTGCTGTAAAAAATATGGTGGAATCTGAAGACGATGGTGATGCAATTAGGGAGATCCTTGACGAAGAACTTAGCTTGGTACTGCCTTTTTGTCGTATTTTAATTTTTAATTTGACCATGGCAAGGGATCGCTTTGTATATTTCTTTTCTTAGAGGGAACTGTGAGCTATCAAACCTCGGGTTTTTTGTTTTGGTTTGGCAAATTTATTTGAAAACGGGAATAAAATCTTTTTTATTTTTATTTATTTAATTTTGGCTTAGCGAGTCTGGAGACAGTGAATTTTTCTCTCTTTGTCTGTTTGTTTATTTTTATAATTTTTTTTCATATACTAAAATTCCTGTGTTTTTCATCGGAATTCGACATGTCTACACACTAACACAAGGGCTCTATGTCTGCCTATGTTTGAACTTGTGCTTTTGCATGGCAATATGGGTACTGTTGAGACAGTAGTCGGCTTACATTCAGGAGGCTTATTTTAGGCTCGGAGTTGTAAACAACTTAAAACTCAGTCAGTTTCGGCAAACTAATCACTTAAAACACAATCAAAATCTCCAATAATTTAGCAAAATCGCATACAATATATCCCTCCATCTGCTAATCACGTATTATATTGCCAAATGTGCAGAACATAAATTTAATGTTAGAACAAGGAAGGAAGGGCGGTTTCATAGCTTTTAGCTTAGCTGCAATAGTTTCTGGATTTGATTGTGTGAGATTATTTTGCATCAACGTTTTGGATCACACTCTGTGATCCATCATCACGATGAAATAGAGAACATAAAGAAAAAAATGAATAGTTTGCAGACCAAACATTGCATAAAAGGAAGGAAAAAGGAAGAGGGGTAGGGATACACGAGAACCAAAACAACTAAGGTGAAGGAGGAGCAAAGAGAGAGAAACCAAACAAACCAAAAAGACCTACCTACTAGAACAAAAAAGATAAAGAAAGAAAGTTATAAATGATAAAATTAAACAATACCAAAAATAAAACTAAAAAACTAAGAAAGAAAATAATGCAAGATTATAAGAAAAAAGCTAAGCAAAGAAAAGAATGAAGACAAAACAAAAAGAAAGGAAAGGAAAGGAAACAAGAAAAATAAATAAAAATCATATAAATATGAATAAAAAGCAATAATTTGAAATACCAAAAAATATACAAAATGAAGAAAAATAAGAAAAAAGAAAATTCAAATTAAATACAAAAAATAATGCCCTTTCTTTTCTTTTTTTTTAAATTTAGTACCGAGTTTTCCAATTTGACTTAGTTGGGTTTGTCTGTAGTTTTGCAGATTTTAGGCTTTTTTTCTCATCTATTTTTGTGTTCCATTTATTATCGAGTTTGGAGCATCTTCAGTGGTCTGGTTGGACACATTTAGGCTGATTGTGGCGAGTTTCTCAGAATCTTGCAGAGTTCATGATTATGGTTCGAATAGACCACAGCTGGATGGACTTTTAGTTTTTGAAGAGGGCTTGATTCACCCTATTCAGGGCTTTTTACCTTTCAAGATCTTGCAAAATCTGGAAGTTCCAATTGGGATTGAACAAATATAGAAATGTTGTACCCTTCTAGTAAGTAGCAAATAAATGAAATGAAATGAAATTTTTTAATGATGTTCATGAGACTAGATAGTCTATGGGACCTGAGATTGGAAACAGCACAATAATCTCAAGAGACCCAACCAACAAATCCCAACTCCTACTTCTGATTATCCACTATTTCTTTGCTGATCATGGTTCTTTTGTTATGGATTTTGATAAGTAATCTGTCATCTTTGCAATTTGTTCCTCCTTGAACAAAGTAGTTAGAGATTCAACTTTTAGAGTACTAGCATATTTGGCCTAAATGTCCTCATAAGCTGAACACTTATGATGTAATACGATTATGTTTCTACTGACCCTGATGTGCAGAGATGACAAACCCTGTCACTGCACTCCTCCTTGGGTGTTTTCCACCTCCTTGTTTTGCACCTGAGGGGGTGCAAGATAGTTCTTAATTGGGCTATTAGCAATTTAGCTTTCGATTTTATATCTGCCTCTATATAGTGTTTTTGGCATTTGCTCATGATCACATGTTGTAATGAACCTTGGTTGTTAGGTTATCACAATCACTCCTACAACTCACATAGTTTACTCAGTTCACTAATTAAAATTTTGAACAGACAATGTTTAACTTGATTTCAACTTGGATTTCTCCAAGTCAGATCCAATAATATCTATGGAAATTCATTCAATATACTGCTGTTGTTAACAATAAAGTCTCAGTCATATAACAGATCTGCAATGCCAATATTTTTAGCAGCGAATTTTGCACTTTTACAAATCTGTAAACTAGTTTTAGGGTTTTCAAATACTAGCGACACTTACAGCAGTGATTTAGAGACCCAATGCTGATCCTAACAATTGGCAGATCCAATGTTGGCCTGTAAATTGTGTAATTTGATCTGGTGTTGCATAGATAGACGGTGGATTTGAAAGTATGGCTTGGGTATGCCTTGATAGAGGTTGGATTTGGTTTACCCTTGATGTTATAGCTGGAAAGTGTGGCACTCCTGGTTGAGTGATCAGGTAGCCTTTGGCCTACAAACGCCGATAGATGATGTCTTCAAACCCTAGCACATGAGGTGGTGATGGACCTGATGTAATTGACTGCGCTTGTATCCCTCCAAGTACTGGTTTGTAATCTCGAATGCCTGGAAATGGTGGATCTGACTGTAGAGGACTGATGTGTTGCTTTATGAGCAGCTGGTAATAATTGGGGCTTCACTTTGATAGTCACTTGAGACTGCTCCCTTTTTGCTGATCTTGTCTCCCTCCTAGTGGTGGTTGCCCTAATTGGATGCTTGGCCGTGTCCTAACTTGGACCTGGTGTAGCCTGATGGAGTCCACCAGGTTCTTGGTGTTATGTTTTCTGAAGAGGCATTGCCTGCTGTAAGATGTTTGTAGCTAATTTCAGAGGAATATAAGTCTGTCCGCCCAGCCTATGAATGATTGGAATCTTTAATCAGCAAATACAAATGTCACTATTAGAATAAGCAGTCAGAATTCACTATAAGAGCTGGTAAATTGAGGTTGGGATTCCGTCCAAACCTCAAGTTTGCTCTACATAGATGTTTTCATCCCTGTTGAGCATAAATAATTGCAAAGCTAATTGATCTCCCAAAAAGTGCTCTACATAGATGTTTTCATCCCTGTTGAGCATAAATAATTGCAAAGCTAGTTGATCTCCCAAAAAGTTGTTCTTCCAAAAGGAGTGCACTATATATACCAGCCATTGGGAAGAAGGAAGCCTAGGTCGGCCCAAATAAACCAATTTCCAGGTTGGCGCCAAATTCAAGAAAATTTAAATTTTAAACTTATTAATATTAATATTTTATAATTTTATTACTAATATTTAATTTATTTATTGAATATAGTGTTAATAAACACTTTTGTTTATGAGTTTAGAATGCCCTAATTTGCCAACTTGGAGGGTATATGACAGTCCTCCCCTCTCAAATTTTGCTTGTCTTCAAGCAACTTGAAATTTGGATGATTGAAAACTACTCCTTCCCATGTTGAGTCTTCGAGAGGCAATTTTTTTCATTTCACCAAATATTTTGAAACAAATTTTTTTTCTCAACTTTCTTTCTCTCACATCCATGATTGCCTCGGGCTCCAAAATTATTTTCGCTTCACCATCAAGCAGGGGCAGCTCCAATGAAGGAGTAACCTACTGTTCAAGAGCCTTCTTAAAGGCATGACACATGAAAAATGTTATGAATCCTATTGTTTTTTGGAAGCTCTAGCTCATATGCAATCTCACCAATCCTCTTTATGATCCTATAAGTGTCATGTCCCTGAAATAGCAATGCTATAAAGTCCAATCGTTAAAATACAAATAAATTAATAAATAAAATAAATAACAATATAAATATTAAAATATACATATTAACAATTTGATACTATTACAATCATAATTATATAGTAATACATATAGAACCCCTATGATAAATATGCTAAATATATGCAATCTGTAAATAAATAAATATTAATATGAATAAGGGCAGCGATTCAATTATAAAACCATTATTATAATAATCCAAAACAAAACTAATTAAATATTGCTAAAATGTAATAAGACATTCACAAAGGTGTTAATATTATTCATGCCTCAAATTAAATAAATTAAGATAGTAAAATGAATATAATAAACATCAAAAAATAAATAATGAAATACATATAATCTGAGATACCATAATTATTAGTAATAACATTATAATTATAAATATAAGATCAATATATATATATTCTTTTGTTTATGATTATATTAAAATAATAAAAGGCAGAGCCTTAAAGAAGGGTCGGTGATCACCAAGGACCAAACGATGCAAGCCACCGGTCAAACACTTTAGAGAGGCAAGCGGTCAAGGGAAAAGCCACGACTCTTCACATGTACGGGTATTTTAGGAGGATTCTGCAGAATAAAAAATGGAATGAAAAGGAGGGAAGAATAAAGAAAAGAACCATTAACCAAAGTGATATCTTCTAACATTAAATCGATGAAGGAAGGAATGGGATAAGAAATACATATGGGATATAAAAATAAAGAACAAGTCTGATATACATCATCATGGCTGGAAGGAAAACGAAAGGAAAGCTCTGCAGATCTGACGGGGGGCAGCAATTATTGAGCCTTATATGACTCTTTAATATAAATGCATAGATTGCATATGTACTTATGTACACCCTTATCCTATGATCCCTTATTCATTTATGTTATTGAGGAAGGAACCAGAGAACGTGGAGAGACACAACAAAACAGGTGATGTACTCACTTAGCAATAATATTTAGCATATTTTGAATATAAGAAACATATATTGCTAATCTGATTATTGGTGTAATGCTTCCTTTAATATTATCATGATGATAATGATGTTGATATTGACTTAAAAAATCAGTAATAAATGCAAATGTATTTGATTGCTAAAAGATTGTCTTCTCCGTGCTCGTAACCCTATTAGGGAGGGCGAACCATGAGTGGAGTGGTGCCTAAAAACCCCACTTAAGGTTCCGCCCCATTGGACCCAAGGCAGTGATGTGCCATGGAGGGGTGGTAAGCCCTATTAAAGGTTCCGCTAATCCCAAAACAAGGGTTGGGCCATGGAGGGGTGGGGATCCCACCTAAGATTTTGCTGCGGCCATGGAGGGGTGGTAGGCCTTTGGCCACTTTGAACTTTATGGTTCCTTTCTCCTAATAGGGCAAGTGTCTTCCAGGGTGTTTCCATGAGTGGAGTATGCAGGTACTAAGCCGCTAGGAAAGGAGGATTGTGATAAACAACTTCTTGAGCTTGGCATGAAGGTTTCAGGGCGGATCCACCTATGACACTCCTCATATGTCTTCATGATTGCTTTTATGATTATGTTTATATTTGGATATCTAGATATTATTGCTAACAAATATATGTGTATGTGGAAATGTTATTAAATTGGTGAATGTAGATTTCAATCCAAGATCATTTCATTAAAGAGAACATTTATTTGAAAAGAACTCCTAAACCTAATCAATAGGCGAAATCTAGGGCAAAGTTGGGTAAGGGACATTACAATAAGGTCCATAGAATCGTGGCTTCAACTTCTCAGCACCACTTCCCTTGAGGGAAAATTGTCTATAGGGCCATAATCTTAGGAAAACCATGTCTCCCACCTCAAAAAACCTCTCTATTCGATGACAATCAGCATACATCTTTTGTTGGGTTTGGGACTACTGTAGATTATCCTTTAGTGCATGCACAATATCTAGGCTTTGTTGAACCAAGTCTCTAGCTCCAGGGACTCTACTATTTGAAAGGATGAAATCTAAGAATGAAATAGCATCACAATCGTAGAGAGCCTTGAAAGGAGTCATACCTATAGACATGTGGTGAGTAAAAGTGTAACATTATTCTCCAAGGTGGAGCCATTTGACCCAAGTTGTTTGTTGCCTTGTGACATAGTTCTTCAAATACCCTTGTATCCATTTGTTCACAATTTCCATTTGTCCATCAGATTGAGGATGATAGCTAGCGCTTGGAGTTAATTTTGTACCTGTCAATCAAAAGAGTTATTGCCAAAACAAGCTGATAAATCTGTTGTCCATGTCACTTACAATGTTCCTTGGCAACCCATGAAGTATAAAAATATCTCTAAAGAACAAATCAGCCATTTATAGAGTCTTATATTCTAAAGATATAACATGAAAATGACATATTTAGTGAGTCTGTCAACAACCACATATATACAATCCTTACCTTGCACCTTTCAGAGTCTTGTGAGGAGATCCATGGAGATACTCTCCCATTTTTTATTTGGGATTGGTAGGGGCTGCAACAAACTAGCTGAAAATACATGCTTTGTTTTGTTTTGTTGACAACCCAAACAGTCTTTGACATACCTCAACACATCACTTTTGAGCCCTTTCCATGAAAAATGCTCCCTTACTTGCTTATATGTCTTGTAGTACTCGGGGTGACCAACAAGCGGGGTGTCATGACATGCCCTCAATTTGTTTTCCTTTACCTTTGATTCCAATACACAATACACTTGACGCTTATAGAGAATGAGCTCATCCATGCAATGTCCCCATTTTTGCGAGCATTAGTTATTTTTAGATTAGCCTATCATTTTGGCCCTCATAGGCTAATGGGCTTGATTAAAGGGTCTTCAGAGGCTGTTGCTTGGTTGTTTGGGACATTACTTCTCATCAGTGTATTATTGGGTTCAAGTTCAGGCCTTTGTAGAAGTTAGTTGGTTCAGTTTGGTATACTTACTATTTATAGTAAGTCATCCTTCCAGTGATACTATTTTGGGTAGGGCACTTGGATGTATGGCATTATCAGTGTTGATCCTGATTATCGGTTGGCTTAGTGAAATAAGTCTATTTGTGCAAGTTATTATTATATAATTATTAATAAAGGTGACTTTATTAATAATTAATTATTAAAGGTGAATTATAAAATGGTTTTAATCATAGTAACGAGACTCGGACTCGGCTCGGACTCGGCTAGGGCGACTCGACCCGGGACTCGGGGACTCGGGACTCGGACTCGGCGCAGACTCGGCAAAATGAAAAAAAGTTGAAAAAAACCTAGAAATTTAGAGATTTTTAAGGATTTAAAACTTGTTTCAAGCACCCTTTATTGAATACAACACAAATAAAAGCAAATTTGATCACATACACAAGTATACAACGATCACATAAGTATAAAATACACAAATTGTAGTTGCGCTGCTGAAGGAAATAGCATACTTAGATATATAGATTATAAAACTAGTCAAATGTATACAAAAGTCATGGAATATGAAATCCATAACATCAATGTTCCATACAAATATGAAATATCAAAACAATAGCTATGACTCTATGACTCTATGGCATAGTGGAGCCAACATCCTTCCTACGAAGGCGTCTAACGCTCCTGGATGATGTTGCAGCTGCAGCCATAGTCTCTGCCTCTGTCTGAGTCTCCATGCCACTCTCACCAACAGCAGCTATGTCTCCTCGTGCTCTAGCCTCCTCCTCAGCCATGGCTACAACCTCAGCCTCTCTCTCTGCCTGGTCCACCCAATCAAGGTCCTCGTCACTAAAGACTGCATCTGTAGCCTCAGTGGTCCACTCAGACTGTGGATCAACCTCATCTAGATTGATCGGGGTGTTGTCGTGGTCAAAAAGCTTCTTGTATCTGAGCCGAAGGTTGTAATGAACATAGACCAAGTCATTCATCCTCTCCACTGTCAATCTATTGCGCTTCTTGGAGTGTATGTGCTCAAACATACTCCAATTGCGCTCACAACCAGATGAACTGCATGGCTGGCTCAATAGACGAATGGCAATATTCTGCAGGTTCCGTGCATCAGAACCAAACAACCTCCACCAGCTATCTGAGATGAGAAAAAGAAACAAAATCAATCTCATTTCAAGTTTCAAGTTCAACATTTAATAATAAAATACAATATAAAAAGATGACAATTATGCCCTTAAATATATTTTTACCTGGTAGTAATGTTGTCCTACTGTCTATGGTCATTTGACGTGCAAAGAAGTCTCCTCGTGCCTTACTGAAGGCATCTATCTCCTGCACTATCTGTGTAGTAACAGCGGGCAACATCCGCTCTATCGTCGAGTAGAGCCCACTGAGAATTTCTCTATCTCCACGGATATCACGGCGGAATTGGAAGGCCGGATTTAGGAAACATGCGGCTGCATGGATGGGCCTATGAAGTTGGTTTTGCCATCTCCTATCAATGATCTCCCAAATGGGACGATACTTATCCTGAACTCCACCATAGACTAATCTAATGGCCTCTTTGGCCCTATCCATGCCCTCATATATGTATCCCAGTGCGGGCTTCTCCCCATCTGCAACTCGTAGGAGAACTAGCAAGGGCTCAATAAACTGCAAAGTGCAAACATGTTTCACAAATAAGTGCGAATGAAAATAAACAAATAAAAGATATGATTAAAAATTAAAACATAATAAAGAATTAAATTTTACCTTCACAATCTCCTCCACTGGTGTCCAAAACCCTTGCTCGTCAAAAATGCAATTGGCCACACCAATCCCTGCAGTGCTTGTAGAAAACGATGAGGAAGACCACTCCTCACCAACAAACATGCGCCTTAAGGCTGCCTTTGACCGAATCAAGGATTGCAACGTGATAAAATTAGTTGCAAACCTAGTGATGCCAGGACGAGACAACTCCCTCAACCCCGTGTATTGCCTCATAAGGTTAAGCACCCATGTGTGATTGTATATAAATTTGCAAATGTTTCTACCTGCATCCACACATGTTTTGATCCATGGGAGCTTGCCAAGATCCTCCATCATGAGGTCAATGCAATGGGCGGCACATGGAGTCCAGAATATAGTAGGGTGCCTCTCCATCAATAATCTACCAGCAGCAACATAGTTTGTTGCATTATCTGTCACCACTTGCACTACATTCTCTTCCCCCACATCAGCTATCACCTCCTCTATAGCCTCACACAGATATGTGGCATTTTTGAATTGGGCAGAAGCATCAATGGACTTAATGAAAACGGTGTCACCTGAAAGAATAAGCAAAACCAGTTATTCAATAAATTAAAAAACAAAAATCAGCCATATTAAATTATTAATCACTAAATCAAATTCAAATTTCAATGCATTGAGGGAAGTACAATTACCTCCGGAGGACACTAGAAAATTAAGCAGCGTCCTATTTCTCCTATCGGTCCAACCATCAGTCATGATGGTGCAACCAATCCTCCTCCACTGCTCACGCTGCTCCTCTAATTGTGCTTTCACATCTGCCACTTTTTGACTCAAAAGTGGGCCCTTTAATTCATCTTCAGAAGGGGCTTTGAACCCCGGCCCACATATGGTTATGGCATCAACCATGTTTTGCCAAAAAGGTGACCTAAAACATGTCATAAATAAATTAATAAGTTACTTACATAAGTATTGTAAAATGAAAAGTTTTAAGATTTTAACTGCACTAAATTTGAATTCGATAATGAGATACATCTAGATTCTAAAATAATAAATTTTAAAACAATTAAACAAAAAAGAATTACCTGGCTACATGGAAGGGAATGGTGCAGTAGTACCAAAAGTCTGCAATTGTCTTTTTTGCTGCATCATGTACATCCTTGTTCCAACCCATGCTCTCAAGTGACGGTTGGGAACCAGGAGTAGTGCGTGGTACAAAATATGAGTCCACCCTAGATTTACGAACTCTAGGGCCAATAATACTACCACTACCACTACCACTAGCAGTACTAGTGCCACCAGCAGTAGGAGTATGCACAGGGATAGCTGGTGCAGAAGCAGTACCACTAGCACAAGCACTAGCACTAGGACGGTATGGAGGCATGGAAGAAGCATCTCCAATAGCACCAAGTCCATGTCCAACTCCCAAACTCACCAATTCATGCTTCTGTTTTTTTTTCATCTCTTTTTGCAATTCAAAAGTTTCTAATTGCACCTGCACTTCACGGACAGCCTCAGGAGGTGCTATAGGGCATCCCGCTGCATCATGGATGGGAATGCGTGCAATATGGTATTTTAATCGATTTATGCCTCCATGATATATTGTTTTGCAGTATTTACATTTTGCTTCCCCTTTTTTCATTCCGGGAAAGATTTCAGCATGTTTCCAAGCAGGGTCTTTTCTGCCTGGGGTTTGAGACATTGTGAAAATAATAATATGTTTTGATTTGCAAATGAATGTGGCTGCAATAACAAGTAGGGTTTATAAAATTATTTATATTGCAAGTAGGGTTTGTAAAAAAAAAATGCAAACTAAAAAAAACAATGATTTTTCAAATTACAATGAATTATTTGTTAAAAAAACACAAAAAAAACCAATAAAAATCAAACTTACCTCTTATATTTGGCTTGGAATGCAATGCAAACTCCTCCCAATCACTGGTAATGAGCTCTCAATGCACCTTCTTGCTGTTATGAAGCTTCCCAAATGGTATGTGGCCCTGTATTTGTCTTCAACAGCTTGCTGGTTGCCCTCTCTTCTCCTCTTATTTTTCCTCACAACTCTCTCTTCTCCTCCTATTTTGCCAAATGAATGAAATGAGGTTGCTTTTAGGGTTAGGGAGATAATATAACACAAAAAAAAAAAAACTTAAAACATCAAATTTTATGATTTTTTGTTCACTTTTCTTTCTGCTATCGCCGGCCGCGTCCAGGGCTCGGGACTCTCCGGGAAGCGGAGAGTCTGGCGAGTCCGGCGAGTCCGGCCAGGACTCAGCAGGACTCGGCCGCGTCTGCATCCGGGCTCCCAGGACCTGGCCAGGTGTGCTCGGCTCGGGACTCGCCGAGTTTGGGCGCTTCCGAGCAAGTCTCGTAACTATGGTTTTAATGAATGGGGCCAAGACACATGAAAAAGTGCATTTAAGTGAATATTTAATTAGGCGCTCATATCAAGGTATTTTTCCTAAGTCAACAAAAGCACATTATTTAATGATATTAAATGCAAAAAGGATCGACCTCCTCATGAGAAGTATATATTGAGCATCAAAAGCAAATAAAATTCATTCTTGATGATTACTTGACTTTGTCATTTTGGTGTTCTTGGGATTTGACATGGACACCAAGGGTTTTAGTCATCTTCAGCCATTGGAGAACAAAAACTCTTCAATGTATTAGCAATTTTGAGGCTATGAAAGATCAGCTGAATCATTGCCTATGAGAGCTTCATTCAGGAGTTCTATTTGTGCTTCATTGGATTTACAAAGAGATTCAAAAATAAGGGTTTCATCATTAGAGGATTGTTTCCGGGTATGAATGCTTTCAATGTAATTTCACAACTTTGATATAATATTATATTTTCTTTCAGCATCTCTCTATTTGCATTTGTTTGGTGTTTTATGCATTATCTGGTGAATATTTCAAAAACTTCAAAACATCAAACCAACATTTGCAAAATTAGATTCAAGGAGAACCACGGGGGTTCTTACAATCCACTACTTTGTACCTATCATCTTCCCTTCCAAAATGTCAATGGCAAAGGTGTTTTTGGCATATTCAGCTATTATAGAAACCTTCCAATCAACAAATATATCAGTCATAGAGCAAAAATAAGGCTTCCTAGAGAGTGCATCATCGACTGCATTATTTTTTCCCTTAACATACTCAATGTCAAAGACTCGAAATCATACACTTGTAGCTTATTTACCCATTTTTGCTGCCTATCATTCAAATCCTTTTGATTGAGGAAGAACTTCAAGTTGTTGTGATCTGTTTCCACCACAAACCAAGTATTGCTTAAATTTGGCTAGTGCATGCATGATGGACATCTCCTTTTCTTAAATAGAGAAACTCCTCTCCATATCCTTGAGCTTCCTACTCTCAAATGCTATGGGATGTCTATTCTATATCAAGATAGCTCCAATCCCCTCTCCTGAATCATCACATTCTAAAACAAAAGGAAGCGAGAAATCTAGAATAGCCAAAATAGGACATGAACTCATTACCTCTTTGAGCTCGTCAAAAGATCTCTATGCTAAAGGGCTCCAAGAGAAAGATCCTTTCTTCGTCAAATATGTCAATGGGGCTGCAAGCTGTGAAAACCCCTTCACAAACCTATTATAGTAGTTGAAAAGACCCACAAACCCCTCAAATGTGACAAATTCCTTGGTCTAGGCCAATCTTGTATCACCTTGATTTTTTCCTCATCCATGCTAATCCCTTGGGCACTAATTTGATTCATGCATGAAAGGTCGCAGGTGCATTGGTCAACCCAAATGGCATGACCAAAAGCTCGTAGTGCCCATAGTGACATTTGAAGGCTATTTTGTGCACATCCTCATCTCTAACCCTTATTTGATGATACCCTGACCTAAGGTCAATCTTGGAGAAGTACATTGCACCATGAAGCTCATCTATCAACTCATCAATTTTGAGTATGGGGTAGTGATTCTTGATTTTTTTTTTGAGGGCTCTATATTTGATGCACATCCTCATAGTCCCATTTTTTTTCTTAACCGACACCATTGATGAAACAAATGGGATGGAACTAGGTCGTATGTGCCCCATGTCCAATAACTCCTTAATTGCCTTCTTTATCTCCTCCTTTTATCTCCTAGGCTGTTGGTAAGGAGTAGTGATGACAGGTTTTGCTCCTTCCTCAAGCTCAATTACATGCTGAAAGCCCTTATTCGATGGTAAACTAGGGGGAATTTTTCCAAACACCTTGTTGTGTTTATCCAAGATGGATTGGATATCAACATGGTAGGACCTTCCATCCTTGGACGAACTTGTATTTGTAATCAAACACTCTATTGCCCAAACTACTTAGTCTCTACGAAAAGCTCTCTCCATCCTCTTGGTTGAAATCATCATGGGACCCCCATTGGAAAGGCCACGAAGAACTACTTCCTTCCTATAAGATTTGAAAACTTCAACTCTAGAGTCTGATAGTTTTGTGTGTACTCACCAAGTGAGTGCAACCATTGCACTCCCAATACCACCTTCGTCTCACTAATGCCAATCACATAGAAGTCATATTGCATCTTATGTCCTCCTAGAGTCAACTCTAACTGTCAAATCCTTCAGTTGTATGGAATTGTATATCCATCTACCACTGTAACATTGAACTCTTCAAAATCTTCTATCCTTAAACCCATCGTAACCACCAACCCTTCATCAATGAAGTTGTGGGTGGCCCCACTGTCGATCAAAACTATTACCCTTTGTCCTTGAAAGATTCCTCTAACACAAAAAGAGTGATATCTAGGTGCTCCTAAAAGGGCTGCAAGTGTGCTGCCTAAGGCATCTCCTACTTCCTTCTCCACATGCTCCAACTCCTCCACTACAATCTAAGCCTCAGACTACTCAACTTTAGAATCCTTGTCGGGTGCTACTTCAATGTAGTGTATTTGCCCCTTCCCCAAGCATCTATGCCTTGGCTCCCATGGGTCTCTACATGTGAAACACAACTTCCTCCTTTGAAGCTCATTCTTAGACACTTCCATCTTGCTTGGATTAGGAGGTGGTGCCCTTGGTTGTGAGACATCCTTGTGAAAATGTCTCCCCTGTGATCCTAATGGTGCACTCCGAGGATAAGGCTTGCTCTTGGTTGTAGGATCTTCCACATTCAAGACCCTTTGAATAACATCCCGCATAGAAGTAGGCTCAAAAGCCCTAACTAAGCCTTGAAGTGACTCTAATATTCCTTCAATGAGCATGAATATAAGCCTCCTATTACCATGACTGAAACTCGCTAGAATTATGCTATGTAGTCATCCACCGAGCTATGTTGTCTCAAGCGTGTCAACTCTCCGGAGTGAGCCTCATGATCCTTCCTATCAAACCTTTCTATGAGCCTCTGTGTGAAATCAACATACATCACAATACTATGGTGCCCTTGTGTGATTAGTCCATGATGCCACCACTCATGTGTTGTCCCATCCAAATGAAGGATAACAAACTTACCAACTTCATCTTTTGTCATAGGGCTAAGTGAAAGATATGTGTCTAGTTTTTGAACCCAAGCTCGTGTGGTAGAGCTTCCAATTTTTTTTGAAAATTTGAGTTGGTTCTTTGCTTTGTCATGATTTATTACCTCTGTGCCCAAGGGTAGGGTTTAGGGTTTTGGTTTAAAAGCCCTCGTTTCAAATTTTATAGTCTTAAACCCTTGGGCATTCTAATCCTTTGTTGACTTGTTACACCCGGTTACCGGTTACCTAAGTTATCGCCTGAGCCATCGCGAACATATTTTTACCGGCCCCTTGGTCTAGGTCTGTCAGTCACCGAATACATTTCCATCGCTTTAATTATTCTTATGTCAGGCGGAAATATTTCATGTTAAATTGACTTATGTCTTAAGTCATTAGTTCCCAAGGGTCTAAGTCCCGTCGACCTAGTCGGGTCCCCTTCTTTAGAACTAACATTTGTTCATGTGTAGATTTGCCAGCCGTTGGATTAGGGATTGAATCCTAGCCACTCCCCGCTAGCCCCGCGGGATTAAAATAATAGTTTATGAAAAGTAGCAGGGACAACGAGCTAATGACATGTGTACTACTGCAGGTGTGGGGCCCGGTCTCCACTATCATAACCAGCGCTTTAAGCTTTTAAATCAACAGTCAAGATCTCTTATTGAGATTAAATCTCAGTCGTTCCCCGCTAACCCTGCAGGAATTAAATAATACTTTCTAAAATGCAGCGGGGTCAGCAAGCTGTTGACGCATGTCGAAATCAAAGAGGTGGGGCCCGATCCCCACTAATATGTCTGGCACTATGAGTTTGGAACCGATGGTCAAGATCTCTTATTGAGATTTAATCCTGGCCATTCCCCGCTGACCCCGTGGGATTAAAATAATTTTTTATAAAAAGTAGCGGGGTTAGTGGGCTGTCACCACGTGGATTCTCCCGTCGTTTGGTAAGAAGGTGGAGCCCACAGAACAAGTGAGTCAGCATTCCAGCCGGAAAAATTTCATTGGCCGAAGGATAGGTGAACGATGGCGACAAAAAATCAAACCTTATTGACTCAATCTGAGCCGTCTAGAGTGCCATCCCACAAGGAGATTGATAGCTGATATTCAAAATTAAAGATGTTAACGTGAGAGTTGTTTTTGCTTCATGCGAGCAAGAAGTAATGGCGGAGGAAACATTCAGAGCTACTCAATCTCGACTTAAATGCACATGAAAGATTGGTTTTTCACTTAATTGAAGATTGCAAATGAATTTGGAGCCTCTAGGAGATTGAGAAGAGCATTTTAGAGTTCAACGCGACCAAAATTAGGGTTTCCTGCAAGCGAAAAGCCGTAAGTTAAACAAACGCAATTGTTTGTGTTGTGTTCAAACTATTTTTATTTAGGGAAAATATTCACTGTCTTTCAGATGAATCGATCTGTGTGCTCTTTAATTGCTTTATAGTGGTTTGAAATTGCATATAGGTCGTGAATTTCTTGTCAAACCCATTGAAATCGTACCTTTGAGCCGTGCCCTAGGTTTTAAATTGAAAAGTTAGGTTTTGAACTTCTTTGTGTAGAAACCCTAGAATAGTCTGCACCCACCTTGTAACCAATGTTGCCCAAAGCACAAGTTCCCGGTTCTGAAACCGCATCCAAACCTCTAGCCCAAGACATTATTGATCAATTGAAACCCTCAACCAATAAAAGGGCGGAGGGAGTAGCTCTGTTTTATGGCCCTAAGGTTAAAGAGGGGCTAGTGGACAAACAATGCAATATCAAGGATGCCAATGTGTCGTACACAGGGTGGCAATTGTTCCAAAATTGGTTTGGGAACAAAAATTTGGGAGTTCCCATCTGCAACCCTTGGAGATTGGATTTTGGAAAATTAGTGGTGTCAAATATATACCTGGATGTAGATTTGTTGAAGGACATTGCTACGAGGTATGACCCTGTCTCAAGAGTGATTAGGGCATATGATGGTGTTGAAATGATCAAAATAACCAGAGAGGAGATTGCAGAGGTTTTCAACCTACATGAATGGAACAAGGATATGATTTCTATTGACCTTAAAGCTTTTAGAGAAGAGTATAGGAACACAAAGGCTATGTTCAGATTGACAATGTTGCCCATTCACACTGCAAGTACTGGGGTTGGGAAGAGTAGGAAGCAGATAAAGATTGGCGAGAATGAAAAGGATCCTTTCCCCATGAGATACTTTGCCAACTATTTTAAGAAAACAGTTTTCTCCTTATGCCAAATCCTTGGTTTTGATGCACCATCCACCATGCCAACAGATTTCATGTATATGGCAGCACACCTCCAACGCCCAGCTTATAACATAGTGTATGATTATGCTACCTATGTGGCAGAGAAAATGCATAAGGGTTTATCTGCACTGAAGGCAGGGAAGGAATTAGTGAGCTTCAGATGGTATTGTCTCCTAATGCACATGTTCCTATACAAGGGAGAGAAGAGTTTTGGTAAGGACATGACATTGAAGAAAATGGAGGGTGATATTGAGCTCCTTGTCCAATGTTGGACTCAAATGCCAAACAAAGATGATTTGAAATTTGACTATGGTGTTCCATAATGTCATTCCTTCAAAATTGAGAAGGTTCCTAGTTCGTAATCCACCAAGAATCCCTAAGGAGATCCATGACTTTTTGAGGCCTATGGAAAGGAGACCTAAGTTGAAATTGACTCACAATTGGGGGATATAATTGCATACCCCAGCACAACTATTTTTCAGGGTTTATGGCACTAATGTGAATCCTTATGCATTACCAAGAGATGTACCATTGAGGATCAAATTCATTTAGATAATGAGATAGCTAGGGGCAGCACAAATGGCACACTTGCCAGAGCAAAAGAGGAAGGGTTCTTTCTTCCCTGTATGGACAGTATTTGCAAACTTTGTAATGGCAAAGGGAGGATGGAAGCACTTGGGACAGCTTCTCGCACCATACAACTTGAGAACAGTGCGCCCAAGGAACCATGATCCTGAGGGATTTATTGCTGCCTTGAAGGCAAAGAATAGGAGTGGCTCCTTTGTGCACAACTTTTATTATCCTGAAGATGTCATCGGGAATGTTGACGTGTTTTTTATGATAACACCAACACAAAATAAAAATGCCCAACGATCATTCTATTCTCTCTTGATCAAAGTATTCCACATGCTAAGATTGCGTGAGAGTTCATGCGTTCAACTCCAAGGTTCCTTTTATTGCGAATAGACTCAGTTGGCTAATGTGAATATGCTAGGTATTCAAAGGGACTTACGTAGTTGTTCGATTTTGTGAAGCAGTTAAAACATGAATGATTTGACAATATTGCTCCAACTTCTAAATTAACCAGGAAATACTGAATTTAAAGGGATAGGGATAGGAATTCTACAATCTACTTCTAAAGGGTGGAATGTGAGGATTAGCTTCAACAATCTTCAAACCAAACTTTGTTTCGCCTCCCCGTCGGACAACTTTGACAAAGTCGGTGCAATCTTCAAAGGATAAATAAGATATTCAAATTATGATTCAACATGTGCACCCCATCACAACGATGCAAATGAACACATACAAATCACAATCGAAGTTAGGTTCCGAAATTCCAGTTGACCACGCAGGGCGGACTTACCGTCAGCAAGTCCGCTAGTGGTATGGATAAAGGAAGACTTGTCCAAACTCAACACCACATTCCACAATTAATGACTACTTGCATGAATTAAAAGTCTATTTTACTCTATCTATCTTGAATTGGAAAGATGAAATGGCCTTGCTAGCTACTCACAACAAAAGAAGAAATCACCAAGCAATGAAACTCTTTGTATTATGAAAAGTGTTCACAACAACCGTTTACAAAACTTTCAAAGGAAAGTTTTCTTCCCTCCTCAATCTAAGCTAACTTCTAAGCTAAATGCTATATGCCTTCTACTCTCTAGCTCAACTCTATCTCTGATTCAATTCTAATTCTAATTTATTACAAATGAGGGGGGATGCCCCTTTTATAGTTAGCCCATTTCAGTGGACGACTCAGATTCAATTACAATAAAGGGCCCAGATTGAGCCACCTATGCCCTAATTAGGGTTTCTGCCCTAAAAATCGCCACAGAGAGGAGTGGGGCAATAAATGCACAGAATATTCTCCACCCCCCTGCAGGAACCATAATGAGCAATTAATGCCCATTATCTTCTTCTAGAAGATTCTCGTCCGGAAACACGTTCCCACTGTTCTGCCTGCCAATTTTGTTGTGCTAGGAGGAGGGTAAAAGAATCTCTAAGATTGTCTCCAGAGTTCGTCTGCTTAGTCGTTCACATTCATCCTTTTTGTCGTTTCCATTCTTGGAGCTATTTGTAACTTTCATATTTCTTCAGCTCACTGCCTTGGGCGCTCTTAGCATCACGTTCTCAATGCCTTAGCCAAATCTTCACTGCCATTTATGTTTCCTTGGGAACCCTTTTCAACTTTGTCCCAACACTTAGCCATTTCTTTCAACATCTTCTTCCTGCGAAACGAACAAAAAGAAGAGCATCAGAACATTATAATATAAACTCACCTCACTTACCCAGTTTTCATGTTCTGATTGATTGATCCTTGGGTCTAATAGAATTCATCACTTCCAGCAAATTTTCATAACTTCTCAGCAATTGGGTGCACGATGTTCATTTCATGAGGTCCTTTTCAAGGGCGCATCCACCACCTTGTGCTTGGAGTTTGTCTTAGAAAATACTTCATCTTGAGGACGTACTTGAATGCCTGATATTTTGAGCTTCATTTCATCTTCAAATCCCTCCATGCCTTAGACAAATTTCATCTCTGTGAGTGTGCTTGACTTCTTGTAGTTTCACTTTCCCTTAGACAATCTTGTCTGCTTTATAAATTTCATTCACTGTAATCCAGGCGCTTATTTTGACATCACCGGCCGAGGTATCTGTAAAAACATTTCTTTTATTTTTGCCCTAGAGAATTTATTTTTGCCTAGGAGATTCATCAACAGGCGCAAGGCTAAAATCTCTGTCAAAACAACGCAAGTAAGGTGTGGAACAAATTCAAATCATCTCCCAGTGGGAAATATCCAATACCCAGAAGAAATTTCCCCTCGGAACTCATCGTTTTCATGTGTATCCAGACGAAGGGGTAAGTTTAATTTTTATTATTTTTGAAAAATAATAAAATTTGCTAAGGTTTATTCATTTTTATTCTTGACGTATTCTAGACCTGCAGTCCTCATTTTTCCTGCCTTGGCATTTTTCCTTGGCTTGCTGAAGAAATTTCCTCCTGTTCACGGGCATATATTACCTTGCACTTGGAAATTTTTTAAATGTTCCCTCTTCCAGGCGTATTTCCCACTTTATCTTTGAAAATGCCTTAGGAAAAATTTAAATTTTATTAACTTACCCATGAGGGGCGCATTTTCATGTATCCACTTCCATTTTTCCTTAGAATTTCTTAACACCCAAGCATTTTCATGCCTTAGAATTTTGCCTTACACTTAGCAACTTTTCTCAAGTCCCAACTTCCTTGGAGCGCATTTGAAGTCTTCTACTTCCATTTTCTAACTTAGAAATTCCTTCAGCATTTCCTTCTCTCTAGGCGTATCCCCTTCAGTGGCATTTTATTCTAATGCCATAGACAAATTCCTAAGTCTTTCACCTCCTCCTACCTTGGGCGCATATGACCCCTTGAACTCTCATTTCCCTCATACTTAGAAAATATTCTAAGTCTTGCCTTCATACTTCCTTAGAGGGCGCATTTAGAGGTTTGTGCTTTTATTTTCCAGCCTTAGAAATTATTTCAACCAGCAAGCTACCTTGGGCGCATTTTACCATTGCAACATCAAGTTGAGGGCACATTTTATAGCTTCAGCTTTTAATTCCAACACTTAGAATTTTTATGACCTCCCTCATCTCTTCTTGGGTGCATTTTACCCTTGGAGCTTTTAATTTCATGCCTTGGAAACTTTTTGAGGCCTCTCTACCACCTTGGGCGCAAATTAGCCTATGTGCTTTTGTTTGAGGGCGCTTTTTGCTAGGTGAGCTCTCATTTTTCAAGGTGGGCGCATTTTGATACCCCTACTTCCATTTCTCCAGCCTTAGAACCTTTCTTGGGATGGGCGCATTTTGATGGAGGAGCTTCCATTTACTTGCCTTGGGAAATTTTCTCCACACAACTCCACACCTTGGGCGCATTTGGCCTAGTGAAGTTTCATTTTAATCACTTGGATTTTCTTTTATGCCTTGACTTCATCTTTGTGGGCGCATTTGAGGTAGGGAGAGGAACTTTTCATACTTAGCAATTTTTTTATCAACATCCTCTCAACCTTGGGCGCATTTCAGCCCATGAGCTTCTATTTTGTTCATGCCTTAGAAAATTCCTTAAACACCTCCTTGCATGATGGGCGCATTTTAGAGGTGGTACTTCTATTTCGTAACTTAGAAACTTTTCAAGCTTCATCCTTGAGGTGGGCGCATTTAGGTGGTCTTACTTGCATTTCATGCCTTAGTAGAATTTTGAAGGCACTTCATCCTTGGGCGCATTTGACATGCCAAGCTTTTATTTTCCACACTTAGAGAATTTCTTAACTTCATGACCCTTTGGGCGCATTTTGAAGGTGAAGCTTCTGTTTTCCACGCCTTAGAGGATTTTCCAAGTCTTTGCCTGCCCTTGCCCTCACATTCTATTTTTAGTAAGTTTCAGAGGCTTGTGGCTTTTCGTGGAATTTTAGCTATTTTGAACTGGAAGCTGGTGGATGTGATCTCCGTGGCCTGATTGGCCTTCTCATACCTGTCGCTCATGCTTACTTGTTATCTTTAGCCTGCCTGCTATTTTTAGTAAACCCCTTGATTTTCTGACTTCCACAGCTCTGTTTGACTTGAAATTTTCACCACGTGGTCCTTGTAGTTTGATGAACCTGTTTTGCCTGTCCCATGCTCTGACCTGCCATTTATAGCCACCTGCTATTTATAGTAAGTTCCAAAGTTGCCTGACTTCTGTAGCTCTGTTTGGCTTTAAACTTGCTATGCCTGATCCTGATAACTTGAGTGCCCTGTTCATACCTACCTCGGGTGCATACTTGCTATTTATAGCCCTGAGACGACTTATTAAAAATAGTAAGTTCTCCGATTTCGCTGAAATTTTGCCAGTAGGTTGCTTGGATGATGCTGATATCGGTGGGGTACTTCGTTCTGACAATTTCTAGATTTCATCCCCTATAAAAGTGGAAACCCTAATTTGACTTGCATGTATCCCGAACGGTCTTCGTTTGACTTTGTTTCTTCTGCATGTCGCCCTGTATGCTGAACTGAAGTGTTGGGTGGCTGGGGTGAAACTGCTATTTATAGGAACTTCCTGAAAAGTGACCCATCCATTGCCGGATGATTTTGCATGTCATATTGCCTGTGGGATCTCAAAAAACCCAGAAAAATCCAGAAAACTGGTCAATATGTGAGCACTAGCTAAAAATAGTAAGTCCCTGAAAACTGATCTGTTCCACTTGCATGTCATATTACTGCGAAGCTCTCGCAAAACCCACATGGAATATCTGGACATGCATTGAAAATTCCTGCATGCAAACCCTAAAAATGGCCTCGGAAGGCTGTACTCTGAAAGTCACCATCTCGGTTTGCATGTTACACCATCACGAAGGTCTTGAAAAACCCAGATCAATTCTCCTGTCATTCATTAGAGAATTGCATGTTTAAGCCCTGAAAATGGCTCTTGAAGCCAAAACTGCTAAAAATAGCCAGTTGTCTGAATCTGTTCAAATTTCATGTGTAGGCACTCAGAAGCTACCTGAACGTGCTGAAGTAGTTAGAATCCCGAAATCCTGAGGAACAAGCCTCAAATTAGGTATTTACTAAAAATAATAAGTTGTCAGATTTCAATGAAATTTCAGTGGGATCCTGCCTTGAGCCTTCTGACTGTACTGTTGTGCTCAGATGTCAATTTACCAACCTGATTTAAACTCAATCCAGCCTGAAGAACAAAACCCTAACTTCACAGATTCACTTCAGTCTTAGCCAAAATTTCAAATTAGGTCAAAGAACGGGGACATCCCCGGAAGGATAGAACGATCAAAGAGAGACGGAAAACGAAAGCCAAAAGACCAGAATGGAGCAAAAATTGGGGGTCCCCATTTGAATGGGGCGATGTGTGAAAAGGTCACAACAGGGAATATCTTTGATTTCCAAGAACAAGAGGAGAGGAAAGCAAAGTATCTTGCTTTCAACAAAATGATGGATAAACCTAAAAGGGCAGATCCCAATTATGACCCTATGCCCAATATTAAGGGTGAATTGAATAGAGTTATGTATGTTCTCGACAATTTTGAGAACATAGTGAGTGTCTTGAGGGAAGAATGTATAATAACAGACAAGGGGAAATCAATGGCAGTTGAAGGTGATCCCATAGTAGTATTGGAGGAAAGACCTTATCAACCGCAACCAAAAGTTAGAATCTACTCCAAGAAGAAGGAGACAACAAAGAAACAACAAGCATTTCCAACCCCTACTACATCAGAGGGATCTAGGGCAATTTCTCCTGAGAGATCGGTGCCATCACCTCCAAGACAGGTTCCACCTGCTATAATTGATCTTGACTCACCCCCAAGAGGTCCTTCTCTATCAGAGCAGCCACCAATCAAAAGGAAAAGGATTGAGGTGAAAGGGGTAGTTGATTACCTTGAAACAAATGAAGATGACATTTTGGTCACACCTGAAGAGATGCAACAAGGAATGCCTTCTCCCCCAAGGGAGGTTGCATCAGGTATGGAAAAGAGTAGCCTTAGATTGGGAAAGGTAGATGTTAGTGGTTTAAGCAATGTTGATGATATGAGGCACGAGGCCTGCAAGACATTTATTGAAGATGATTCTTTTATACAAACCCAGGCATTCAAAGATTTTGTATGGAGGGCTAAAGCTCAAGATTATGTCGAAAATGTTGCTAAGGAGCGGAGCTTGCACCCTAAATTTCCATAGGAAGTTGTGCAAGAAAAATGTGAGGAAGATAATGAGGAAGGAATTTCAGGATATGACAGCTGAAGAGGGTAGAGCACTTGTGGAGAAGAGTGGTGTATTATTGCTGCCTAAATGGGATATTGTAGATGCAGTAGTGATGGATACAATAAGGAGGTCTGAGAAGCCCTTGTTCCAAACTAAAGAAGAAGCCAAATTGGCACTACAAGGATCAGATTTTAGTGAGGTATGGGATGCTTTGGCCATTTGGTCATTGTCTTTGGGTTCTAGGAAGCCAAGAGTTGCAGAACCAACTGACTTCAGTGGGGAACTGATTATAAGGAGAGTTTTTGATACTCCAGCATTGGAAGCAGCTAACATGACAATAAACGTTGCTAAATTCACTAAAGCAACAGTGGAGAGTCTCACTGCTGATATGGACTTAGACAAGGGCAAAGATAATGAACTTGTTAATGAGTACAATAAGAATCAACAAAGGGTAGCTGTGCTAGAAACAAAATTGGCATTGTACAAGCAACAGATAGAAACATTGAGGGCTCAGGGCCCATCAAGCTCAAGTCATACTGCACCCATTTCTCCAATAGCACATCCTCAGTCTCCTCCTCCTCCACCAGAACAGTCCTTAGCAATAATGCCATATAACTTGGGTCAATAACCAATTGCAGTTGAGGATCCTAGCACATTAGGTGCAGCTCCATCAAGTGAGCCCACCAAGGAATGGTTATTGCTGCAGATTTAGGTGTACAAGAAATTGATTGAATAGGTTCAAGATACTATGTATGAGAATAATTCAAAGATTGTTAATATTGTTTTGGAGCATTTAAATAAGAAGATTCAAGGTAAATTAAACAGTATTCATGCAAATTGTTCTTTAATGTTGCAAGCAATAAAGTTGTCTCAAAGAGACAAGGAGTTAGCTGCCCCAATATAGGATAAATGGATCCCCAGGGTTGAGAACTTAAAACTCATGGCATTTGGGGCTGCACATCAAAAGGATAAGTGTCTAGAGGTTGGCCCAACTTATAAATTCTTTAATGAGATTAAAGACCAAAAGTTTCAAGGGTATGTTGCTCCATTGGAGGTGAAAATAAAGGAGTTGAAAGCAAAGTTTGATGAGGCAAATTTGGTATTGCTACCTGACATCCAACACACATATGATGAGGTAAAACCTCTACAAGCATGGATGAATCAGTTGGATACAACAATTGCCTCCCAAGCATCATTAATATGTGAGAGTGTTGATATTGATGTGTTCAAGAACACTCTTGAGAATTTGTCCTTCACCATCAGCTTCTTGGAGGATTTTGATAAAGAAGCAAATTCAGTGATGGCAAAGTATGCTCCATATAGAAAGAATATGGATGAACTTATTGGATCTAATTGGCCTTTTGATGCGGAATTTGAGTTGTGGAAAAGGATTTTCATTGATGAAGTGGAGCTGTATATACAGAGGTGGAGAACACATATACATGGTCAAGTATAGTACAGGTCTGGCCTCAAAAGATGTAATGTATAAAAGATATGTCTCTCCCAATTGAAAGTGTAACAGGTAAATGTTGACTACTGATGACTTGGATGCTGATCTGAATTTTGATCCACCTTTTCCCTCCTTCTGTGCACTTTTTGTCACTTTGCTGAAAAGAATAAAGATGTTGCAACGGTTTGAAGATTGCTCATTACAACAAATTGCCTTTTGGAAGGCGCGGGAGTCTTCACCGATTGAAAGGGAACCTTTTTCTAAATAGAGAATATTCTTTCATTTTGTTGTAACCATTCCTCAAGGAATGACCAGTATAGTTTGTCAAATGAAAATGTGACATGTGTACATTTTGGCCTAAAGCTTGTTTTGCTCCTTTGATCTTATAAAAGGGAATTCAAGGCCATTTGTGCGAGTCTCTTTTTGAATTCTAGATCTGCAAATGCAAATTGAGAACACGGAGAAAATACATTTTGAGTTTGTATCTTAGGTTTTGAGTCGAGCAAGTAGATTTTGTAAATTGTATGGCTTCCAAGCATGTCTGAATGACAATGCAAATCTTTTGAGTCTATTGTCTCTCCATCTTTAACATTCTATATGATTTATTAATGAAAATTCGATCAATGATCCTTTCATTAATCTTTATTGTTATCTTGCATTGATGTATGTTTTAATTTTGGCTCTGGTTTAATGAATCAGTTAAAATCATAGTTACAAGACTCGGACTCGCCTCGGACTCGGCAAGCCGATTTTTGACTCGGACTCAGACTCGGAGCCTAGACTCGCCCAAGACTCGGCAAATAGAAAAAACCTTGAAATTTAGAGATGTTTAAGGATTTAAAGCTTGTTTCATGCACCCTTTAGTGAATAAACCTCAAATACACAATAACATCATGAAATAGAAACTACTATGATCCTATACACAAACATATATCGATCACATAAGTATAAACGCAAATTTTAGCTAAAGGAAATAACACATTCAGATATATAAATATTGTCAAATGTATACAAAACTCATGGAATATGAAATCCATGGCATCAAAACAAATATCAAAACTAAAAAAATAAGTCTATGGCTCAGAAGAGCTTGCATTACTCATCCTAATATCATGACAAGTCATGTGCTAGTGTCTAAGTTAGGTCCTAGATGATGATGTAGCCATGATATTTGCTTGTGTCTCAATGATTGGTGTGTATATTCAAGTGAGGATTTTATTATTAAAATTTTATTGAAGCCTTCAAGACTGCATGTTTTGTTGTCTAATGTATGAATTTTGAAACAAGATAATCCTTGATTATGGCTTTGACTGCAAAAGATGCAAAGATTTGCAACAGGGGATATGTATTTTGTAGGTTTTTATGATCATGATTCATCATTGGCCTATAACATGCTTAGACCTATAGTTTGATGAGGGTTTGGGGGAAACGCCCCAACGGGGTCAAGGGGCAGCGCCCCTTGCGGGGGTCTGGGGGCAGCGCCCCCAACGGGGTCGAGGTTTAGCGCCCCTCGCAGGGTCCGGGGCACCAAGCCAAATGAAGACCTTCAAAACCACACAAACCTTCATGGCGCACACCATTTAATTAAAAAATTTGAAAAAAAAGATTGCAATTTAAAAAAAAAAAATTTAATCAAAATGGCCGAGTTTGGGGCACGAGACTCTGCGAGTCCGGTGAGTCTGCCGAGTCCGGCGAGTCTCGGCGAGTACTCGGCAGCCGAGTCTCTGGGACTCGTTTAGGGTCACCCACCTCGAGACTCGCGAGTACTCGCCGAGTTTGGGCGAGTCTTGTAACACTGGTTAAAATACCTTGATTAAAGCATGAATTCATATGGATGTTTAGTGGATCTTATAAGTAGTCATAGAGTCTGGGTATATGTTATGTGAATTGTAATGTAATTTCACAAAGATCATGAATGTTTGGAATTAAAATCGCCTTGTTGTTCAGTTTATTGTGTTTTGACTCCCTGCCCTGAGATAAGGCACTGATCTAAAGGTGTTGAGTGCATTTCCTATGGTTTTGGTCCTTCAATTTGAGACAAAATTTATAAACAAACTTTTAAGCGATCTACCTTTGTTGAGGTTGGTGTTGTATGAATTCTCAGCTTTAGGTGTTTGATCTTTCAAAGGAATTGCCAGTTTCTTTAAAGGTTTAATCTATTTAGCATTTTAATGAGAATGTATCTGTTTGTTAGGCAATGTGTGGTATAATTGTGTAACAATATTGTAAGATACACATTGTGGGATCACCCTCTCGAGTTTTACAACGCCCAAAGTGCAGGAGGGAAGCATTTTAGCTTTCTCTCATTTGTTGGTCAATCATCTCCTAAGTATTCAAGAATTGAATCTGGCAAATTCATAAATGCTTGGTGAGATCTGCTTGGTTCTTTAAAAACCACCAACACCGTGCAGTGACCTTCCCCAAGCCATCAAATGTTGGGAGAGTCAATTTACTCACCTTAATTGGAGATCTTTGTTAAATTGCTGCATAGATTGTCTCCCTTTTGATCCACTCCTAACCATAGTAACGAGACTCGGACTCGGCTCGGACTCGGCTAGGGCGACTCGACTCAGGACTCGGGGACTCGGGGACTCGGGACTCGGACTCGGCGCAGACTCGGCAAAATGAAAAAAAGTTGAAAAAAACCTAGAAATTTAGAGATTTTTAAGGATTTAAAACTTGTTTCAAGCACCCTTTATTGAATACAACACAAATAAAAGCAAATTTGATCACATACACAAGTATACAACGATCACATAAGTATAAAGTACACAAATTGTAGTTGCGCTGCTGAAGGAAATAGCATACTTAGATATATAGATTATAAAACTAGTCAAATGTATACAAAAGTCATGGAATATGAAATCCATAACATCAAATGTTCCATACAAATATGAAATATCAAAACAATAGCTATGACTCTATGACTCTATGGCATAGTGGAGCCAACATCCTTCCTACGAAGGCGTCTAACGCTCCTGGATGATGTTGCAGCTGCAGCCATAGTCTCTGCCTCTGTCTGAGTCTCCATGCCACTCTCACCAACAGCAGCTATGTCTCCTCGTGCTCTAGCCTCCTCCTCAGCCATGGCTACAACCTCAGCCTCTCTCTCTGCCTGGTCCACCCAATCAAGGTCCTCGTCACTAAAGACTGCATCTGTAGCCTCAGTGGTCCACTCAGACTGTGGATCAACCTCATCTAGATTGATCGGGGTGTTGTCGTGGTCAAAAAGCTTCTTGTATCTGAGCCGAAGGTTGTAATGAACATAGACCAAGTCATTCATCCTCTCCACTGTCAATCTATTGCGCTTCTTGGAGTGTATGTGCTCAAACATACTCCAATTGCGCTCACAACCAGATGAACTGCATGGCTGGCTCAATAGACGAATGGCAATATTCTGCAGGTTCCGTGCATCAGAACCAAACAACCTCCACCAGCTATCTGAGATGAGAAAAAGAAACAAAATCAATCTCATTTCAAGTTTCAAGTTCAACATTTAATAATAAAATACAATATAAAAAGATGACAATTATGCCCTTAAATATATTTTTACCTGGTAGTAATGTTGTCCTACTGTCTATGGTCATTTGACGTGCAAAGAAGTCTCCTCGTGCCTTACTGAAGGCATCTATCTCCTGCACTATCTGTGTAGTAACAGCGGGCAACATCCGCTCTATCGTCGAGTAGAGCCCACTAAGAATTTCTCTATCTCCACGGATATCACGGCGGAATTGGAAGGCCGGATTTAGGAAACATGCGGCTGCATGGATGGGCCTATGAAGTTGGTTTTGCCATCTCCTATCAATGATCTCCCAAATGGGACGATACTTATCCTGAACTCCACCATAGACTGATCTAATGGCCTCTTTGGCCCTATCCATGCCCTCATATATGTATCCCAGTGCGGGCTTCTCCCCATCTGCAACTCGTAGGAGAACTAGCAAGGGCTCAATAAACTGCAAAGTGCAAACATGTTTCACAAATAAGTGTGAATGAAAATAAACAAATAAAAGATATGATTAAAAATTAAAACATAATAAAGAATTAAATTTTACCTTCACAATCTCCTCCACTGGTGTCCAAAACCCTTGCTCGTCAAAAATGCAATTGGCCACACCAATCCCTGCAGTGCTTGTAGAAAACGATGAGGAAGACCACTCCTCACCAACAAACATGCGCCTTAAGGCTGCCTTTGACCGAATCAAGGATTGCAACGTGATAAAATTAGTTGCAAACCTAGTGATGCCAGGACGAGACAACTCCCTCAACCCCGTGTATTGCCTCATAAGGTTAAGCACCCATGTGTGATTGTATATAAATTTGCAAATGTTTCTACCTGCATCCACACATGTTTTGATCCATGGGAGCTTGCCAAGATCCTCCATCATGAGGTCAATGCAATGGGCGGCACATGGAGTCCAGAATATAGTAGGGTGCCTCTCCATCAATAATCTACCAGCAGCAACATAGTTTGCTGCATTATCTGTCACCACTTGCACTACATTCTCTTCCCCCACATCAGCTATCACCTCCTCTATAGCCTCACACAGATATGTGGCATTTTTGAATTGGGCAGAAGCATCAATGGACTTAATGAAAACGGTGTCACCTGAAAGAATAAGCAAAACCAGTTATTCAATAAATTAAAAAACAAAAATCAGCCATATTAAATTATTAATCACTAAATCAAATTCAAATTTCAATGCATTGAGGGAAGTACAATTACCTCCGGAGGACACTAGAAAATTAAGCAGCGTCCTATTTCTCCTATCGGTCCAACCATCAGTCATGATGGTGCAACCAATCCTCCTCCACTGCTCACGCTGCTCCTCTAATTGTGCTTTCACATCTGCCACTTTTTGACTCAAAAGTGGGCCCTTTAATTCATCTTCAGAAGGGGCTTTGAACCCCGGCCCACATATGGTTATGGCATCAACCATGTTTTGCCAAAAAGGTGACCTAAAACATGTCATAAATAAATTAATAAGTTACTTACATAAGTATTGTAAAATGAAAAGTTTTAAGATTTTAACTGCACTAAATTTGAATTCGATAATGAGATACATCTAGATTCTAAAATAATAAATTTTAAAACAATTAAACAAAAAAGAATTACCTGGCAACATGGAAGGGAATGGTGCAGTAGTACCAAAAGTCTGCAATTGTCTTTTTTGCTGCATCATGTACATCCTTGTTCCAACCCATGCTCTCAAGTGACGGTTGGGAACCAGGAGTAGTGCGTGGTACAAAATATGAGTCCACCCTAGATTTACGAACTCTAGGGCCAATAATACTACCACTACCACTACCACTAGCAGTACTAGTGCCACCAGCAGTAGGAGTATGCACAGGGATAGCTGGTGCAGAAGCAGTACCACTAGCACAAGCACTAGCACTAGGACGGTATGGAGGCATGGAAGAAGCATCTCCAACAGCACCAAGTCCATGTCCAACTCCCAAACTCACCAATTCATGCTTCTGTTTTTTTTTCATCTCTTTTTGCAATTCAAAAGTTTCTAATTGCACCTGCACTTCACGGACAGCCTCAGGAGGTGCTATAGGGCATCCCGCTGCATCATGGATGGGAATGCGTGCAATATGGTATTTTAATCGATTTATGCCTCCATGATATATTGTTTTGCAGTATTTACATTTTGCTTCCCCTTTTTTCATTCCGGGAAAGATTTCAACATGTTTCCAAGCAGGGTCTTTTCTGCCTGGGGTTTGAGACATTGTGAAAATAATAATATGTTTTGATTTGCAAATGAATGTGGCTGCAATAACAAGTAGGGTTTATAAAATTATTTATATTGCAAGTAGGGTTTGTAAAAAAAAAATGCAAACTAAAAAAAACAATGATTTTTCAAATTACAATGAATTATTTGTTAAAAAAACACAAAAAAACCAATAAAAATCAAACTTACCTCTTATATTTGGCTTGGAATGCAATGCAAACTCCTCCCAATCACTGATAATGAGCTCTCAATGCACCTTCTTGCTGTTATGAAGCTTCCCAAATGGTATGTGGCCCTGTATTTGTCTTCAACAGCTTGCTGGTTGCCCTCTCTTCTCCTCTTATTTTTCCTCACAACTCTCTCTTCTCTTCCTATTTTGCCAAATGAATGAAATGAGGTTGCTTTTAGGGTTGGGGAGATAATATAACACAAAAAAAAAAAAACTTAAAACATCAAATTTTATGATTTTTTGTTCACTTTTCTTTCTGCTATCGCCGGCTGCGTCCAGGGCTCGGGACTCTCCGGGAAGCGGCGAGTCTGGCGAGTCCGGCGAGTCCGGCCAGGACTCGGCAGGACTCGGCCACGTCCGCGTCCGGGCTCCCAGGACCCGGCCAGGTGTGCTCGGCTCGGGACTCGCCGAGTTTGGGCGCTTCCGGGCGAGTCTCGTAACTATGCTCCTAACATTATGGAATTACATAAATGGAAATTGACGCCTCAACTCCATATCAAATCGTGAATAGGCATCTATGCTTGCATTAAAGTCATTTTCTGTAGGAGTCAACTCTTCCTCCTCATGTGTTGGCTCAACTCTAGGCAAGAATGATGGCTATGTAGGTCAGGAAAGCTTTGCTATTCTGATTTTCAAAATTATTCTAATTTGAATTGTTGTCCTTTGTGCCATTGTTTTGTGCAAGTCTGATAGGATTGTTGGCATTGTTCATATTCTATAAAATTTGGAGGAGTATTTGTGTTGTTTGCTCCTGTTGTTTATCAATGCAATTTGTTGTTGGATTCGCATGAAAGCATCCCAGTTCTCATCCGGACTTGACATCTTCTTGCCTCTGTCTTTACTTTTAGACCCTGATTGCTATGACTCAACTTCTAATTTCTTCCTCTCTCCAAGGCTCGCTGATCCCTTTGGCTCAGTTGCATACTCAAAGTCTACCCAGCAGGCTGGCAGGATTGTATACTTTGATACCACTGTAATGAACCTTGGTTGTTCAGTTATCACAATCACTCCTACAACTCACATAGTTTACTCATTTCACTAATTAAAATTTTGAACAGACAATGTTTAACTTGATTTCAACTTAGAGTTCTCCAAGTCAGATCCAATAATATCAATGGAAATTCATTCAATATAATGTTGTTAACAACAAAGTCTCAGTCAGATGATAGATCTACAATGCCAATGTTTTCAGCAACGAATTCTACACTTTTACAAATTTGTAAACTAGTTTTAGTGTTTTCAAATATTGGCAACACTTACAGCAGTGATTTAGAGACCCAATCCTGATCCTAACAAGTGGCAGATCCAATGTTGGCTTGCAAATTGTGTAATTTGACCTGGTGTTGTATAGACAGTCAGTGGATCTGAAAGTATGGCCTGAGTATGCCTTGATAGAGGTTGGATTTGGTTTGCCCTTGATGTCATGCCCCCGAAATTACAACACTAAAAGAAAAACCAAGCATTAAAATGCAAATAAATAAATAAGATAAATAACAAATATGAATATGAACATTAATAATTTAATATTATTATCATAAAACTAATATATAAATAAATATATTAACAATATATTCAATTGATAAAAATAATAATAAATATTAATATAAATATGTAATAAACATAACATATATAATATGATCTAAGGCAGCAATTCAAGCTGCAGCGATAGAATGAGCAGCCAGCAATTAATATAGGGTGCAGCGCTTGCTTTCCAAGGAATAGCGATTAGTTAAAAGAAGAATAAAAGCAGTTAACAAAGGTTGTGATTGTAATTCCAAAGGCAGCACTTAGTCTAAAACAAAAGTCGTGCCTTTCTAATGCAGCCTTCCATGTGGACATGAGGATATATAAAGGAAATAAAATCATTTGCAAAAAGGAAAAGGGGAAATACATGGGTATTCAAGGAAGTAATCTGTAATATATTTATGAGTACATCAGCAGTTAATAAGGACAGATTCGAGTAGATCAATCAAGGATATAGCATTCAAAATAAATAATAAACTGTGCTCAGAAAAGCAGCAGGCATAATAAGGAGATAAAAGGAATATTTTCTGAGTATGAGGAAAGTAACAAGTCATATGAATATAAGGAGATATATACGGATCTAATAGAGGCAGATGCAGATTTAAAAGAGATATAAAAGGAAGGATATATTTCTGATTAAAGAGCAGATATCCAGTAGATATATATGGTGAATCGAAAGAGGTCTCAATGAGAGATATATCAAGACAAAAGATAAATCCATAAGGGAAGAAAGTTTAATATAATTACCAATACATAGATATAAATATATAGGTTCATATAATGTGCTGACTAGAAGATTGGAGTCAATTAGAAATAATCATCTATATATATGTATATATAAAAACAATTATTGAGCCTTATAAAGTAATTATGGTTTTTAGTATTGTTGGCATTTCAATTCGCACCTCTGGGGTGCATATTGGAAATGGACAGCTATGCACAGATAAACTGCTCTTCAAATTAGGAGGGGAAGCTCCCTCTTTTGCTGATTTTTGCGTAAAAATACATGTAAACTAAATTCCTATCTTTTTATCTCAGCTGAGAGCACAAGGTTTATAAAAATTTGCGTTGCAGCTGAGGTTTTCTCTAGTTTCATAACTCAACTACAACTAAGGCTAAATTTATAACGCTTCTATCTCCTCAAGTAAATTCAGAGCTAGAGGATTTAGAAGTAACTAGGAATGGTTGGGTAACTTAGACAAATTGTTTTTCAAAATGCATCTAAAGGCTCATTGCTCTTTCAAATCCACGCTGAAATAAAGTTTATGCAAGTAAACATCAAACAATAAGCTAGATCTTAGGATTCCCTCAAAGGCTCATTGCTCTTTCGAGGTGTAGGCTAAAATGAAGATCATTAAGAACAAAACATCAAACAATAAACTGAATATCAGGATTCCCTCGAAGGCTCATTGGCTGAAATAAAGATTATAAGATACAACATCAAACGATAAGCTTAATCTCCAAATTCCCTCGAAGGCTCATTGCTCTTTTTGAGGTGTAGATTGAAACAAAGATTATAGAAACAACAAGATTTGAAAGATCTTGAGATTTTGGATCAAAGATGCATTGTACTTTTGATTTATTTCCTCAAAGTCAATCAAGGATTACATGTTTGGGACAAAAAATGGAATGAAGGAGGACAATCATACAAGATGCGATCAACCAAATAACACTGAAAAAATATTGAACACAAGTACATGAACAACAAGAAAGCTAGCAAAAATAGCTCAACATTTTGTTATCACAAGTATGGTTAAAATACAATGAGCAATGCTGCTCTTATTTATAGACACTCAAAGGAGTAGGTGACCCTAAAATCTCCTTGAGTTAACAAACAGTTCTTGTCAATCTGCAAGATTTATTCCTATGTCTAAACAAATGCAACTTAATAGTTAACTAGAAAGACTACTTCAGTTAACTGATTCTAAAACTAAAAGAACTCCACTGTACAAAGGTGTCTCCAAAAATAGACATGCATAAATGGTGGGACAGTGAGTTAACTTGGAAATGGCATCAAGTTAGCTTTTGTGTTAAATGCTATCTTTGATAAAGATAGGACGTCCCTGTTATCAAAATTTTACTACTGTAGCATTTTGCTGTCTACGTATTCATCACATTCTGAGATTTGAGTAAAAATGAATTCAAGTGTTATTTTGCAAATGTTTGAAACAGAAAAAAACTCATATGCTTGCAAAGTAATGCTGTTTTTATTCATATTGTAAAAGCTGAAGTCCCACACAAGCCGTGGGAGTAACCTGATTTGATTTTAAATCAAATGCTGAATACATGAAGGAAAAGGAACACACAACTGAAAATAGAGTAAAAACAAGGAAAGAAGGTGATTCGTCATTGCCTGGAATGACAAATCATTGTTGAAGCTGTGTGTCGATATTCGTCCAGCTTTGGTATCACAGCCAGCTCCAGCTTTAAGGTTTACCTGCAAAAATTGTGAGGGGCGGCGTTAGAGCAATGACAAATCAGTTCCTACCTTATCCCTACGCTACCAACAGAGATGTGATCCCATTCAGTAATGCATTCACTAGATGATGAAGAAAAGCAGAACATCAAAAGAACCCTTTGAATCTGTCATTTTTTACTAACTTGTTTGTGTCATGTGCAGAAACAAGAAATGCAATATTGTTGTTTTTTATCAGTTTCGTGATGAGTGGGGTTAAATGTGGCTCCCACAAGGGTTGAGCCCAGCTCATCAAATGTTTTGTGCCATATGAACATTATGAAAATCTGTTGTGTTATGTTATGCAGATTTTTTTTGCAAATTCAGTACAAAGGTATGCAAAAGTAAACAACAACAGTGCTGTATTTTAAATTCATTTCCAGAATGCATCGTTTTCAGTTTTCATGAAAACAACATTATGCCATTTTGCTGATTATTCTGTAAGATATCAAAAATATATAAAAGAGAGCAGCAAACATAGGAACAAATACATATTTTGCCACTCATATCACTATGTTACGTTACAGCCAAGCTGATGAAGGTCACAATGCTAAGTTGCTGAAAGAGCAGAAAAAAATCAATACTTTTTGTTTGCATCAGTTACAGCTAACATGATGATGTTTTTCTTTTTATCATGATCACAAAGGCAACATCACGTTATTTGCAGAACATATTCGTAAGTCAAAGCTTAGAAATGGATTGCAGCCACATTTGATCATTTTGATAAAATACAGAAACGAAAAGATTCTTTCAAAATTTCCAAATACCAGATTTAAATCTTATACAGAATGCACATTCTTGTTATTTTCCAGTTTTTAACCATGCAAGAGATTTTCAGCAGACAGAAAATACAGTTTGTGCTTCAAACAGAGGATACCCATGTAAGGTTTTTATAGCAAAATGCAAAAAGTGTGAGGCACATTAAGGGTCGAGCCCAGGAGGAGAATACACAGAAATTTCATAAAAATGAGCTTCAGCTCAAGCATTAATGGCGCGGCCGGTCAAATAGGCCTGTATTTTTTCTACAAATAACAAAATTTCTGCAGAAGTAAAAGCTCGTAATTTCCTTTCAAGAAGTTTTGAAAATAAAAATAAAAAAAAACGTGATAATGGTGAACTCTCCCCTGGCGGCCAAGCAAGAGTATGACAGAAGGAAAAAACGTGGCCAATACAAAGACCCAGCAGAAGAGAAAACACAGATTTTCGATTATGAATAGAGAGAAAAGCGTAGCAAGGCTGAACTCACCGTGTATCGAAATGAGAAGACTCATAGGCCGCGCCCAGGTTCGTGTGGAGAGCTCGAAATGAAAAGACTCATGGCGGCCAAGCATGAAAATAGGCATACACACAGCAAAGACATAAATCATTTTTACAAAGATAACAGAAATATGCCTGGCCGTGCCCAGCAAAGGCTTCAAAAGCTTCGAAAATACAGGAGAAAACCAGTTTCGATGGGAAAAGGATCGAACTTACCATCCACACGAGCTTCAGCCAAAGCTTCAGAAGAAAAGAACGCAAACTTTAATGGCGTCCGCAGCCCACAGCCAGACTTCCAGTTCATGCGCGGCTAGGGTTCTCCATAGTGGCGGCGCCCTTCCAGCAGCGAAGTAAAACAAAATGAACATTCATTTAGGGTATTAACCCTAAGTGATATTCGTAGGAAGGAAAGGCTTTGCCTTATTTTCAATTTTTTTTTTTTTAAATCTTCTTTCCTTATGCAAAGGCGTGGCTTCTTAGCCTTTTATTTTATTTTGATATGTTTTTCAAATCAAAAAATGACTATAGTAAATATCTAAAACACTTTATCTTTGCATTTTTTTTTTTTTAAAGAAATCATCTTTATTTAAAATGATTTATTAAATCATTTTGATAAAGATTGAATAATTTTTAAAAAATGCAAAGTAAGGTACCCTATCATTTTGCATTCTTTTCAGAATTGTAATATTTGTTCAAACTTCAAAATGATAAATTATAAATCATTTTTGAATAAATAATATTATTAAATGCAAGAATAGAACTTCAAGTGAAACATTTCATACTTGCATTTAATAAATGTAAATCTTTATTAAAATGATAAATTATAAATCATTTTAAATAAAGATATTTAAAATGCAAAAAATGAAATGTTCTAGATATTTTTAAAAAATGATAGTCATAAGGAAATAAATGTTTGAATTTCAAGATGAGGTCACATTTAATGTCATTTAATGACATTCAAAGACTTTGATCATTTTTATAAAATTCAGATATTTTGAAATGCATGTTGAGATCACATTTAATGTCATTTAATGACATTCAAAGACTTGTGCAAGGTTTAATAAATATTTTAAAATACAAGTTGAAGTCATTTAATGACTTTCAAAGACTTAGTGCCAAGTAGTCAAGTCCAGCATTAAAAGCAGATTTTGCTCAAGGTATGCAAGTAGTGGAGATTTTTTGGTCTACCTTGTTTGGAGGAGAGTTTGACATCACTTTGGTTTTTGGACCCAAAGTCCAATTCCGAATTTTGAAGGTTTTTCCTATAAAGTCTTGTTCTTCATTCATTGTAACCAGTTCTGATTATGCAGAGGAGGCTTATGTGACATTTTTGTGTCCTTAGCATTTTGGTGCAGACTTTGTAACTCTTTTTGGAAAATCAAATACAAGTGACAGCAGCTGAGTTTATGTTATCTGAAGTTGTTTTGGAGCCTTCTCTTCTTTCTGCAATTCTGTGTGTATTTACAGGTGATTTGATAAAGATAATTAGTGAATAGTCATTATTCCATGTTATTTTGTCTCACCCAAACACCTAGTTGCAGAAAAGTATTTCTGTTTGCAGGTTGTAGTTCATGTCTTAAGGGGTGAAGCTCATAAGAGAGGCATTTGTTTTCCTCCTTATTCTGGTTCATTTTCTAGACTTTATTACAAAATACTTATGCAAGCCTATACAGAATAGAAGTGTTTTGTATTCACTCAGATAATTTAAGTGATACTTCTTAGTTACCTGTATTTGAGCTCTCACATCGTATTTGGTGCATCACTTGGTTCTCTAGTTTAGATTTCAAGATCTTAGGTTCATTTCAGTAACTTCTATCTTTTTCCCCATAAGTTCAGGTTAGTTTTGTGGAGTTATCAGTGATTATCCAATAGAAACCGGCCTAGAATCCAGAGGTTTCATTTCTAGTTACGCATTTCCCACATGCAGAAATGAATCCCATGTTAGGCAAGGTTGTTAAACTTGTATAGTTTAACAGGGTGCAAATTTTGGCCTTAACAGTCCCAACTGGTAGTTCACTGGTTACCATCTTGAGCTATCATCTCCTCCAAGAAGTTGTTAACTGCCTCATCATTTGGAGATCGTCACATGCCTCAACTGTCAGTTTACTGCTTGTCAACAACTTGAACAATCCTGGAAATATCTGCACACTTCAATTGGCAGTTCACTAATTAGTAACTTTGGCAATTCTGTACCTCTGTTTCTTCTACAGCTTTTTGCTTCTGACACTTTTCTTGATTTTTCTCAATGGAAGAGTGTTGCATGATGAAACTGCAAAATTTGACTGTGAACACTCTAGCTGTGAGAAATGCTCATGAACTTGTTGCACACCTAGAGTTCCAATAGTATTCAACCCTCTAAGCTGGCATTGAAAGGCTATCAAATATATGAGGTATGAAACCATATGGAATTCGTGGACTTTAAGTGTCTACGCCTGTCAAATTGTCCAAATCAACTTCTGGGTGTGCTCGATGTAAATCGGTGTCAGCCATCTTCAGGAAGTCATGAAGCAAGACTGATTTGGTCTTGAATTCAACTTGGAAGAACTGCATTCTGAAAATCTTGAAGAATGACTGGGCACACGACACTATTTGAACAACTTGTTTTGCAAAGGCTAAAAATAGCTTCACTGAGGGGTAGTTTTTACGAAAAATTTGTGAGACGTGGGTTTTGTTGAGAATACCTTTTTGAACGAACCCAGAATGTCAGATTTTTGAAAAGATGACTTTTTTTTTGGACATGCAACAACTCCTCAGAGGCAGAAGCTATAGAAGCTATTTTTTCTCGGAAAATTTTGGCACATGGGTTTTGTAGGCGCCTATGAGTTGATCAAACCCAGTTCGTCAGTTTCAGAAAAAAAAGGTGACTTTTTGCAGAAACCCTAAAAAATGGGGGCAGCAAGGCAATTTTTTCGAAAAATTCTGGCATGTGGGTTTTGTGGCCAATGCTGTGCTGAACGAACCCTAAAGGTCAAATCTGTGAAAAAATGGAGTTTGCTTGGACATGCAAGAAAACCTAAGATAGAAGTAGAAGAAATCAAGGGAAAAACTTTTCAATCTTTGAGAAGCTTGAAAAAGATGAAAACCCAAAATGCTTGAAGCTGAAGTTTATGAACTGTTGTCTTTTAATGCTGATGCTTGGAGATATGATCTCTGGAAAAACGTCCATCTATGCAACCTGAACTTGGAAATACGAAGAACACTGAAAATGGCCTCCATTTGATCCTTCAAATGGCATTGATGAAGAAAAATATGTGTTTGCTCTTCAACCTACAAAGAATAATGAATTATGACGCCTAGATGCTTGATAAATATCAATTTGAGTTCGAAGCATTAGTTAGGGCAACAAAATCCTGATTGGGGAGTTATCCAGCGTGATTGGCATTTAACTGAAGCAATTCCCAAAGTTTTGGGACGCCTAGACATGAGAAAGTCTTCAAAATTCATAACTGGGAGTTGAATTTGGACACCACCTTGCCAGTGTTAGGATATTTTGAAGATTTTCAACTTCTACTTGATAAATAGCTTCCATTTGATCCTTGATTCCGATCGCCTGATCGATCCTGAGGCCTGGCTGATAGATTCACTATGGAGCTGGATCAACTCTGAAGAGATGTTCTTGGAAGCGACAAACCCTGAAAATGACTTCTAGTGGCTTGAATCCTTGGGCATCTTTTCCCAGAAGGGTGCTTTTTGCTCTATACTTCGTCAGTTTTTCATGTTTTCAACTTGCCTTGACTTTCAACATTTTTCACGCTTAACCTTTGTTTGTGAGTGTTTGATAGGTCCGATGAGCTTGCAGCTGGATTCATCGCGAAGCTAGAAGGATTCTGAGCAAATGTCTTGGAGAAGACAATTGCTAAAAACCTTCATCTAGTTGCTCAAAAGGCTGGGCGCCCCTAGCCTACAGGGGTGTATTTTGCTCTGATGAACTTCATTTTATCCTTCGTTTTACGTGTCTGCTTGATCAACAACCACTTGCATTTGATAGGTCCTTTGAGTTAGTGAATGGATTTGTTGCAAAGTTGGGACGAATCTGGAAAGATTATCTAGAGATGACTACCCCAAATATTGACTTTTGAGTAGTTTCTTTTCTGGGCGCCCCTGACTTATAGGGGTGTATTTTCCTTGATAAACTGCCATTTTCTGATGTTTCTCGTTTTCGGCATCTTCTGCTTGATCTTCGTTTGTCGGTGTTTGATGAACCTGTTGAACTAGCTTGGCGATCCGTTGGAAAGCTTGCAAAATTTTGAAGAGGATGATTGGTTTTGCAAATCTTAACAACTGTATTTGATCCCTTGAATTCATGGGCGCCCCTGGCCTACAAGGGTGCACTTGGCTCTAGAGTTAGTCATTTTTGATGATTTTCATCCCTCTCGAGCTTTGCGTTCACTGTGTTGTCGATTGCGTTGACCACGATCACCCGTTTGTCGTGCACTATATATACCAGCCGCTGGGAAGAAGGAAGCCCAAGTCGGCCCAAATAAACCAATTTCCAAGTCGGCACTAAATTCAAGAAAAAATGAAATTTAAATTTTTAACTTATTAATATTGATATTTTATAATTTTATTACTAATATTTAATGTATTTATTGAATATAGTGTTAATAAACTTTTTTGTTTATGAGTTTGGAATGCTCTAGTTGGCTGACTTGGAGGGGACATTACACATGTAGGATAGAATTGTTTGACATAATATTCCTTTTTCACTTGAGTTGCTTTGTCCACATCACAGCTTTGACTATCTCTCTCTCACATACCTTCTGAGTTTTGAATTTACATTTGGGCATTCTTGCATATTAATTCCCCATTTGCTCATCCATTTGATATTTTGTTTCATCCATGTGTTTTTTCTTCTATTTAGCTATTCCCCTACCACAATTTTGGGCCAGCATTGAACTTCCATGTTCCCTATTCTCTTCAAATATCCTAACAGCCAAATCATTGCAGTTGTTTTAACTAGGAAGGCTCCATTAAAGATTTCAGTCTTTTGCAGTGCATAGTTTCTGATAAGAAATTTATTTGGATAAGAACTGCATGGGTGTCTGTATAATGGATGGAAAATTTGTGTTCTGTTTAGTTGAAATAATTGGATGTATGTTTCTTTGGGCTAAGGGTACCTGGAGATTTTACAAGGTTGACAGTGCTGTCCTAGGGAATGCCCTAGGTCAGCTCAGCTTACCTCAATGGGCCTTGTGAGGTGAGTACACTGGGGATTGAACCCAATGGGTGCCCCTTAATCACCATCAATTTGGCCCAATGGATATATTTAGATGTATTTTAAATGACTTCTATATTGTTTATAATTTCTAGTGAATAAAGTTGATGTCATTAAATTAACTAATGCTTTGTCAAGGTCTAGGATGATATTTGTTAGGTTATTCAATTTTTGGAGTAGCAATTGTAATTGATATTTTCTCTATTGGCAAGTTCATTATGTATCATGGTAGCCTGGTTTTTTCTTGGTTATGTTGCAAAGAACAGGTGGAGAGAGCTTTGAAAAGGAACTCCAGGTCATATGGTGCATGGTACCACCGCAAATGGGTGATTAACATGGGTTATTCCTCTTTAGATCGTGAATTTCAGCTCTTAGATCAGTTCCATAAAGCAGATGACCGCAATTTCAATATATGGAATTATCGCAGGTGATAATTGTGATTTCTTAAACTATATTGATTTTTTCAAATGGTTCTGCTTGCATTCAAGGGCCTCAGAAGGACACATTGCATAATCTGTTTGGTTATTTGGTGCTTGCTAGATTTGCTGCAGAAGTTAAAAAAGTTCCCGACGAGGAGGAGTTGAAATTTACAACAAAGAAGATAAATGAAAATTTCAGCAACTATTCTGCTTGGCATAACCGCAGGTGTGGACAATAGCAGCCTGGGTTTCATTTTACTTATATTTGATTTAGTTTTGAAGCAACTAAGCTTGCCACTGTTAGCCCCATAAAGCTCAAAATAAATCCAAATATTTAATCAATTACAATGCAACGTACTAGCAACAGAGCTTTTGCAAGCTCATGTGAAAACCTTTTGAATAAAGTACTTTTGGATATAATCTAAAAAAATAATTTTCTGAAACAGAGGACAGTTCCCTCAGACAGTGATTCAGATCTTCAGTATAACAACTTTTGTTAGTTGACAATGAACTGTTCATATGCCATGTAATTTGTTTGTTGCTCCAAGTTGCAATTAATGAACAAAAGTATTTCCAATTCACCATGATGGAATCTTTGTAGTGGTGCTAGCTCTGATGAACATCCATGGAGTAAATTCCAACAGATGTAAGTGTTTCTTGTGCAGGTAGGTAACCGATCTGTAATTGTACTAGTGACTTAACTGTTATTCAAAAATAAACTGCAACAAAATTAATGTAAAGGGAGATTGGAAATCAAAGATAAACAACCCTCAAGAAAAGCCAAAGATTTATCATAGATGAACTCAGTAACTGGGAGGATTCAACATTCAAATGGAAGCCCTATGGATAAAAGGATTTTTTCCAACTTTTGTAGTCTTTCACAATGAACACAACACTTTGTCATCGACATTGAAAGTGCTCTCTATTAATTTCCATCATTTGAGTGGCCATTCTATCACAATCTTTAATTTTATGGCTTCCTTTTTTAAGGCCAGCTACTGCCATTTTCCTGCTTTTATATTCAGCATCTTTTTCTTGATTCTTTTTGTTCTTTTTGTTGCTCCTTGCCATCTAAGTTGACGTAGACAGTTTTCTTGATTGTTTCATCGATATTCTTCATGCCGATGGGCTGCAGTTGTCTTCAAATATTACTATGAAGCACTTCAAGATAGTTCATCATTATCCCTGGTTCATCAAGTGAGTGAATGTATACTCTTGTACATTTTGTCCTTCTGCCTGGTGGTAATGTTGCCATCCCTTGAGCTGTTCTTTCTCATAGCATGTGGGTTAGAATAATGACTAAATCAATTCCTTGAAATGCACCAATTTAATTACCATTGACTCCTTGCTTATTGCAAACAATCAACAAAACTTTTCCACAATATGAAGGCATGACTAGACAATTTTAAATGTGCAAAATAACTCTTTTCCTTGTCTTTGACATCTAGTTGCATCAGCCAATTTTTCAGTTTTTAGCATTGCATTGCCTTCCATATGGTTGTATTTCAACCTTGGGTTCTATCTTGGATAGCAGTTTTGATTCTGCCCTCACTCAAAGCTTCTTTTTCCATTAATCAGTCACTTCACTGATTGCCATCGTTCAGTTTTTGCTAGTCGTCTCTTGTATCTCATAGTCTGGAATTCCATGAATCTTAGTGAGGGTATTCACCAATGTATCAAGGAAATTGATAAGGTATACAACTCTTGCTTCCAATCTTAGGAAAAGGCCTCATTGGGATCCAAGCAGGAATCTGTCGCTGCTGGAACTTGAGATTTAGTTCACACTTTTTGCTACCTTGTCACAATCTTATTCTCCCTGGGTAAAATAACACTATCTTCCTGTTTGTTTTTCTTCTTCATAAGAATAAGACTGCAAATACCACTTACAAGCGAAAGGAGCAGCATGTTTTGGTATCGAATGATCTTTAATCACACTATGTAGCCCAACTATGTTTAGTAGCATGTATCTTGATATGGAATTTCAAACTACTTTAATATAAGTTCTGGTTTTTATGCACTATCCAATATAAGTCCTGTGCATTTTTGTACAAATTGCAGCAACATGAAGTTGAACATAAAAGAAGACCGGAAATAAGAAATAAACATATGTGTGTAGTTATGTTTATACTTGTGAATGCAAACTAAAATCTTACAAGCTTCTTGTTTACAAAGTAGGCAAACGCAAAGCCCAAGATTCAAAGGACATTTCCTTGCCACTACTTTGTGATTGCCATAGTGATGGAGATACATCTGAGAATTGTTCTATAATTATTGATTCTTGTGCTTTTGTAGGCTTTCCTTCCCTTTTGCTTGTGTTTTCCTATGCTTGCCTTTGTCATTCTTTGGGTGAAGATATGATTAATGTTTCCACCACATTGTCTAAGAGTGGTCACTAATCTTACAACGAATACAAAAATCATTAGACTTGCACTTACACATATCAAGTGGCACTTACCTCCTTGAATGTGACTTGGCCTCTCAATTCATGTTTTTTTGAAGAGTGGATCTTTCCTTTCTCACCTTTCATTAAGAGCTCAGGAATTTTTGTGTGGATTGTTTCTTATTGTATATATCCATTCAATGGTTATTCTCTCTCAAAGGTGCAAGGAATGAGATACTATCATTCTTGTGCCACATGACCCTTGTAATGTCCCCTTTTGGGATAACCATAATTCTTGCCCTAGAAACACAAGTTAATGCAGTTAGGGTTACAACTTACCAATTAAATGCTTTAAGCCAAATAAATCTTAGTTTAGGTCCTGCAATCATGTTAGATAATATTGGAATATAATTCATATAATCAAACATATACAATAAATGCTATATCTATTTAAATCATGTAAATATCTAACTATTTCAAATAATGTCACACAATATCATAATGCACATTGGAAGTTGGATCATAATGGGGCTAGGATGAGAAGCATGATAGGTCCGCCCAAAGCTATCCATGCCAAGCCCAAGAGTGGATATACCATCCCTCTTGGCCCTCAAGTGGCACACACAGTCATCCAACATTGTGTGGCATACTTAGCGAACAACTTGTATCTGCATTCCCTACCCTTGCTGCCTTATCCATCCTTCTTATGATTGAAACCCCTCAAATTCATCTCGACAACCAATCCATGTAGAGGTTGGGGAAAAAGGCTACCATAGGAGGCCCGAAGACATCCTCTCCCTAAGCCCAAGGGAGGATATCATCCCCCTGGCTCCAAGTAGCACACACAGTCATCCATCATGGAGTGGCGTACTGTAATGTCCCCATTTTTATCACTACATCTTCCAGTGACTATTAGCCTATTCTTGGATGCTCGTAGGCTAGTCAGAGGCAAAATTAGGATTTCCAGCTACTTGGAGGTTTTCCTTGAGGATTCAGGGGTTTGCATGTTGGAGTTTTACAGTTCGGATTCTGGATTCCTTCTGGGTTTTCAGAGAGCTTCGCAGTGGTATGACATGCAACTGAATCAGAGAACTTTTCTGGACTTACTATTTTTAGTAAGTTACGACGGCTACATGTTGGAGTTTTATAGTTCAGATTCTGGATTCCTTCTGGGTTTTTAGAGAGCTTCGCGACAGCATGACATGCAATTGAATCCGAGAACTTTTTTGGACTTACTATTTTTAGTAAGTACGACGGCTGCTCGAATTGTGGTTAAAATGAGTTTGGAACAACTTACTATTTTTAGCAGTATGCTATTTTTAGTAAGTTCTATTTTTAGCTGTACTATTTTTAGCAGGGTTTTTGCAGTTCAGTTTAGTGGTTATATCTGGCAGGTCAATTGGAGCAGTTTGGTCTCCAACACCCTTGGTGCTATTTTTGGCAGTGTTTCAACAACTTGGTATTATGGCTATTTCGGGCAGGGCAGTATAGTCAGTTGGTCTCCAGCATTTGAGGTGATTATTTCGGCAAATTTGATATTTGATGAGAATATCATTTTAAGTGAAATATTTAAAAGGCATGTTTGGATGCCTTGGAGAAATAAGTGGTCAATTATATTTATATTTCACTTTAATAAAGTGTTTCACTTTATTATTGTTTTGGATGCCAAAATATACTTTATTGACATTTTAAATAAAGTTTCATCCTCCTTATGTTTGGACACCAAGTTATGGAGAATGAAGTTTGAAATGAAAGGCAAATGTCAAAGTGAATTTGAATGTGAATCTCATGGTGGCGACCTAATTGGAGGGAAAAGGAATTTGAATTTGAGGTTGGAAAAAGTTATAAATAAGTGGCTTTGCTCTCTCTTTCAGCATCTCATGTTTTACAATATTGTTATGTTGTCGAAATGGTAACAGGATTGCTTCGAGGGATGCATACCTCCTAGTCGGCTTAACTTCTTGCTTGAAAGATAGCAACTAGTTGAGATTAGTTTCATATTGAGTTGTTTTGCATTTTGCAATTAAGTTATTGTATTTTCAGTCTTTCTACAGTTGTTGTATCAGTTGTGGCTGAACTGGTTTTTCACTCATATGTTTTTGAATGATTTTTATCTGGTTATGGGTATTTGATCATTGTGTTTTGCAGCCTTGGGCGCCCCTCTCTGGTGATTTTCAGATTTTAATATGCAGATTTGGATTTTATTTTGCAGAAGTCGCCCCTCTTGAGGTCATTCTACTTCGTCATGCCTGGCAAATGTTTAGATAATTCATTGAGTAGTTGTTGCAGCTATTTCTTGGTCATAAATTGGTCGCCATCTTCCTAGGAGTTCATTGCACTTGGTCCCATGTCATTTGGAGTAGTTATAAGAGAGTTATGAGCATTTTAGAGGGTTGTCTAGTTGCTGGTTTGTGCATTTTCAGTTGCTGGTCTATCAGAATCAGATTGTAAAAGTTTGCCTTTGGGGTTGGGTTTAGTGTGCATCGAGTCTTTTGATGATAGGAGAGATATAATACTTCATTGCAGCATTGAGGCATTTCAAATACAATGATATTTGCAGGAGAAACTCATATTGTAACGCTGCTATAGTAGTACTGTTCAGCCATTTTAATTCTTGCAATTTCATAGTTTCCCACGTTTGTGGAAGAGACTGGCATTGCCTCAGTCTTTCATTTCAGTATTTACTTTCATGTACCACCTACTGAAAAGTGGAAGAGGCTGGCATGCCACCTAGTTACTTTGGTATTGCATTTACATATTGCTGATCGGCTGAGCCGTCAACACACTCCCGCTTAAAAGTGGTCGAGTTGCATATTTACTTTCAGCATTGTAATTTCTAATTCCAGTCCTCCTGCTGAATAAGTGGTAGAGTGATTGCACCTCCTTTCCGTTACTTTCAGCAAGCTTTGTTATTCTAACGACCCCCTTTCGTGTATGCTCTCAATCTTGCCCGCATTGGGATCTGGGTTGATCAGAGGAGAGGGTTACATTCAGCTGGTTTATGTTTGCACTAATGCTAATGGGTGAATTTAGCTGTGTAATAAAATGAAAAAATTGGCATGGGATACTTCAGAGGAACTGGGTTAGATAGAGTCATCTTGATAAGTCATCCTTAGGCTTAGGAGTTTTGGATTACTTCTTTATGCTTTGTGAGTAGTGCTACTTGTTAACTGACTTACTGTTCTGTGACCTTTGATGTGAAACATGGATTGATATGTGAACACAGGCAGAATGTATATGTGTATACATGTATCGCTCATATGTATGCATCAATAAGTATGACATGGCGATACAGACGTATGATGGGAAATTACTATGCCATACGCATGTGTCGACATGGCATACAAACTGATACATACACATGACTAACACATCTATAAACGTATACGCACTATCTATGATGTTTGTTATAACTTTATTATGATGCCTAAAATTTACAGTTAAACGTATATATACATGTTTGCACAAACAGGTGTATTTGAAGTATGCTGACTGGCTCGCAATACACGTTTTTGAATGATTTATTGCAAATATGTATATGTATATTTAAGTGTAAATATATGAATGTTTATATATATATATTTAATATTATATAAATATATATTTTATTATAGTCTTATCAGGAATAAATATATAGATATATATATTTATATTTAAATATTAAAACATTTAAATATATATATATAAATATAACAATTTATTTATATTTTAAATAAATAAGATCTTGGAAAATAAATGAATTTGACTTCTATAGTCTTTTTGATAAAATCGCATGAAATATATCAAGGGAAATAAATGTTTTTTTTTAACATTGGACATCACGTGAGCTTTATCGAATACTTAATAAGACATTTAAATAAATGCTAAGTGAAATGCGAATTCCTTTCACCGTGACAAAACAAGGAAATACGCCAAAAAGTGTTATACGTTTTTTAGACAAAGGTCGAAACTTCTAAAAAATTGAAAAAAAAAACAACAAAGGTAAAATGTGCGGCTGCAACACACGCACAGGAGACCTGGTCATAGTTGGTAAATCTGCCATTATGGAAATGCGTAAGGAGCCTAGAGATTATGCCAAATGGGACGCATTCTACCAGTGACATTTTCTGCAATGAACATCAATCCGCCATTTTGGACGCCCATGCTGAGTAATGCCTGTAGGTGTCTTTCATCCGCATTTTACCGTGTGTAAGTTGAAAAATTCTCCCTAGATAAAGGTCGAATCATCTTAAAATTGTTGTGTAACTTGCTAAATAGCTGCCACATTTCATTTTGAATTATTCAAATGATAGTTTTGTCATTTTACATACCCTCAATGGTGGAGTTTGTTGCAATTTCGGGTCTATAAATAGACGCCAGCCATTCTTTGTTTGATATCATTGTGCAATCTGAGTCTTGCAATTTTGAGAGCTCCCATATCCATTCATTTGAGTTGCTGTTTTCTTTTTATTTGCTGCAAATTCCTATATGTTGAGTGTGAGGAATATAGTAAGCTTTTTCCAGCAATTATCTAATTACTGTGTTAAAATCCTTTTTGAGCTTGAGTGAAGTGAAGCCATAGTTGAGAAAGCTTTCATTAGAAGAGTCCAATTTGTGAGAAGTGACTTGAGAGATCACCACAGTTTGAGCAACTTGCATAGAAGCCATTTTCATTTAGAATTCTGGAAGTTTGCTGAAGGAGTGTCAAGAAGAGCAGTGCTGGGAAAAGGAGCTTTAAATACCAGGCATGAAATCTATTTTATTGAGATTCTTTGTTTGATATGCTGCATTCTCTTGGTCTTGTGATTGTTGTTTGCAAATAGTTGAAGATAATTAGTTTTGTTTTGTTAAACTTTCATAAGCAATGCATTTAAGGGTATATGTATAAGGGATTGTAAAAAGGGAAAAATAAAGCATTCTAGAAAAGTAAGACTAGAAATTGCATATTGTGTGATTGCATTATTGAATAAACTCCATATGAGGAGACTATGTCTTTACTAGTTAATATATGCTAGGATCAGAATGAGGACAGGAGTCAAGTATATTCAAGCAGCTTAGAGTTTTAGATTAACTGAAATAGGCTAAGGAACTCCTAGGATAAAGATTTCCGAATCAGGAGAGAAAGAATGAATTACTTGTCAAGCTGGATTATTTCTAGTAAGTTAGAATGTCGTAGGTTGGTCTGGGATGATTGATAATCCAGTGAAGGACTTGAACCTACATTTGTTGTTTTGAATTAGATTGATGTAGGATAGTCTGGGATGATTGACAATCCAGTGAAAGACTTAGCCTACGCGTAGTGTAAGATAGCCTTAAGTCAAATCGGCCCTGAGTAGTGTATATGATAGATGACTTTCATTCGAAGTACTGAATGAGAATACTTTGGCCAAAGTAGTGGAAGGTACGACATCCACTTAGATGTGAGATAGTTGAGACTACACTGTCAGTTCATTGTGATCCATCATGCTAGTTCGAGATTGTGAAATAGCAAGTTCTAAATGTATAGGACACAACACTATGCTCAATTGGGTTGTCGCAGCCGTTTACTTTACTAGTCTCTTCGTTCGAAGGGAGGGCCATCTATCGAATGATAGATGTGCGGGGGACCGCATTAATAGTTCATGGTTGGCGGAAAAGCACTTGAGTGATGTTTCTCCTCCACCGCAGGTGACGGATACACCAAGATTTGAAAGGAAGGGAACCTGGACCGTCTTACTACTATTTGTGCAAAAGCTTACGAGCTATGTATGTAATTGTTTTACTTTTGTACTCTGATTTATATTTGCAATGAAAATGGAATTCATGTGGAAATATATATTTGTAATGACACCATCCTTGGGTAATTAAAAAAAAATTCTAACATTTCATTTCAAACATATAAAAGTAACAAGTAACAAAGACATTACAATAAAATTCTTCCTTTCTTTATTGACAAATACTTGCAAGTTACAATATATATTTCCACATGAATTCCATTTTTATTGTAAATATAAATCAGAGTACAAAAGTAAAACAATTACATACATAGCTCATAAGTTTTTGCACAAATAGTAGTAAGACGGTCCAGGTTCCTTTCCTTTCAAATCTTGGTGTATTCGTCGCCTGCGATGGAGGAGAAACATCACTCAGGCGCTTTTCCGCCAACCATGGATTGTTAATGCGGTCCCCCGCACATCTATCATTCGATAGATGGCCCTCCCTTCGAACGAAGAGATTGGTAAAGTAACCGGCTGCGACAACCCAACTGAGCATAGTCTTGTGTCCTATTCACAACTAGAACCTTGCTATTTCACAATCACATACTAGTACAAGGATCACAATGAACTGACAGTGAAGTCTCAACTATCTCACATCTAAGTGGATGTTGTACATTTCACTACTTTGGCCAAAGTATTCTCATTCAGTACTTCGAATGAAGGTCATCTATCATATACACTACTCAGGGCCGATTCGAGTTAAGGCTATCTTACACTACGCGTAGGTTTTAGTCCTTCATTGGATTGTCAATCATCCCAGACTATCCTACCTCAATCTAATCTAAGACAACAAATATAGGTTCAAGTTCTTCACTGGATTATCAATCATCCCAGACCAACCTACGACATTCTACTAAGTAATTTACACCAGATAGGTATATCCTGTTTCAGACAACCTTCCTTCAAACAATCTACTTAGAAACGAAACAGTCTACAAGGGTCTTATACCATTGCTCCTAATCAGGAAATCTTTATCCTAGGAGTACTTTTAGCTTACCTCAATTATCCCTATAACTTAAGCTGAAAAAGACCTTTCTAGACCACTATCTTCATTTCATTCCTAGTATATGATAACTAGATAACCCTTATTCTCCATATACGGAGATACTACACACAATGTGGTTACATAATTATGCCCTTTTACTCTTTCACTAGAAGTCAATGCAATCATTAACACATTTACAATGTGGTTACAAAAATATGCCCTTTCACTCTTTCTTTAGAAGTAAATGCATTCATTAACATATTATCTATATGATTCTATTCAAGCACTTGCCTCTTGCCATTCAATTTCTAATAAAAGCCAAACAATCCTTTATCTAGTTTATTTCCTAGATTCAACACAAGTATTAAGAGAAAGAAAATACAATAAGAAATTCTCATGCCTGTATAAGCTTCTTTCTAACTGGAAGTAATCAATTCCTCAAACTCCCAATGTATATAGTTGTGTTTCACCAAGTTGAAGGTGAATGCTTCCAACTAAATTCCTCTCTCCCTTTCTCAACGGTGCTCTTTTATTGAATATCCTGCTCTGTTACTATTATCCATGTTTTCCTCTAAGGCTTAGAACGACTGAACAATGGTGGTTGGTAATGCTGATTTTTGTCAAATGGTTACTACAGCAAATACGTATATGTATTTAGGCAATAATGAATTTCACAAGGCTGAAGTGGAATGGCAATGGGGAATTGTGGCTCTTCAAAGGCAAATTCGGAATTAGCAAAGGCAGATGTAAATTGGTAAAAATAACAAAGTGAGAAGCTCTTTATATGGGTTTTGAATTCTCATGCCTGCTACCATTTTGGCATGAGAATTGACACCTTATACATTTGAACCGGTCAATTCATGAAGTGGCAGCTATTTAGGAAATTACTCAGCAAATTTAGAGATGATTCGACCATTATCCAAGGAGAACTTTTCAACTTACACATGGTGAAATGTGGATGAAAGACACCTACAGGCGCTACTCAGCTTGGGCGCCCAAAAAATGGCAAATCAAACTCTTGCAGGGAAAACGTCATATGTAAAATGCGTCCCATATGGCCTTCTCACGCATTCGCAAATGGCGGATGCAAGTCGCGACCTAGTCGCCTGAACTCCTCGGACAATATCCATCTGATATTCCTGTGGGGATCATAGTGTTGTCTGTTGGTATGGTAGGAGAGGTGGAAGTATTGGAGCTCATTTTCTGCTTCCCTAGCTACCTGTAGTGATGGACAAATTTCATCTGAATTCCCCATGGTAATAGGGAATTCGAGTCCACCCTTCTTCTTCTTATTTTGAATCTTATCATAGGCAATGAGTTGCCTAGATATTTCCAGCATCACAATCTTGTTTGTGGGATACCGGGGCAATCTGTATGGGTAAGAGGAAAACCCTTGCAGCCTGATGTAAGTAAACTTCGGAAACTGGATAAACCAACATCCGAACTTTTCAATCAGCTCTTGTGCCTTTTTGGATATTCTGTGATGAGTCCTTTGCTGCAAAGTCCTCGTTATATGCATTGTGAGGGCGTCTTTGACCCTCTTGTAATTGGAGGTGCTTGTCAAATGTAACTACGGACAAGCCTTATGAATTTTAAACTGTTGAGAGCCACACCCAATTGGCTCTTTATATGATATTCCTCTATGTTTTGTCATCCAGGCCAGCATGTAGACAATATAAGAGCTCATGTAAAATGTTTTCATTCTCCTTAGACCTCTGAGCTGCTCATGTAGATTATCACTGATCATCAATGCCCAGTCCACGTGCTCTTTGCCTTCCAGCACAAGGTTGATATAGTAGAACATCCAAGTTTCAAAGATGAGCGCTTGGGGGCACCCTCCAACTTTGTTCAACATCATGATTAAGTCACAAAATTCTTGCTTCAAGTCTTCTAAAATTATCTGCTTCGGCAGCTTCGTGCGAGTTGGCTTAGGCTTGTTCATCCATCTGGAATTTATCAATTCAGCACATCGATCAAATGTGGATGAGTACATTCTTTCAGCCCTCTCCCTTGTTTTGTAAATCATTTTTTCATGAACTGGAATTCCAAATGTCTCCCCAATTGCTTCAGGTGTAAGATTGGCTAACAACTTTCCATCCGGTGAAATGATAGTCCTCTGCTCCGTGTTGTCGCAATTGGCACATTCCATGATCAGCTTTGGGCACCTGATTGCTGGTGGAAAACCAGCAGCTGAATAAAGTCCACTTCTAACAATGTTTTGCGAAGTGACCGGCGGATGATGACCTCCAATTCCCATTATTCGCCTTTTGAAAGTCTCCAAGTTGAATAAGCCAAGATTTGTGTCACTTAACTTGCCCAATTTCAAAGAAAACTTTGACGCTGGAAGGAAGGATTTGCTCAACTTCTTTATTACAGCCTGCCTTGATGTGCTCGCTCTGCTAGACTCAGCATGATTTCCTCTTCTTGCAACTCTTCTGCTTGTTTCAGCCATTCTGCAAAAATAAAAGGCAGTCATTAGAAAATAAGATTTTAGAAAACAATAACATTTTGAGAGTGCTAGCAGATTTTTGAAAATAAAAGGCTGCAACACTTCGACATTTCCAACTGCAAACCTCAACGCCTTTATCACTTCAATGCTTAGAAATTTTCTACTTGCAGCAACACAACGCCCAACACTTGGAATGATTTGCTCACAGCCACTCACTTTCAGCAACTTGAAACTTTCACCCCAAATTCGTAACTTCAGCAGTTTGAGAAGTTTCTTCTCAAATTCGTACATTCAACCTTTAGAAATTATTTTGCATTCAGCAACTGGTGAGGAGTATGAGAAGAACTAGAATTCTTATAGCCAGGTCGAATTCTGGAAGAGGCTAATCTTAGCAAACTTTCGAATTTCCGTTTTCCCTCTGCCAGTTGCAACACTTGTTATTTGAAGCATCGGAATATTTGACTTCTAGAACTTTGAAAATTTATCACCCCAGCACAGACCTGTTTCATCATGTTTGCATTTTAAAATATTAAATCAAGTATTCTTCATAAACAATTTCATTTCAACTGGCTGAGGAATTTGATTTCATGTCTGCTTTGGAAAAATTATTTCAAACGTTCGGCCTCAATCCTCAAGTTAAGGCACTTTGTAAAAACATTTCTCCTATTTGCCTTAGAGAAATTTTAATTTCGCCTAGGAAATTCTTTAAAACAGGTGCCGAGCAAAATCTCTATCAAAACAATGCGAGCAATGTGTGGAACAAGTTTAAATCATCTCCCAGTGGGAAATGTCCAATACCCAGAAGAAATTTCCCTTCAGAACTCATCGTTTTCATGTGTATCCAAACGAAGGGGTACGTTTAATTTTTATTATTTTTGAAAAAATAATAAGATTTGCTAAGGTTTATTCATTTTTATTCTGGACGCATTCCACACCTGCAATCTTCATTTTTCTTGCCTTGGCATTTTCCTTGATTTTCTGAAGAATTTCCCTTTCCACATCCAGGGGCATATCACCTTGCCCTTGGAAAATTTTAACATCACCTCTTCCTTAGGCATATTTTCTAATTTCACCTTGTAAAATGCCTTAGAGGATTTTAAATTTAATTAACTTACCCATGAGGGGTGCATTTTCATGTATCAACTTCCATTTTTACCCCTTAGGCATTTCCACGCCTTTAGCAATTTTCTCCCACTTTGCAATTTTTTAAAAGCCCCTTCACCTTGGGCGCATTTCACCCCATGAGGAGGAATTTCTTTACATCCTTGGGCCCATATCACATGTGAAGGAGGAACCTTTGAGCGCATTTAGGAGTATGAGGAGGAAATCTCCCATACTTAGAATATTTTCTCAAAATCACGCCCTCCTTGTCTACATCTTGGGCGCATCTAGCATGTGGCTCTTCCATCTAAGGGCGCATTTAGGGGGGTGGGAAGGAATTCCCATGCCTTAGCATTTCTTAGACAACCTCTTCATATCTTGGGCGCATTTCAATGTATGTGAGGGAACTTCCTTGTGCCTTGGGCACATATGGGGTAGTGTGAAGGAATTTTCAACACTTAAGAAAATTTCAAGGCCTTCTCCATTAACTTGTAAGGTGGGCGCATCTGGAGGTATTGTAACGACCCCATCCTTGGGTAAATAAAAAAAAATTCTAACATTTCATTTCAAACATATAAAAGTAACAAGTAACAAAGACATTCCAATAAAATTCTTCCTTTCTTTATTGATAAATACTTGCAAGTTACAATATATATTTCCACATGAATTCCATTTTCATTGTAAATATAAATCAAAGTACAAAAGTAAAACAATTACATACATAGCTCGTAAGCTTTTGCACAAATAGTAGTGAGACGGTTCAGGTTCCTTTCCTTTCAAATCTTGGTGTATTCGTCGCCTACGGTGGAAGAGAAACATCACTCAGGCGCTTTTCCACCAACCACGGACTGTTAATGCAGTCCCCCGCACATCTATCATTCGATAGATGGCCCTCCCTTCGAACGAAGAGATTGGTAAAGTAACCGGCTGTGACAACCCAACTGAGCATAGTGTTGTGTCCTATTCACAACTAGAACCTTGCTATTTCACAATCACATACTAGTACAAGGATCACAATGAACTGACACTGAAGTCTCAACTATCTCACATCTAAGTGGATGTCGTACATTTCACTACTTTGGCCAAAGTATTCTCATTCAGTACTTCGAATGGTCATCTATCATATACACTACTCAGAGCCGATTCGACTTAAGGCTATCTTACACTACGCGTAGGTTTTAGTCCTTCACTAGATTGTCAATCATCCCAGACTATCCTACCTCAATCTAATCTAAGACAACAAATATAGGTTCAAGTTCTTCACTGGATTATCAATCATCCCAGACCAACCTACGACATTCTACTAAGTAATTTACACCAGATAGGTATATCGTGTTGCAGACAACCTTCCTTCAAACAATCTACTTAGAAACGAAACAGTCCACAAGGGTCTTATACCATTCCTCCTAATCAGGAAATCTTTATCCTAGGAGTACTTTTAGCTTACCTCAGTTATCCCTATAACTTAAGCTGAAAAAGACTTTTCTAGACCACTATCTTCATTTCATTCCTAGTATATGATAACTAGATAACCCTTATTCTCCATATACGGAGATAATACACACAATGTGGTTACATAATTATGCCCTTTTACTCTTTCACTAGAAGTCAATGCAATCATTAACACATTTACAATGTGGTTACAAAAATATGCCCTTTTACTCTTTCTTTAGAAGTAAATGCATTCATTAACATATTATCTATATGATTCTATTCAAGCACTTGCCTCTTGCCATTCAATTTCTAATAAAAGCCAAACAATCCTTTATCTAGTTTATTTCCTAGATTCAGCACAAGTATTAAGAGAAAGAAAATACAATAAAAAATTCTCATGCCTGTATAAGCTTCTTTCCAGCTGGAAGTAATCAATTCCTCAAACTCCCAATGTATACAGTTGTGTTTCACCAAGTTGAAGGTGAATGCTTCCAACTAAATTCCTCTCTCCCTTTCTCAATGGTGCTCTCTTATTGAATATCCTGCTCAGTTACTATTATCCCTGTTTTCCTCTAAGGCTTAGAACGACTGAACAATGGTGGCTGGTAATGCTGATTTCTGTCAAATGGTTACTACAGCAAATACGTATATGTATTTAGGCAGTAATGAATTTCACAAGGCTGAAGCATAATGGCAATGGGGAATTGTGGCTCTTCAAAGGCAAATTCGGAATTAGCAAAGGCAGATGTAAATTGGTAAAAATAACGAATTGAGAAGCTCTTTGTATAGGTTTCGAATTCTCATGCCTGCTACCATTTTGGCATGAGAATTGACACCTTATACACTTGAACCAGTCAATTCATGAAGTGGCAGCTATTTAGCAAATTACTCAGCAAATTTAGAGATGATTCGACCATTATCCAAGGAGAACTTTTCAACTTACACATGGTGAAATGCGGATGAAAGACACCTACAAGCATTACTCAGCCTGGGCGCCCAAAAAAATGGCGGATCAAACTCTTGCAGGGAAAACATCATATGTAAAATGCGCCCCATCTGGCCTTCTCACGCATTCGCAAATGGCAGATGCAAGTCACGACCTAGTCTCCTGGCGTGGGTTCTACAGCCGCGCACGCGCGTGAGTTCAGTTGCGTGGGTTTTCCATTTTTTCATAGTTTCTACCATTTCCACATAACATTGAACTTGGCGTATTTCATAGAGAAGGAAATCCGCATTTAGCTTTATTTAAAAGTTTACAAAGAATTCGGTAAAGCTCTCATAAGATTTCAAATGATAAAAACATTTAATTATTTCTCATTATCATATTTCATACGGGTTTTCTCCAAAAGACTATAGAAGTCGAATTTTATTTTCTTTCCCATGGTGAATATATATATATTATTTACCAAGTGAGTATAGAAGTCAAATTCATTTAATCTTATGGTAAATATTATTTACCAAGCGACTAAAGAAGTTTACGCCTTTTACTTCCCAAGATTTATTTATTTAAAATATAAATAAATCCATATATACATATATAATGTATTATTTCCCAAAAATTCACTATATTAAATTAACTCAAATTAAAAGATTTAAATCTTTTAATTTTAGACTTAGAGTTTTAGAATATTTAATAAATACATTTATACATTTTATTATATAAATATTATTATAGTTCTTTTAAATATTAAACATGTAAATATTTAAATACCCGAGTATTTAATATACTTATATATTTTAATATAACTATAATAATATTATATATAATTACTTATATAAATATATTTATATTTAACTAATATAAATATATATGTATACATATTAAATTGTCGAATACATATATTGCGAGCCAGTCGGCGTACTTTCAATATATATATAAAAATTCCAAAAAAATATTTAATATTCCACATTATCGGACGTACGCTTATAAACATATATATACCATACATGTGTTTATATGCTTACTTCCGACATTCACATCCAAACATGATACCTCCATGACGATC